>CM028380.1:131456611-131506084 GCA_013146195.2 Codonopsis lanceolata | reverse complement strand
CTTACGATTAAAGCTAGTTATTATAATGTTAAAAAAGGCAAATGTTTTAACGTGGAAATAGATCTTATCTCTAAGGAACAACTATAAAGTGAAAGAAATGTTTCAATTGAGAAACCACTTTTAACAACCATAATTAAACACTCCAAACAAACAATATTTAACACCTCCAACAAACAGCATTAAACAGTAAATTAACACCCCAAATAAAAGCCGTTAAACACCATAAAATACATCTAAAACCCAATAGTACATTAGAAAATTTAAGGGTAAAATTCAGCATATTTCTTTTTTTTTAAAGTTTGTAACCTCAAAATTCAACCTTTTTTTAACATAAAAGTCCGTTTTTTAAATATTGTTCGAAAATGTTATCATTTTCTTCAACATTTGGCAAAAACATTGGATTCAAAAGATGACCTAATTAATTAAAGATATATATTCAAGATTAACTACTACTCCCTCGGTTCGTAAAAACAATCCACTATTTTATTTTTGTATGTTTCACTTAAAGTTTAGTTTAAAAATGAATGTATAAAAATATCATTTTATTACTAATGGACTTCTAAAAGTATCAATTTTTTTTAAAAAATTGATTTCCAAACAGAGACTCTTTACGGAGCGAAGTAATTAACAATTCCTTTCGCTCGGGAAATAATTCACTATACTATTTTTGAATGTTTTATTTTAAAAATCCATTTTTAAAAATCATGTCAACGATCTCCCATCTATAACGAGTTCACCATTACCTTTCACATTTGATATTAATATATCGATCGATTATACTAGAGTATTATTATAATTATTAACAACTCTTATACTAGTTATATATTCATTAATAATTATACTTTTTAAATATGCTCTCTTTGAGAAGAACATAGGGAGTAATTTACAATGTTTTTCTAGTGAAATACGACATTTTTTGTGATGTTAAAGGCAAATGTTTTAATGAGGAAATAGATCTTATCTCCAAGGAACAACTATAAAGTGAAAGAAATGTTTCAATAAATAAATTTGTATAGCTGTATACAAGTTAGAGTAATGATATAACCACTTAATGCGTACTTAATTTTGTATAAGCCCCTAGGGCATCCTCGATGGTAGACATGGGTTCAAAAGTGTGATTATCTCGATTTCCATCCCCCCTTAGGAGGAAAAATTTAAATTTTATTTTTTTGTATTTAAAATAATGTTATCTTATGCGTCATCGAGTTGGTTTAATTTCTTATCATAATATTTAAGCATATAAGATATCAAATAAAAAATAGGAGTAATTTTTGTGTATAAGATGTCACATCATTTTGTACAAAAGATTTGGTACTTATTTTGTGTATGTAGCTTTACGCTGCTCATTAGAATAAAAAATAACCTCAAAAAAATAAGAGTAATTTTTTTTTTTTTGTATAAGTGGTTGAAAACTTAAAAATTAATAATGTTCAATTATATTTATAACTAGATAATGACTTTCACGTGACATTTCAAAACCCAATAATGATAGCTTTTTTATATTTACAATTTTTATAGAGGTCATCTGATTTGTTCTTCTATTTTGAAAACCAAATTAATTTAAATTACTTTATCCCTCTCAAAAATACTACATTAATTACTATTTTTTAAATATCTATTTTGAACTTCTTATCCCTTTCTAAAGTAGAACAATTATTTTTCTACTATATCCTTCATTAAATATACTAGTCTTAATAATTATATATATACTAGTCAAGAGTGGGTCAATTATAAAAAATATTTGAACATAATTAATTTGTTAATATCAATTGGGAATGGTAAAGTTGAAATTTTATCGAGATAATACACATTATTTTTGAAAGTGGACACTTTAGGTGAAACATTTCAAAATATTATATAGTGGATTCTTTGTATTTAACAAATGGAGTTCTTGTTTAATATTTTTGTAATTCATTAAACGAGTACATGGAGAATGGCACATTGAAGAGTCATCTTTATGGATCCGATCTCCCTAGCTTGAGTTGGAAGGAGAGACTTGAGATATGCATTAGATCAGCCCAAGGTTTGCACTACCTTCACATTGGATACTCCAAAGGCGTGATTCATCGTGATGTGAAGTTCGCATCAAGCACATCCGACAACTAAACAATGAGAATCATTGCCCTTCGTGCTTCATTTCCGGTGGTCGGAGAAATGCCTTCCATTCTTCAAGGTCTTGCACGCAACAAATTGAATGCAACGATGAATGTGCCAAAGCCCTCGGCGGCTCGGGGGGAATATCTTGGCAAGCCACCACTCCTTAGCGACCCCGTACCCATGGGAGCCCTTGTGCTTGTACCACGAGCCGAGCCAGGCGGTGTGGCCGTTGTTTTAGTTAGGGATGAGGTAGGAATTCAAAAACTGTGTACTATGTATCAAAGGTCCTCGATCATGTTGAGGGTTATTATTTTAATATAGAAAAATTAGCCTACTCGCTTGTCAGCCTGCCCGAAAACAAATGGCTTATTTTTACGCACATGTAATTATAGTCTATACGACGCACCAGGCAAGTCCTCCACAAGCTTGATTTATTGGGAAGGCTTCTCAACTGGTCGATCAAGCTCACAGAATTCCACATTGATTACTTGCCCAGGCGAGCAATCAAAGCCCAAGCCTTGGCGGACTTCTTAGTGGAGACAAGCGTTAATCAGCAAGAAGAGTCTGAAGCTCAACAACCAATAGAGTTTGAGCACGAGCAGCTCCCACGGCCTCGGCCACCTATTGTTGGGACCTCATGTGGATGGGGCAGCGAGCAAAGTCGGGGGCGAGGCGACATCCTTCTCATAGCCTCGACCGAGATCACCGAGTTTGAATTGGCTCTACGATTCAAGTTCCACTCGCTTCCAACAACGTGGCCAAATACGAAGCAATGATCGCCAGCCTTGAGCTTGCAGCTGAAATGGGCGTGGAAGCGATGGTAAACCAAGTCCAGGGGGAATACATGGTGCATCACCCTTCCCTAGTCAAATACTACGATCTGGTCAAGAAAATTTTGAAAAACTTCAAGTTCTGGGAGATTATCAGAATTGATCGAGTAGATAACATACGAGCGGATTACTTGTCCAAGATCGCAGAAGCCAATCTAGCACTACTGAATCTGACGGTCATGATCGAGCACTTGGAAACTCCGGCCATCGATAGACCAGTGATAATGGACATTGAGCCAACTGAGCTGGATTGATGACTACAAGGACTACATCAAGCAAGGAATTCCCCGCCTCGCAGACAAAGTTAAAGCCATTACGGTCGAGCCAAGCTGCAGGATATACTTGATAGTCTGGGGAATTCTATACAAGCGATCTAAGGTCGACCTATGCTTCTTCGCGTTCTCCAGGAATTAATCGGGGTGTTTTATACGAAGTCCACGAAGGAGAATGCGGTGGCCACCTGGGCACCAGAGCCCTAGCAGAAAAGGTTTTACGCACGGGGTATTATTGGATTACGCTTAGGAGGGATGTAAAGAAGTATGTTCGTGAGTGTGACAAGTGCCAACGACGCGGATATACCAGTGTTGCCATCCACCGCAGTGCTCTAGTCGTTGCCGGCCGCTCTCGACATGTGGGGAATCGACTTGAGCGGTCCTTTTCCCTTAGCACAATACAAATACAAGTACGCGGTTGTCACTATCGACTACTTTACCAAGTGGATCGAAGCAAAACCATTGGCCACCATTTCAGAGGCAAACGTCATCAAATTTGTCCATGATTTTTTTTTTTTTTTAAAGAAGCAGGGCGGCACCTGCGGGATATTTATTAAAATAATAAAAAAGTACAAACTTGAGGGGGACAACCAACCTTACCCGATATAGGGGGGACAAAGGAGCCTGACCTCGAACGGGAGATACAATGGAAAATATCAAAAAAATAAAACAAAACATAACAGCTATCTAACCCGACTACGAAAACTATAAAAGCCATACTTGTCCAACTGCATAAGATGCTTAGCCTCTTTTGATAAGGAGGAGAAGGTGACAAAATCCCTATCGCTCTGAAAAATATGCGCCTCATCGGCAAGTAGATCACAGAACTTCGATTACGTTTCTCTATAAACATGTACCGATTAAAATGCGCAATAAGTCTCTTGCAAGCCCGAAGATCATAGATATGCTGCCAAGGAACGCAAAGATTGTGAGATAAAAAACCAACTGCAACCAAGGAATCTGACTCCACAGTCACCCGAGAGAGACCCAAATTATGGCAGAGCTTCAGTCCATCCAACAAAGCTCGAATTTCAGCTTTAGTATTCGTGCCATGATTATAATAATTAGAAAAAGCGCCAACAAAAACGCCATTGGAATCTCTAATGATCCCTCCACCAGAGATACCATGCTTGGATGATCCATCCGTGTTTAATTTAAAAACTCCCGGATCTCGGGGATACCATCTTAGCCAAAGACCCCTAGGAACCACCACCTTCTTGATAGGAAGACTCAGAAGCATAAGCAAATTGCCAAGGAGCCACCGCCCGATTTAGAGTATACATGAATAACATATCATCAATATCTCTTAAAATGGCCAAACGAATTTTATCAAGATGCATGGGAATGCCATCAAAATCAAGGCACACCCGGCTTTCCAAACCTCCCAACAATAGAAAACAAAAGACCCTGCTTAACCGCTCCCAATTGCACCTAAAAGAACCCGAACCCAACATTTGAACAACTTCAAAGGAATCCAAGGCTGCCACACCTTCGAGGCCCAATCAATAACCGGATGATGAAGTCTAAATTTCTCCCAAAAGGCTGCTGATTGGAAATCTCCTGAAACTGTAAGAGTACATACAAGACGATCCGGGATACTAGAATCACATGTCACACGCTGAATATAGTCCATATAAGAAGGCTCAATCAAGTCCCGAAACTCCTCCAAATTATCGAGAGCTTGACGAACTGAGAGGTTTCGATCCACAGGCAAAGGCCCCTCTAGACGGTGACCACACCAATTATCATTCCAAAAAGATATGTCGCCTTTACCAACGACCCATCGGCTACACTGTTGCACACGCCATACTTGATTCAAAATGGATGCCCAAGGAGCAGAAACTACACGACTACAGCCCTGCACACCACCGTACCTACCCAAACAGAATTTAGCCCAAAGGCTTTTGCCATTGATTGCGCTCCAAGCAAGTTTTGCATGTGAGGCTTCAAGAGATTGAGCAAGAGGCCGAATCCCCAAGCCGCCTTCCGACAAGCCGACAAGCTTTATTCCAAGAAACCCATTGAGTTCGATGCTCCCCATTAGCACTCCATAAGAAGGCGCCATCATCCGCTCAATGCGCAAAGAAAAGCACTTGGGATCGGAAGCGCGGCCATCGCAAAGACTGGGATACTACATAGAACCGATTTAATCAGAGTGAGTTTAGCGCCAAATGAAAGCAAACGAGCCTTCCATCCAGTGATACGATGAGAAATCCGAGACTCAAGATCCTCAAAGTATAAACGCTTCATCCTTCCCTTGAACAACGGGAGTCCCAAGTATTTCATAGGCCAAAAGCGTTGCGGAAATCCCAACCACTGAGAGATTAAATTTGCTTTCCTAACTGAACATTTACGAGAAATATAAAAACCACTTTTAGAATTGTTAATCAATTGCCCCGAACTCCTTTCATACGTGTTAAGAACATGACGCAGCCCCTTAATTGAACTCTTGCTAGCATTACAGAAGATGAGCATATCATCTGCATACAACAGATGAGAAATTTGCAAACCGAAACTGCCATGATCATAGTTCATGATGGACCCATTCCCAATTGCCTTGTTGATATTAAAAGAAAGCACTTCCTGCGCTAATATAAAGAGTAACGGAGATAGGGGATCTCCCTGTCGAACCCCCCGAGATGATTTGAAGAAGCCAAAAGAGTCCCCATTAACACGTAGAGAATACCAGATGTTACCGACAGAGAAGCGTGACTAGATGCCGAACCTCCTCATTGAAACCATGAGCAGCTAGAGCACGTTGTAAAAAGTTCCACTCCAACCTATCATATGCCTTGGACATGTCTATCTTAACAACCATATTACCCCCTCGCACCTTTTTATCAATCCTTTGTACAAGTTCATGGGCCAACAGAATACTTTCCTGAATGTTCCGACCTTGGACGAAACCGGATTGTTCTTGCGATATTAAGGAGGGAAGAAGAGATGAGAGCCGAGTCGCCAAAATTCTGGACATGATTTTGCAAACAAAATTGCATAGGCTAATGGGACGTAAATCTTCAAAACCCCGAGGATTGTCTATTTTTGGAATAAGAATCAGTGTGGTGGCAGTCATCCCGCGGTGCAATGGCCTGCCACTAAAAAAATCCCGAACTGCCGCAATCACATCACCCTTAATGATGTCCCAACAACCTTGGTAGAACCAGCCCGTAAAGCCATCAGATCCGGGAGCACTGTTCGGGTTCATAGCCTTAATAGCATCCCACACTTCAATCTCCGAGGGCGGAGAGAGAAGCAAGCTATTATCTGTGTCTTTAACCAAGCTAGGGAAACCCATAAATAAGTCTTCATCCACAGCAGCCGTATCAGAAGTAAAAAGCTTGGAAAAATAATCCACTGCATGTAAGCCAACTTGAGTCGTATCATCACTATTCGATCCATCTCGCCGAGTGAAAACGAACCCGATTCGACGATGAGCCCTATCCTTAATAATCGGCTTGAAATAGGCGTTTCCCTGCCGCCATCTCGTAGCCAATGTTGTCTTGATTTCACGGCAGCCATCTCCTCATTCCAATTCAGAAGTTGCACCAAATATGCCTTAGCATCACGAAGTTGCTGCTCAATCAACGCAGTCCCTTGTTGCTGGGAATCAACCTCCAACCGAATAATTTCATCCTGAGTTGCATTGATATTCCTTTGAACATTCCCGAAAACATTCCAATTCCAACCTTTCAATGCTACCCGAAGCCTTTGTAGCTTCCTGAAAAGAGTATCCATGGCCGAACCAAAAAGTGGGATATTCCATTGGGTCTCAACAAAGGGAAGAAAATCTGCATGATCTAACCACATTCTCTGGAAATGAAAGGTACCCTTTGCTTTAACATCGCTAGTCATAGAAACCAAGAGGGCGCATGATCAGAAGTAACCGTTGCGAGATGCTGAACTTTGATGGCTGGAAAAGAAATCTTGAAAGCCCCATTAATAAGAACCCGATCTAGTCTTTTCCAAATCCTGTGAGTACCCTCCTGATTGTTACACCAAGTGAACCGGCTCCCATCATATCCAGCATCGACAAGGCCCGCCTGAGCTAAGCAATTATTAAAGTCATCCATCTCGCTAAAATCACAAGGCGCTCCACCTATTTTTTCTGATGATTGGGATATTACATTAAAATCCCCCCCAACCATCCAAGGCATATCACAACTATTTGAAAAGGAAATAATATCCTCCCACAGATCCTTGCGCTCCGAACGAGTGCACTTAGCGTAGACAAAGGTAGAAACGGCCTTAAATTCGTTACCCACCGTGATAGATACAGTAATGAACTGATTAGAAGATGCAATTAAATCCACATCCATATCATTATTCCAAAGCAGCCAGATATGAGTATTAATTGGATTCACATGCAAACTTTTGGCAAAGCCAATACGTCGACAAAATTTAGCTAATCTGTCCCCATTAGATTTAGGCTCCAAAATGGCACATAAAAATGGTTTATGTTGTTTAACAAGTAACTTAAGGTAATTCCGAGTTGCTTTATTGCAAACTCCACGGGCATTCCAAATGACGATCGACATAAAAACACTAAATAGAGGGAGATTGATGGACTTTAGAAGCAGCCCTAGTGGTACGGAAATTTTCCTTGAGAAACTTATCCTTTTTGGCCTTTTTATTAAGGTCCCGACAGTACTTCGAGAAAGAATCTCTAAGACTTACCTGCTCAACATTATTATCAGTAAAGGGAATACCCGGTTCAACAAGTGAATCATCATAATCACCTCCTGTTGAATGCGCCTTGCCATGAGACCTAGGGTGTTTATGTAAAATCTCATTCCAAAAGGTACCCAGACTAATAGGACCACCGTATGCCTTCCTGTTAGCTGATGAAGCATTCAGATCATGGCCAGGTTGAGTCTCTTCCAAGTTAATCATATCCTCCCCATCGCCATTAAGGTCTGCCAAGACATCAAAAGGATTGTGCATGTGTAATTCCTCCATAACATGAGGAGAAGAAGGCTTACAGCCCTTGACTTTTTGCGCCGGATTATCAGAACCAACCAAATCAATATGTTCCACCTCCCTAGGGCAGCCATGAACATCCTTAGCCATTGACAATCCGAAGGAGCATCAATATTCTTCTGGTCCTTGATCGAACCCACTTTTAGGAATAGTTTCAGATTGCTTAGGATTATTGGTGGTAGCCGCCTCCTTATCGTGACCAGGAGAGGCTTTCTTATTAGAAGCTACCCCAGGATCAGCCTGTTGAGCATTCTTAGGGACATGATTAGCATCACCCATATGCCCACCGCGATGGCTCAGCCTGGGGTATCTCCCGCGAAACCCCACGACGCCCCTTTCGACAGAACTCTTTTGTATGTCCCAAAAGACCACAACCAACACAAAAATTTATATTGCCCTCAAACTCTAGTGGCTGCCAAAAACCTGATTCTTTACTTGTGCCGATCCACATTCTGGTAGGTAGGGGATTAGTGACGTCGACTTCCACACATATTCTAGCAAAAACTGGCCGAGAAAGGGCAAGAGTTTTCTCATCCACGCGAAGAAAATTACCAAGAGAATTACCGAGACATTGAAGAAAGGACGGGTTGAAGAAGGTTAAAGGAAGCTGATGCAACCGAACCCAAACCGCAACCCTTGTGCTATCCTTTCGAAAAGCAAAATCTGGAGACCAACGAAAGGAACGATACATGCATGATTGAATCATGTGTGATTCTTTGGACAAGGCCAAAACTAGGTCTTCCGCTGAGGCAAGACGAACCATTACATGTCGTGGGTCAAGGAGACCAACTACAAAGGGGCCATGAAGTTTCCAAGAACGAGCAATGTCTTCTTGTATGGCAAAAACTGATGGACGACCGGCCGAAAACTTGAGAACAATAGTATTTGCAAACTGCTTAACAGAAGCATCCAATTCCATAGGAGAAAACAAACAGCCTGGCTCCCCATTAAAAGAAGACGACTGACGAGGGGCAAGGGGAACCGCTTGTAACACGGGGCCAGAAGATCCAACAAACGGTTTAGGTTGCCCAGTTACGTTAGCATAGGACCTAGGCGCTGAAGAGGGACCAGATTGTGGGTGCATGCTTGGTGAAGGACCAGATGGCGGAGGGTTAGGGTTAGGGTTAGGGTTAGGTGGAGGAGGAGTAGTGGTAGGTGGTGGAGGATTAACATCCGGCAGATGATCCCAAGGCATAGCCGCAGCATTCTAACTAGGGACTTACCAAGTTCATACTGAGTGTGCTCGCCTCAAGGCCAAGCATCGGGCAATCATCTGTTGCTTACCCACAAGGCAATGACCAAGTAGAGGCCGGGAACAAACAAGTACTGCATGCACTCAAAAGAAACCTAGGGGGGTGAGCAGTGAAATGGGCAAAAGAGCTACATTCGGCCTTGTGGGCGGTCAGAACCACTATACGGAGTCCAACCGGGGAAATTCCGTTCGCGCTTACCTACGGATCCGAAGTAATGATCCCCGTAGAAATTTCCTTGCCTAGCTACTGAGTTTCCCACTATAGTGAGCAAAATAATCAGCTTACCCGTGCGATAGACCTTGATCTGCTCGAAGAAAAAAGGCTGGATGCGCGACTAAGGATGACCAACTACAAGCAGAGAGCAAAGGCTCGCCACGACAAAAGAATCCGAGGAAGATCATTCATGGTCGGAGACTGGGTACTCAGGAAAATTGAAGTAATGGGTCATCAGGTAGAATGGGGAAAGCTATCGCTTAACTGGGAAGGCCTTTTCAAGTTACTGACATAGTCAGAGAGGGCACCTACACACTACGAAACCAAGAAGGCAAGAACTCTCCTATCCCAGGCCTCAACCTTCCCAGGGACATTGGACAAGAGCCTCAAAAAATTGGAATTGGACCTCACTCCAATCCGTCTGCCTGAGCTCGGTGCGAAGATGAATAACTTGCGAAGCAAAAACATGTCTGGTTCGAAGCCTAGCATGCGGCAAGCAACTGTGAAGGCCGTGATCGCTCAGACAGTATTCAGCATCAAGTCGCAAGGCACGACCTTGGTCTCAAGCAAGAAATCCACTAAGAAGGACTCCAGTTGAAGGCGTAATCTGACTCGGAAAAAATTAGGGAAAAATAAGAGCTCATTCCCTTATTCGCGGAAAGCGGACACCAATCGGGCGACGCCCACCTTGCCTGTAGTAAGCGGTGTCATCCCAAGCCCATCTTGGCGCCCCGTAGTAAGCGGTGTCGACCTTATCCGCCGTGTCCAAGTGGCCCTGGGCAGCGCATCGACTCTCACCGGCTCACAACCGCCGGGCTCGTTGTCACCTTCCTCAACAACCTCATCAAGTGTGGCCTCCACTGAGAGCGGCTACTTTTTGATGCGGCGAGAAAAGGGCATATTATCGTCATCATTTGCTCCATCCTCAAGTGGGGTTTCTACTTGAGTGCGACCGGTTTTCTTCATGCGACGGGCAAGGGGCACATCGTCTGCTTCATCAGGCTCTGAGGCCTCTCCAGCCGCTTCTCCCTACTCAGCCCGTACTTGCCCAACCATGTCTACTGCATCGGCTGCCTGCTGTTCGAGGCCCAGCCCGCTAGTATAGTTGTCGGTAACACTCTCTTCTCGAGATTCCTGCTCGCTGGAGGAGTCAATCAGATCGACTATTGGAGGGGCCACGCACGCAGGACCAGCCTGTCCGACCGTGGATTCCTCTCCCTCTTCCGACTCGTAATCAACTGAGGGAGTCTTCTCACTGCTCAGCGAGTCATTTTTCCCACCATAGCTGAAGGCTTCATGATCATTTTCCAAAATATCAGACATCTACAAAAGAGATCGAGGAGGAAGAATCAACGTTCTGCATGGATAACCGATAAAGCAAAATAGGGAAAGTTCCTAAGTCTATAGGTACACCAAGGGGCCATGTCCGCCTAGCGAGCAAGACCACTTGGTCTTTTCCTCGATCTCTATCTAAGGGTCACTTCTACTCTTAAAGATCTTACTAGAAACGCACAAAGATGAAGAAAATAAATCCAGAAAACTTCATCAAACCCAGAAAAGTGAAGAACAAACCAGGAAAAAGGGTAAGAAACTTACTGTCAGAGTTAGATTAGAGCTTTCTCAGGGAATAACTAGTGTGGAAACGGAACCAATGGAAGGCTTGGGATGCTGGAAGCAAACAAACGGTGGGGGTTGAAAAGCAAGATCACCGGAATCTAGGAATCCCTCCGAAGCAGTTGCAGCAAGAACATCAGAAAGCTAGAAAAATGTTCTCTCAAATCTTCAGAAACCGTAAAAGGTTTAAGGGGAGAGAGGAGTGGCCTTTTATAGGCCGCTGATTTCGGTTTAGGGGAAAAGTAGAGGCCGAAACGGTGCTTGGAAGGACAGATGGCGTCACCCTCAACACGCGTGCATTTAATGCAACGCTTCGGAAACCGCGCCTCCATCAAGTCACGTAGCATCTTGACGGCTCACGCGCCCTCACACCTACTCGCCCCACTTCACTCTCAATGGCAAGCTTCCTTAGCACGCTCCAACTGTATTCCACTGGGGTTCCAAAACCTTCTACAAACTTGCCTTCCAAACCCTTCACCGTTTTCTAAAAAATTCACAAGTGTTGGAGCCCGTAGCCAGAACAACATCATCTAGCATATACGCTCCCTGCTCCAAGCATGAATACTGCACAAGGAGCTAGGGGCTATCGATGTGCCCGCCCAAGCCGGGTCACGAGCAAAGCACGAGCCATCATCACGTGCCAATCACTGCATAATAAGTATTGGACCTACCAGCCTGGTGGACAAAGTAACAAAACATCAAGCAATGGATAAAGCAACTCCAACCTAAGCCTGGCTCGGCACAGCCTTGACCGTCCAGCCATGCTGGGGACCACATGGGACCACATGGGCCACACCGAGCAAAGAATCGAGCAAAGAATTAGATTATCCCATCCATCCAAGCAAAGAATTAGATTCCGGATCGAAAGACTCGCCCGTCGACCGCTCTCGACCAAGCGGGCCATCTACACTTACCTCAAATCGCCTCGGATCTACACTTACCTCTGCTCGCCTGTGCAAATCGCATCTAGCCTACGAACCGTGCTTGCTCCCCAAGACAAATCAATGGTTTCCTTATCCAAGAAGGACACTTGCCTTATCTGCTCCTGTAATTACACGACCAGACGCCTATCATGCCTATAATTAAGGGATTCCACCCTTAATTGGCTAGGTGTCTATGGAAACTGAATCCCATCAGGATTCAATGTCATTAAGGGCCTATAAATACCCCTCCATAAACCACAAATAAGGTACACACATTTTCTTGAGCCTAGAACCTCTATCAAATTCTCTTTTGACTTATACACACGATACTTACTCTCACGCCGGAGTGGTTTCGCAAGGCCAAGCCTTGTACTTCCACTAAGGTTCCTTCGTGTACTTAAACAGGTTCAAGGAAGCAGATCAAGCTCAGATATCCAACCCATCACATGGACGGCCCAAGCTGTATTTTTGTCACATCATATTGCTAGATGAGAATCTAATGGCAAAAGTTGCTGACTATAGGCTTTCGAGACTGGGCCTGAGCTTGTTCAGACCCATCTGAGTACATCAGTCAAAGGGTGTTTTGGATATCTTGACCCTGAGTACGTCAGACGACAACAACTAACAGATCAATCATATGTGTACTCATTTGGGGTGGTTTTGTTTGAAGTTTTATGTGCGAGACCTGTGATAGATCCATCTCTACCTAGGGAAATGGTCAACTTAGCTGAATGGGCGATGAAATGGCAAAAGAAAGGATAGCTGGATCAAATAATTGACTCTAATCTTATGGGGAAAATAAAATCAGATTATCTTCATATGTTCGGAGAAACAGCAGGGAAATGTTTGGTCGACTTCGGTATGGATATGCCTTCTATGAGAGATGTGTTGTGGAATCTTGAGTATATACTTCAGCTACACGAAGCGGTTCTTCATAATGACCCTAATGAAAACAACACTAATGTCATAGGCGAGCTCTCTCCACAGATCAATGATTTCAACCACGTTGAGACTAATGCTTCACCAGCTCAGTTTTCAATGTCTAGTTTGGATGATCTTTCAGGTGTTTCCATGACTAAGGTGTTCTCTCAGTTATTAAATATGAGGGAAGATAACTTATTGGATTACTACACAGTCTGGCTTCTCATTTTTTTAATTGTTATTTTTCTCATCAACTATGCATCTCCTCTCTCCCATCAAGCAGAAGATGTGCCTTTAAAAATAGCAAAAACAACACAATGCCATTAAAAAATTATTGGATGTGCTGAAGAGGTCCTCAGCTTGCATGCTGATTTTGAGAAGAGGCTCTTGAATCAGGCTAGCTACATGGATTATTGTTAGTTTGTTTTGTAGAAAAAAGAAGAGAGATATTTGGGTGAGTTCATATTGTTCGTTTATTAGATAATAAGTTGCATTGTTGAGTTTATTATGTTTTCTTCTCCGAGTTCCCACGCCTTGATATATGTAAAACTATATTGACCGATTTTTTATTCTATTGTATCCAAGTACTTGCTGTTTTTTCTTGTCTGATCATACATTTTCTTACGTTCCTATATGATTTTTTGTCTTCTATTTTCTCTTTAATCAAATTTTACTTCTCTACGGGGAAACTGGTGTGGATACCCACGAACATTTTCCTACAAAATCTTAGAAAAACCTAAGAAAAGGCAGGGCTACATCTTCCTCACAAGTGTCAGATCCAAAGACATGTGCTAAGAAAGATATGGATAAGTTGAAAGAGGATAGTCTTAGTATATTTTCATATGAATGCTATGCCAGAAAATCACCACTTTTGTTCCAGACTTTGAAGATCAAGGTTTATTAAGTTTGATTATGACTATTCTTTGTATGTATCCTGACCTGTTAGACATGTTTGCATTTGTTTTGACAAAGAAGTGATTTGATTTTGTAGGTATTGACGAGCCCGAGTCAGTTCATACATCTTTAGCTAATCATTTGAGACCCCTGCTGCTCAATTCATGGAATGTGAGAAGAAAAGTTGCATTTACAGAAAATGCACAGAGCACGAAGAAGAATGTGGGTGTGATTGAAAATCAAAAACAAAACATTATCAACCATCACTTTGAATACAAGTCAGATTGATCGTCTTCAGATGGAAGGGAGAGGGTACTATTGTTGAAGAACATCAGTCCCTTCCATATCTGGTGCAGCAAAGTTTGATGATGATGATGGTAGAGATTCTTCTTAATTTCATAAATAGCTAACGCTTCGATTCAGAACCTTTTCTATACTTATGATCAAGTTTTGTCATCTCACATAGTTGATTATATACAAATCGATTGACACGGGTAGAGAAAGCTAAATATGTAATGTACTCAATTCACATAATCAGGTTCTAACATAGGCTATCCAATCGGGAGTTAAATCAATTCACATATTCAGGTTGTAAGTATGGAGACTCAAGTCATTGAGGAATTTCATCAAACATCTGTGCTCACATTGGCTGAGGAGAAATAGAGTAAGACTCGAGTCCTATTGTATGAAATATCTGTGCTCACATAGGCTGCAGAGAAACATAGTAGGTTCTAAGTATGGAGAGGACTGCTTCAATTAAAATAAAGCTAAGCTTATCTCGCAACTTGGATGTCATTCCCTGCTTCTACTCGGTTGCCTCTGCTCCACCGTCTCTGAAGAGATAAATCTTGAAAATGAAGAAGAAGGGAAGCATATTGAGTTTGATTCTACGAAGAATGGAAAACGGGGAACTCCATTGTAACCATCAATTTGATGTCGTCAAATTTTGTATACGGAACGATGGGTCGTTCCTTGCTTCAACTCGGTTACCTCTGCTCCACCGTCTCTGAAGAGATATATCTTGAAAATGTAGAAGAAGGGAAGCAGATTGAGTTTGATTCTACGAAGAATGGAAAACGGGGGACTCCATTGTAACCGCAAGTTGAGGTTGTGAAATTCGTATAAACGATGGGTAACGCATACTTTGTTTTTTTGATGGCTGAATTACCAATTTAGCCTTCATTCGATGTTTGCAGTTCATAGCATTGAGGGGTTTTTGGTCCAATGCATAAGATAGATTTACTTATTTGACCTTAATAGAATGTGATAAATTGACTTGTTTGACCTTATATTAATTGTGTATGGTTTATTAGGTTTAGGGATACTTTTGTCTATCAATTAAATTGTAAGAAACAAGCTTGACTTTTATAGTAAGATCAGAGAAACATAGTATACACACTTAACTCCACAATGTTTAGATAATAACATATTTTTTGCTGTTGTATAACGTTACTAAATTGAACCTTTTATCTTTCATGCTTCAATGTGAACTAGTTGCAAGACTTTCATGTGAATACTAAGAGCATCTTTGTACATATACTATCAAAATGACTTGAATTTTCTTAATTAAAAAAAAAGAAGCTAAAAAGGAACACTATTTGGGACGGAAATTGTAAGATTTAGTGAAGTGAGTTGAAGACATACGCACATTTTTTGTCATGTTTACTCAAATTACGAATGAAAGGACACCAGCATATGGAAAAAAATGGCCAAATCATTTGAAGAACTAAAAGCTGTGTGAAATTTTTGGTCAGTGATAAATTTTTTATTTATTTATGGGTGCCTTTGAAAAAGTAGGAAAACCTAAATTCAAATCTTTATTTGAGAAATAGTCTGGTAATTGATTTACTATCTAAAGATTGCAGATTTGGAATTCATATTAGTCAAATGGATATCTCTTTATGTAAAGACTTTAGTTTGACTTTTTTTGGTCAACTTGATTAAATTTTAGATATAAACACATATTTACAAAATCTAAAGTTGCAGTTCATAATATTTTTCAAGTACTTTATATTTTAAATATATTAGCTAAACCATAACAATCTTTGTTGAATATCATCTGATATACATTCATATTTGTTTTATTTAAAGATAGACATTTTCGTGGGATGAATGGACTATGCTAGTTTTGCTAGGAAGGGCAGACTCAACAAGAACACCATCCGATATGATATGGCATTGGCATCCCACGGAACTTTCTCGCTGATTATAGATTTCCTAAAAGATTAACCAAATTCTAATTCTGCAACTCAATTAATCGAGCATTAGTAACCGATAGCTTCAATATAAAATATGGACGTGCAAATAGTTAATTTCAATACAAAATTTCTAAAATGAAAACAATATCAAATTTGGATACTACAAAACAATTTATAATCAGCCATGCTTTAATCATATAGAGGTAGCTTTGCAGTTGCAGATAGTTAAGCCCCATTAATTAACTCCATTCATGAATTATTTTAAATAAAGTTGAAGTAAGTGTCCCAGCAACTTCTGATTTTCTCTTTATCTACAAAAAATAATAAAATAAAAATATGAAATACTTGTTAGTACAAATGTTAAGTGCTTGTTTGCTATGTACATAACAATAATCATTTCAGACCATATGATGTTAACACAACATTTAATCTACGATAATTTGAATTGCATATAAATGAATCATGATTTTTGTGTACCAAATTAGCACTAAGAATATATATAGACAACCATTGTCCAAATTAAATGAGCTGAGCAGTCTAATTGTTAAGAATAAGAAATTGTAGTAGTTACATGTATTTCAGAACAAAAATAGCATGTGCTTGTTCCACATGCATGTTTGAGAAATTAAGATGATTGTCATTTCGTGCATGAACGAGATGCACAATCGACATAGCAATAATCTTGAGTATGAGCAATGTAAGGAGCATAAGAATTCACATAATTTTGCCACAAAATTCTTGTGGGCAGTTATTGATTGGTTTCGTAGTTTGTATGCCCCACTAATGGAACAATTGTTCAACAACTGATAATAGTATTTTGTATTCAAAATTTTGTGGCTTTTAATTTCTTGTGTCGTTAGTATTGTTCTCGAACGTTAGCCACTAGGCAACCTAATCTTTTGGCATTCACCATAAATATCATCCTTATATCCATATGGGCATCTATTATTGAAGTACTTCGCAAATAGTGTTGTCGGCGCTGAAAATGCCCTCCAAGCATTACTAACACAACAACCCCAAAGACTAGAAATATGAAACCGCAAACTCTACACACATTTTCATCTCCTTCAGGGTGTAGATTGTTGTTTTTCATAAAGATGATGAGTTATCAACATACCAATTTAGAAAAATAGATTATTGATCGTTATGACAGTATCTTCGAAAATATGATATACCTTTATGTTCGCGTGGTAATGGAATCTACGCTAGACAATATTGAGAAAACTAAGTTAGGTTGGTTTCTCTCTTCTCTTCTATTCAATTCAACCATGTCTTTGTATCACTTTCCCTCTTCTAATTATAACTTGGGTCTCTATCTTGTGAGATTAATGTGTTGTGTCGAGGGGTTGAATGACTGAGGTAAAGAGGGAAGGGAGACACATACACAATTGAATAGAAGAGGCACACAAATAATTATGCCAAACAATTGAAGGACCAATTTTGTGAGCAATGGTATGCTAAGAGACTAAGACAAACCAGAAAAAAAAAACAAAAAAAAAAAACAACTTGATACACGTGTAACAAACACCATCAAACGCCTAAATACACCAAAAACCTAGTATTACATCTACACTCCAAAACTAAAGCTTCTTACAACAAAGCTCAAGACATTGTATACATTTAAATATCAATATAGTAAAAAACAAAAACCCTATAGACACCTTCTCTGTCCATGCACCACAAGTCAGATTTCCACATCCACTATCATGGTAGCTAAGCAACATATGAAGGCAAAATTAGTACACAACAAAGAACTCAAAAACATAAGACAAAATTAAAGTTTCTTAAATATCATACTTTGTTGCAATTTTGAAAATTACTTCGTGAAATGAACTCTACAATTGATCCTTCCATGACATCTCAAGGAAAGACCCCTCACGAGGTGAATCGCGCATCAAGTCTTCTCCATTAAGTGAAGTCCATAGTCAAAACTCGTAATGCATGTTGCTAGTTCTTTCATACTTTTGAATTTGATCATCAGATCAATTTTGTCATGTATAACTTATTCAAGTACTTCTATTATTGTGTAGTATTCGAAAAAAAAATATCGAAAAAGTTCAATGGCCTAGTGGACAATCATGTTAAAAATATAGTAGCAACGCTATTTGATTGCAATTCACAAAACATTCATTAGAGATTGTAATGGAGATTAAATAGAGTTGGCCAAATAACATTAATTGAGGAGAAAGAATGACATGACAATTTTTCATTATGGTTAGTCGAGTTGGTAAAGAATATTTTGACAAGTATCCGCGCTTTGAAAAGCATCTTATGTGAAAGATAAGAATTTAAGAATAAAATTAATTTTAAGTTCTAGTCGCAAAGAGTTAAATTAATATAGAGAGAATATTAATAATGAACTAAGAGGGTATGTCATTCATACCACACGAGGATTTAACGTGGTTCATCTAAGTTTTGTGGGCAAGTTACATAAAAGTGATTGTGTACAGCTACTGATAATAATCTCACCTTGATCTCAAGAACTCTTTCTATGTGTAGAGCTAGCTCTCTTAACTTGATTGTTTAGCGTGGTAACACGGCCTCACTGTTGTCTTTGGATGGTGTTTAATTTATGTTGTTCGTCTTCTTAGACTTCCAACTTGGAACTTTGGAAGCTGGTAGTGGATAATTAGAGGGAAGCTAACTGGATGGGAAAAAGAAGCTTAGATTTAAATATTTCTTCATCAAATACATAAACTTCTTTGCATTCTAAATTTTTGTAACCAATTGAAAATCAATCAATGAAACTTATATGCACATCTTGAAACGACAAGCTTGCATAATTGAAAAATAGTTGTAGCTAAATGCACTTTTAACAATGGCAACGATCGATCCACTCGAAGAAAGCCCAATATACATGTTAGATCTCAAAGTTGAATCTTAATATATAACAAGTTAACATCGTAAAATAGTGTCACCTTTGAAAGTTATATATGGGGAATGTTAAAAATTGAAAATAAGCAAATAAATAAATAAAATCTCATATTGCATTCCATGAAAGGAGGAAAAGGAGAAGAGGATGGAAATCAACATAGATACCATAAATTGCTTATAAAGTCTCAATTTTCTTAGATCATGGCATACACACTAACATGCCATATAATGGCAGATATGTATGAACTTGTACATGATTATGTTTCATGTGAAAAAACTTATTCGTTTTAATGAGATACAATTATCATATATATATATATATATATATATATATATATATGTAGCTTCTTTATAGCTTCAAGTTTAAATCCATCGCCTCATAATTGATACCATTGCCATCCATTCATGCATCAAAGGCATTACCATTCACTTCCATTCGAGGAATCGATTCAGATCAAGAGAGGGATTGGGCATCGGAGTCCAATCATGGCGACCAAGAGTCCGGTTAACCCGAGGTTGAGGCCGGATGGGCAAAAAGTCAACATAAACATGAGGGTGGCTAGGGGCCTCGTAGTTATTGGAGATCTAACAGATTGAAGAAAAGCTCTCTTGCGGTATTCTCGGTATCCTTGATAAATAGCTTCTTTTCCTCCCTTCTCTCGCCCGTGAGCATTCGATGACCCCCAAAGCTTGTGCGGTTGGAAAGGATTTGCTGCAAAATGTGCATGCATATTCCAAACTTTTAGTCTGTCCACCTGCGTTTTCCATCTTATCTAAACTATAGCTTGCCAACAGGAGGAAGTAGAAAAGAAGAAAACTGTAAGGGGGAGAGATGCGAGTTAAGTATATGGAGAGTGATTATTTATAGACGAGGGTGGCTTTCCTTTTGACATAAAAAAAGTTTTGGTTTATGTTGTTGAGATGTCATATGACTTTATTAAACTATTTGAAAAGCATTCAAGTGAAGATTATATGACTTCTGAGCTTTGTTTAGGTATGACTTTTGTTTGGTATCATGAAACACTTACACAATCTTTAAGCTGTTAGATATGTGTGTGTGTGTGTGTGTGTGAAAGCAAAGATTAAATACAATACAATCAAGAGGATCTGAGTTCTACTTTTCAAAATGAAAATCTACTACAAGAATATACGTGTGGATTTGGTTTGATATCCCCAACTAGCTCTTTTACCCGAGTGTTCATATGTGGGTGTGTGTGTGTATGCATAAATTTACTACAAGAAAATTAAGAGGAGAGTTTTGCTTTTCAAAAAGAAAATCTCCATTCTTTTGCTCTTATGAACAAGATAGGTGAAGATATGCAAAACATTAATTAACCACGAGATAATCTAGAGGCCATAATACACACCCACATATGCAAGGTAGTAACTAGTCCATAACAGTGCCATAATGGAGTTCATTTTATAAGTTAACTCTCTAATTGACTAGCATTCAAATGGTAAGGAATATATACCACAATTAATGAAAACGCAACCAATTAACCTACTGCAATCCTAGAGAAATGAACACATGAAACTTGTCCCTAGCTTAAGAATAATGAAAGGGGCTGGTCAACATATTTTCATGTTTTTTATATACAAGCTGAATAATGTTTTGTCCAATTAATTATTCCGTAATTTTTTATACCAAACATCACCAGCTGCTTCATCATACAATATTTGCTTCAGACATGAGAACGTACTGGCCAAGAGAGTCAGGAACTTCATCGGGAGAGTCAATGGTTTACGTATGATGTGTGTTTATTTAACCTCGCAAGTGCACGAGTCAACCGGAGTATAGTTGTGCGGTAGTAAGGGTCGAGCCATAGAGAGAAAGAACAAAAAGTGAAAATTAAGCAGGTAACAGAAATAATTAACTAAGGGGGTTTTGGTTTTGAAAACAATAAAAACTAGTTACTAACGAATTAAACTAAATTTAAAAGAGAAATGATTTATTGTAGAAATCAACTGAAGTATCTGTATCGAGGATTGATTAAATGGAGGAAAGTCTAGGAATTAGGATTCACTTGTATCTACTCTTATGTTTGTTTATCTTTTGTATCAATCAATTACGGGTTCGTTCACTAATGTAAAGATTAGGATGCTTGGAGCACGATTTGCAATGCTTAATACCCCGCTTTAACGATGCTTTCTTGATCAGTCCACAAAGCAATTAAGGGTTCATTACTTACACAAAAAATACAAGCGAACCTAGCTCTATTCCTTATCCCAATCAAGAAATAAAAAATATCTATTTATTACTTAGGGTGGCCAATGTATGAGTTATGCATTCGATCGTGCAACTAGTCATACCTAAGAGCCTACACATCTACAAATGTAGTCAATATGCGAGAGTTTCAATGAAAGACCGAAGATAATCTAAGTAATAAACAATAATTGATTAAATAGAATTAAATATTAACCATAAGATTCGATGCAAGTTACCTGAAATTCCTAGAGTGATGTGGTTAGTTCATCACGATTGATGAACGAACAATGGTGGATGAAGAACTCATAATCAATCTTCAATAATTACAATCTAAACTCAGTCAAAATTTGTTTCTAGCTCTACGAAAAGCTGAAAGTATGATAATTTTCGGATCCCTAAACCTAAACTAATAGGGTTGTATAATAATTATACTAGGTTTTACAATTGTAGAAATTACAAAGCAGGCCAGACTGGAAATCGGGGTTAAGCGGTTACTTGGTCATCGAGGCTAGGCGATCGCTTAATGTCTATTCTCCGGGTGAGTAGTGCTGGATTTTGCGCGGTGGGTTGGGCCTTGGGAGTAAGTGATCGCTTACTCCCTCCTTCAGCTTTTAGACGATTTCCAAGTTCCAGAATATTACATCTAGGTCCCTGGAGTACTCTCCGACTGCTTGGAAAAGGCCTTCAAGTCTCCAAAAGTCTCCAATTCAACCTAAAATTCATAAAAGCACTACGAACACATATTAGTAGTCTAAAACTCATGGAAAAGGACAATCTAAGTATGAATATATATACAATAGATGTGTTAAAACATATCTATGAAATACCCACAAACTTAGAGTTTGCTCGTCCACAAGTAAGCAAGTAAATACAAAAGCAGTATATAACTAAAATACATAGAAAGAAAATCTTTTTTTGGAGGGTGCACTATTTACACTCTAGAATTCTATAAGCTTAAGGAGACTCAAAAGAGCGAATCAACTATGTAGATAAATACAAAAACAATTAAAGCTAAACTAACAAAGTAATAAATAAATAAAATCTTTTTGGTTTATTCTCAAGTCGAAACTATGCGGAAATCAATAAGTGCCTGATAGATGTGTTTTATACGCATCTATTGTGTATATATTCCCAATTAGATTGTGTTTTTCTGCAAATTTCTTAAAGCTATTGATATGGGTTTTAGTGTTTTATGAGTTTCAGGCTGAAGTTGAGAAAAACGATGAATTTCTGGCAATAAATCAACAAAATGAAGATTCCAGGGACCTGGATACAAACTGCTGAAAGTGAAAGGCCGAAAAGCTGAAATGAAGACTGAGCACTGGCTTAACATGAGGCCTAGGCGTGTCCGCAAAAATCCAGAGCAAAGACTTGAAAGTCACCGAGCGATCACTGGCAAATGCCGGGCGACCGCCGATCAACACCAAGATGGCCGCTTGGTCTTTTCTCAAAAACCCTAACGACCTAGTATAAATAAAACCCTAGTATTATAGCTTTAGGGGATCCGAATTTTAGAGTTTTGAGGCCGTTCTTGAGCACTCTCAAGACAGATAATATTTTGTAATTTTATTTTATTACTGATTGTTGAACACATATGATGATTTCTTCCATTCCAATGTTGTGTTCATCGCCTGTGATGAACTAACTGTCTCAGTCTAGGGATTGGAGGTAACTTTGTATCAAGTTTTATGTGTTAATTATAATTCGCATTCTAACAAATTTTTGTTTATCAATTTAGATTATCATTGGTCGACATTGAAACTATCACATAATGGTTGCGTTAGTGAATATATAGGCTCGTGGGTATAAGGAGTCGCATGGTTTATGTGCGAATTATACGTACGCCAACCTAATTGATAAATAGATCTTTTCTGATTCCTGATCTGGCTAAGGAATAGATCTAGGTTCACACCCGTTTTTAGGAGGAATGTTTGACTTCCTAATTACTCAGTTCTTAGAGTGTGTAATGGACTCTTAATTGTTGTGTGGGCGGGTCAAGAAAGCACAAGCAAAGCGGAGTACTAAGGGTTGAAAATCTTGGTTATTAAGTCTCAATCCTTTACCACTACTAGAAAACATATAATTAGCGATAGAATTATTAGCGACGGAAAATTCTGTTTCTAATTAGCGACGGAAACATTAAATTAGCGACGGAATTCCGTTTTTAAATTATTATTAGCGACAGAATTCCGCCCGTCGCAAAATTTCGTTGCCAAAAAGCATCTTTTAAGAATATTCTACATATCTCCATCGCCATTTTTTTTGGAAATGTGTGCCAACATTAGCGACCGAATTTCCGTCGCTAATATCAATATTTCCGTTTCCGATTGGCTACGGATCACTCCGTCGCTAAATTTAATAAAATAGCGACGGAATTTCCGTTGCTAAATTTAGCGACGGAAATTTAGCGATGGAAATTCCGTAGCTAAATTTAATAAATTATATACGAAAATTCTGTATATTTTATTAAATTTAGCTATGGAATTTCTGTTTTAGCGACGGAAATTCCGTCGCTAATGTACTGAATTTAGTTTTTAAGTAAAGTCATTTTATATTTGTATGTGGTCACACTGTGTTGTCTCTAGCCAAATTCCTTTATATATATATATATATATATATATATATATATATATATATATATATATATATACGCATTAATCATTAGAATTTTTTATTTTTACTCAATTTTTTTAAACATAGTATTTGTCAAACTTTAAAATCAACTGAATCAAACAATATTGAAACACAATAATACAAAGCAGAATTTATTTGGATTTGACTGTTGAACATTAATTAGTGGATTTCTATTTTTCATTTGACAATTAAGATTACATAAAGGCTAAAGTTTACATTTTACAATTTTTATCACGAGATTGAATCACGAGAATGAACCATGAGATCGAATCGTGAAACTAAACTTCGAAACTGGACAAGTCGAATTGTACTGGTTTTGTTCAATTTAGTTCAAACTCGAAGTAGATCTGAGCGATTGAGATCGATTTGATATTTTACGAACATAGGGTGGCAAACAGATTTTGGTATTCAGGTCTCGACCTGTCCCGATCAGCTAAAATACATCGGATCACATATTTTTTCAAAAAAAAAAAATTAGCGGGTTACCCTAACCCGAATCCTAATCAATTTGTTCAGGACAATACATCAATTTGAATCGTAATGCACAATATGGATTTGCGATACAACAAATCCTGATGCAAAAATGGGATTACCGGTGTAGAAAATCCCAATGCACAAATTGGATTCCCGATGTAAAAAAATAGGTGAAAATAGGCAAAATTGAGACTGATTTGATATTTTACGAACATAGGGTGGCAAACAAAATATGGTATTCGGGCCTCGACCCATCCCGATTAGCTAAAACCCAATCGGATCACATAACTTAACGTAACGTAACGTAACTTAACTTAACTTAACTTAACGTAATGTAACTTAACTTAACTTAACGTAATGTAACTTAACTTAACAAGCTACGCCTATTGGCGAAAAGTTATAATGGACTACGATGGACCATTATAAGATGAAACACACTACGCCTATTGGCGAAATGTTATAATGGACTACGATGGACCATTATAACATGAAAACACGATACGACTATATATTGGTGAAATGTTATAATGGAGTACGATGAACCATTATAGCAAGAAAACATGTTACGCCTATTGGCGAAATGGTATAATGGAGTACGATGAACCATTGTAACATGAAAACACGCTACGCCTATTGGCGAAATGGTATAATGGAGTACGATGAACTATTGTAACATGAAAACACGCTACGCCTATTGGCGAAATGTTATAAAGGACTACAATGGACCATTATAACATGAAAGCACGCTACGCCTATTGACGAAATGGTATAATGAAGTACTACGATTGACCATTATAACATGAAAACACGATACGACTATTTGCGAAATGTTATAATGGAGTACGATGAATCATTATAGCATGAAAACATGCTACGCCTATTGGCGAAATGGTATAATGGAGTACGATGGACCATTGTAACATGAAAACATGCTACGCCTATTGGCGAAATGGTATAATAGAGTACGATGAACTATTGTAACATGAAAACACGCTATGCCTATTGGCGAAATGTTATAATGTACTACAATGGACCATTATAACATGAAAGCACGCTATGCCTATTGACGAAATGGTATAATGGAGTACTACGATTGACAATTATAACATGAAAACACGATACAACTATTGGCGAAATGTTATAATGGAGTACGATGAACCATTATAGCATGAAAACACGTTACGCCTATCGGCGAAATGGTATAATGGAGTACGATGGACCATTGTAACATGAAAACACTCTACGCCTATTGGCGAAATGGTATAATGGAGTACGATGAACCATTGTAACATGAAAACACGCTACGCCTATTGGCGAAATGTTATAATGGACTACAATGGACCATTATAACCTGAAAGCACGCTACGCCTATTGACGAAATGATATAATGAAGTACTACGATTGGCCATTATAACATGAAAACACGATACGACTATTGGCGAAATGTTATAATGGAGTACGATGAACCATTATAGCATGAAAACACGCTACGTCTATTGACGAAATGGTATAATGGAGTACGATGGACCATTATAGCATGAAAACACGCTACGCCTATCGGCGAAATGGTATAATGGAGTACGATGGACCATTATAACATGAAAACACGCTACGCCTATTGGCGAAATGGTATAATGGAGTACGATGAACCATTGTAACATGAAAACACGCTACGCCTATTGGCGAAATGTTATAATGGACTACAATGGACCATTATAACATGAAAGCACGCTACGCCTATTGACGAAATGGTTTAATGGAGTACTACGATTGACCATTATAACATGAAAACACGATACGCCTATTGGCGAAATGTTATAATGAAGTACGATGAACCATTATAGCATGAAAACACGCTACGCCTATTGGCGAAATGGTATAATAGAGTACGATGGACCACTAGAGCATGAAAACACACTACGCCTATTGGCGAAATGGTATAATGGAGTACGATGGACCATTGTAACATGAAAACACGCTACGTCTATTGGCGGAATGGTATAATGGAGTACAATGGACCATCATAGCATGAAAACATGCTACGCCTATTGGCGAAATGGTATAATGGAGTACGATGGATCATTATAGCATGAAAGCACGCTACGCCTATTGACGAAATGGTATAATGGAGTACTACGATTGACCTTTATAACATGAAAACACACTTTTGGGTCAATATCCGCAATGCAGTTCATCCAATGATAAACCTAATCCGAATTATAGAGCTACGACACAATCAAACCCGAACGAACAAAATATTGAATTGAATCGTACCAGCCTCTACTGGGGGTTATTACTCATTTTTGTACTTGCTGTTTTATTTTCCAATTATTTCTTCAATTAAGAAAACGAAAGAAAAAAATAGAATAATCAGTTTGGGTATTCTCAGATTTGGTTGTAGTCCAACCAGTGGTCTTAATGTAACGTAACTTAACTTACATAACTTAACGTAAAGTAAGTTAACTTAACTTAACGTAACGTAACTTAACATAACGTAACGTAACGTAACGTAACTTAACTTACGTAACTTAATGTAACGTAATGTAACTTAATGTAACGTAACTTAACGTGACATATCGTAATGTAACTTAATGTAACGTAACGTAACGTAACTTAACGTAACGTAACGTAACCACTTGTCTTAACCTCGGGCCTCCGGGTTTTACGATGCGGGTCCGGTCCGATTTTTCTCGCATTTGGCTGCGGTCAACCTGGTCTTAACGTAACGTAACTTAACTTAACTTACGTAACTTAACATAACGTAAGTTAACTTAACTTAACGTAACGTAACGTAACTTAATGTAACGTAACGTAACTTAACGTAATGTAACGTAACGTCACTTAACTTAACGTAACGTAATGTAACCACTTGTCTCAACCTTGGGCCTCCGGGTTTTACTGATGCTGGCTGGTCCGGATTTTTCTCAGATTTGGCTGCAGTCCAACTAGTGGTCTGCAGAAAACCTGAATCCGAATGCCCACCCCTAATTGGAGTGATTAAAATTTTAAAATATTTTAAAAATTCAAAAAAATTGATTAATTGATTTAATAATATTATATTATAAAATATAATAATATTTAACTAATTTTACACCCTTGCGTAAAACGCGCTCACACTTTTTTTATTAAATTAAATTCAAGCAAAATTAAGACTATAAATTTATTAAATTAAATTAAAGATAAAAACTATAAATTTAAAGTATAAATTAACAAAAAAAATCAAAAAAACTATTTTTTCTATTTAATAAATTAAATTCAAGGTAAACAATATAACTTAAATTATGCACGAAGATAAACAAACACAATGTAAATTATATTGTATTTATAAGATGATAACTAAAACACATTAAAAAAAAAGCCCTAGGTATAAATACAACTTATCTAAAACCCTAATCTCAAACACTCTCTTTCTAAACAGCTTTCACTCTCTCAATCTCATGGCCTCACCCAGTTCGGTCCCTCCATCCTTCATCTCCTCTGCCCCCGGCCACCATCCTCCATCATCACTCAGCCAGATCGCCGGTGGATCGCTCAGCTACCAGACGTTCCATCCTCTTTCTAAACGACACTCACTCCATCTTCGCTTCCAGCCAGATCGCCGGCTTCGCTCAATCTTCTCCGGCTTCATTTTCGTCTCCAAGCCGCACCAAATCCAGCCGCCATCTCTGGTTCCAGCTTCGATTACTGCCCGTCTCCTACTGATTTCATCTGCTTCGGTGGGTTTTCTGGCACGGCAGAAGGGAAGGGACTGGATTTCGGCGAATCTGACTAGGAACTGGAGAGGCCGTCGTCTTCAGCTCCACTCTTCAATCTCGTTGTAGTCTTCAACTGGTAAGTTTTGAATTAAACCCTAATTTGTAATTGATATTTGTTGGGGAAATGCTGTGAAATGGGGTGCAGATTTCAAGGTAAAATCGTCAAAGGAGTGTTGTGGGGCTTGTAAAGAGATGTGTAATGGAGGAGGGGAGTGTTTGTGTGATTCTTGGGTGTTTTGTGGGGATAGGCAAGCTTGTGGTCCGAAGTTTGGCGAGGTTTATTTATTTTATTTGTCCCTTCAAATTTAAGTTTGTAATTGTTTGAATTATATGAATTGTGAAAATGCTGATTTTATTTGTTTTCGAGTTAGTAATTTATTCATTGATTATCATTTGAAAAACTATTGAATAATTATGGTTTACCTACAATTTTGCATAAAAAATTGATGAAGTGGTGTTTTGCTCACTTTGTTTGACTATTAGCCTTGCTTTGAACAGAACATAGTGGCGAAAAAGATTTATATAGCAGATCCAAGCAATTGGGACTTAGTTGTAGATCTTTCATACATGATTTGTTGTGAAGAATTGAAAAAGAAACATGTTTGAACATAGTGGCTGTCAAAAATAAAATAAAGAAATGCTTGGGCGAATTGTTTAACACTTGAATAGGAATCCAGTATCCCACTAGGAAAAGAAGGTGACTTAAAGTGATATGATATTGACAAGCCATAAAAGTGTTTATAAGATTTCGGGGATCTATTTGTTAAGTTTGGCAACTTGTAGGCAAGTTTGGAAGCTTGGAAAACTGTTTGGATACTTCAGGGGGTCAAAGTGGCAAGTCGACAAATTCGGAGAAGGCTGTGAAGCTTGCGGCAAGGGTCCACGGCCTTGCGGCCAAAGGTCTCAAAATCTGTCGTTTTGTTTTAGTTTACTGTTTGGGTATTTTTAGTTTCCTTTTTTATTTTAGTTTCCTTTTTTATTTAGGTTTCTTGTTCCTAAAGTTTAGGTTTAAGAGTTTCCTTTTATTTAGTTTTCTTGTCCTACGAGAATTAGGATTTATTTTGTAAGCCTATAAAAAGGCATTATTAAAACATTGTTGGGGAGAGAATTTTGATTAATAAAATTGAGTTGATTTTTTGGTTAGAAAATTGTGTTCTTATTTGAGTGTCCTGGATTGGAAGCTCGGATTATAAACATCGTGGATTCGTTGTTTATAATTGAATTCGACTTATCAGTTGGAGAATCATCCCAATTGTGGCGTCATTCACAATTCTAAGGTTCACGTTATCTCGAAGGCGTTGGGTCGCGGAGTCATTCATCCTAATACCTTTCTAGGAGATCTTGAGGTCCATATCCTCATCATAAAGTGTAAGTTGAATAGGAATCCAGTATCCCCAATGTGAACTTGCAATTTTCTAGTTTGCATTTGAACACTAAGATCATTCATGTACAAATATTATTAAAAGACCTAAAATTAAACTTTCTTAGTTTTTGGCAAAATGAAAAAACTAAAACTAAACGCTCAACTAAATGGAGGGTTTTTTTTTAAAATAAAACAAAATTATACAACATTGTTATGACCCTTTAGGATATTCACTTGACGAAGGCTTACAGAAACCTGTAACTAAGGGTACCCACTTTTCTTCTATGCAGTAATTGTAGGTTTAGAATACCCAGAGACCATTAGCATTGCCGGCCTGTGGGCTTGGTACTTGGCCAGAAATAGTTTGGCAACCTAATTAAGTATCATCACTTTCTAAAAGAGCAGAGGTTGAATGTTCCTTAATCCTAACTATGCTACTTGGTGCACTTTGAGGAGCCCCTGTTACATCACATATTCCAAATGAGAAGTTACTTGATGCGTATGCGGATGCTCGGATCAACAAATCTGTTCCAGCTTTTTTGGACAGCCCTATGGCTGAACCTACCTCTCCAAAACAGCCTAAAATCAGCCACGAAAACTCCCTTAACCTGTTTGGTTTTAATAGAATTTCTCCCTTACAATTATAACCCAACAACTAACAAATAAACCTTCACCTAACAACCTTAATCCACGCCTGAATTAGGTGTATGGACTGCCCAAAAATGGTCTCCTTTACAGAGAAACAACCTGCCTAAGATTCCCCCAATCTGCTCCAATTTCCCTTGGCCGAAGACTCCAAGGAAGCAAGCTACAGCCACTTTTTTGATGAAGCTTAGGACTGCCCAAACTACCTCCTAAATCCAGCAACTTCCACGTACAGAACCTGCCCCAAAATGCCTCCCAAACTCACGTCCAACCTGCCCCTAAATCAGCCCACGTTCTGGACTATGCTGCCCTAAAACTGCTCACGTTTGTTGGAGGCTTAAACTGTCCAAAAGATGCTCCGCCTTCAAAGGCGATACAAGTTTTGATTAGAATACATTAGATTGATATACATAAAAGGCGATACAAGTGAATCCCAATTCCTAGATCCTTCTCATCCATAAAGTTTTGATTAATTTCAGTTTTTCTACAATTAGTATTTTACTGATTAGTTTAAAAGTTAAATTTAGTAGTTTAAATTATCTCAAAACAAAACCCCCGGCCCCTTTTTATTTAATTGCATTTTAATTAGTATTCTGATTAAATTCGTTTTAATTTCTTTCTCTCTGTGGTTCGGCCCTTGCTACCATCTATCTATTCTACAATAGTTTTGTGCACTTGCAAGATAAAATTATAACACATAAATTTTTTGGCGCAGTTGTTGGGGAGATTTGTAAATTAAAAGTTTTTAATCTTTTCCTTTTATTGCAAATTTAAAAGAAAAACGAAAAAAAATATACTAAAAAATATATAATCGATTTGTCTCAATTAATTTTTAGTTTTTGGTTTCAGTTGATTGTGCAGTTTATGCACGGTTGGCGGTTGTTGAATCCCACTTTGGTGGATTTTAACGATAATATTAATAATCTAGGAAGAAATCCCCCAGTTGAACAAGATAACCCAATGGCCGAAAATCAAAGAAATCAAAGAGCAGACTCACTTGCTCCTGCTGAAGTAGTTATCGCTGCAAGGGAAGAAATGAAAGCCTAGGACGATGAGAGATTATACTCGTCCTAACATCGATTTTTCACCTTGGTGCTTCGTCCTACTTGACCGAGTCAAGAATTTCGAACTAAAAGGACACTTTTACAATATGTTCCCATTTTTTCACAGTTACCTACAGAGAATGTGTTATCCTTTATGCAAGATTTTTGTCATAGGGTTGAAACTTTTCATAAAGTAGGATTAACGGAAGATGATTTAAAATGCTTTTTTTTTCAATGTACTCTAAAAAATTATGTCAAAAGATGGTTTATGACTTTGGCACCTAGAAGTATATCTACTTGAAAGGAATTATATGATTTGTTTATTTCAAAATTCTATCAACACTCTTCACTTTCTAATCATAGGAAACAAATCATGTGTTTTGCAATGGAGCAAGATGAATCTTTTCACGAAACATGGGATCGTTTTAAATATTTACTGATAGACTGTCCCCATCACAATATTCCTCAAGATGTCTTAATAAATCAATTTTATGATTCACTCTTTAATCACTTACAAACTATGGTAGATAGTCCTGTTGGAGGGTCGATTCACGGATTGACCCCGGAACAAGCACAAGATCTATTTGAGATGTTGGGATCAAATTCGCAACAAAAGAGTGTGAGAGGAAAAGCCAAAATGGTATATGAAATAAAGTTAAATGTCAATGAATCTAATGTGTTAGCTGTTGCTAATGCTAAAATAGAAGCTTACGAATCGATGATGGTTACTGCTAATTTAAATTTTCGTATGAATGACGTCCTAATTGTTGTAATAATTCATATGCTACTAATAGTTGCCCCTCTAGTGGAAATATACTTGTTTTTCTGGAACAGGTAAATTCAATGAATTCATATCCACCTCGTCAAAGCAATGACCCGTTCTCAAATACTTATAATCTTGGTTGGAGGAATCATCTGAATTTTAGTTGGGAGAGGAACAAGCCTTTACACGCCCTGAGCCCAAGAGCCCGGTCCGCTATGTGTAGCCCACACTTGGCCCACGCAGCATCCACCTTGGGTCATCATCGGGCCCACCACAGCCGGAGCCTAAAGTCCCGTGGATGATGTTGGTGCCCAGAGGTAGTGTGTGGTCACCTTATAAATCGAACACAATTCCCACAACTACCCGATGTGGGATGGGGTATTACAATCTCCCCTACTTAAATCTTTGACGTCCTCGTCAAGGCCGAATATACCAGGGCGTCTGAGGAATCAAGAGGTTAAATGCACGGATCAAGAGGTGGCTTACCTTGTGATGTAGCACTTTGACCCACACTGCACTTTGTTCCCACATTTCCGGCCAAGACCCGCTCTGATACCATTTGTAACGCCCCAAGTCCGAGAGCTCGGTCCGCTACGTGTAGCCCACACAATGGCCCACTGAGCACGCAACACCTTGGGTCATCAGGCCTACCACAAGCTGACCCAATAATCTATGGATGATGTTGGTGCCCAGAGCTAGTGTGTGGCCACCTTATAAATCGAACACAATTCTCACTCCTATCCGATGTAGGATGGGGTATTACACTTTCGTGTCAGTCAAGGATTCTTGGCGAGGTGCGTATTAAAGTCTTTTTCAACTTTTGAATTTTAGAAAGTTATGACACATCGGTCGGTGAGAATAAAGTACATGCTAATTAAAGTTGACTCACTTCAAATATTTTTGCACATCCTTGAGGGTTATGTATGAGCAAAGCAAGCCTTGACAAACCTTACATCAACACTATAACTCATGAGAAGTAAGGAAATTGCCTCCGTGTCATGCTTACTCTATCACGTGTGTGCATTAGGTATGGAATGTGCACTTATATCTATTTGTGTATTAAATGTTGATTATGAAATGGTGAATGAATTGATATCTATGGTGCTTATAGTGAGACAATTAAAACTAATATTTACGGTCATCATATAGACGAATATATATATATATATATATATATATATATATATATATATATATATATATATATATATATATGTACGTATGTACGTATGTATGTATGTATGTATGAATTATTCTTACAAAATGCTCATGTAACTAACCTTAGACAATTGAGACAAGAATTGAGTTGAAATGTTGAGACTTAAACAAAAATAAAAAGATGTGTGCATGTGTGTTTGGGGGTGGGGGTGTTGCACGTATTGCCACGATATAGACACCATAGAACTAAGGTTTCAATTAAGATGATAGCGTCTCATGTTTGTTATTGACTACTTTCTCTCTTCTAAATGAAGTGTCCATTTTTTGTCCAAAAATTGCAGTCGTTCCTTTTTTTTTTCCTTCCTGATCAGCAATAGTGTTAAAGATGACACAAAATGACGACCGAAGATCCTTTCTGAACTGAGATGGTTCCTATTGAATATTTGTTATTCAATATTTTTGTTTTGAATATTTTATTTTAGGTTAATTAAAGTTAAATTTTGTTTTTCCTTGATTTTTATACCATATTAGTATCTATGCACGTGCCATAAGCACGGTGTCGCCGTGTCGATATGAGATCGGTTCAATTGATGTTTAGGATAAGCAAATCTCATAACTAAGGAGATAATTGAAACAAAACTCACAACTAAAGGTTTTATATGTAATTTTGGATGGAGTAATTCAAACAAAACTAATAAATGGTGTTCATATATAATTCACATACTTACGAATCAATCACGGACCACCGGTCTGTTTGACCTGGTCGATCGGCCGCTAGTTATATTCTGAGCTATTTTATAATATAGATTTATCTTAATTGACTTTTATTTATATTGTGTGGGATTTTGTATTATATGAAATGTTATATTTTGAGTTCGATTACTTACTTGGAAGGCACCAAGTCGTATCCTATAATATAGGGACAAATTGGTGTAAGTTGGGAAAGATTTTGATTGATGCAAATGATTGAGTAAATTGATTCACTAACATCTTACATTTTGGAAAGATTGTGTTTTTATATTTCAAGTTGTGTAGGACTCTTTGAAAGCTATATAAAGAGAGGAGGCAGCATAGAGAAGGGAACACTACCAAAGGTTACACATTATGCACATTCCTAAGAGTGATACACAACGAAGTGAAGAGTGCTATACACATTCGAAGATTTTTTCATCTATTTCTTTAAGAGTTTTTCATATGATTTTCATTAGTTAGTTTCTTAAACAATTGTAACGTGAACTTATCGTTTTACTAATGGAAGTTTCACCATATTGGCACATCAACAAGTATTTTGCTTGTTGATAAAAGGTTAATAGTTTGGGTCAATTAATTTCTACATTGTTCTTATATATTTCGTTTTGCTTCACCCAAATAAGATTCTCAATATGGCCTCATTCGTGCCTTCATTGAGAACTTACGGATTGAATATTGAATTTCCTTAGCTGTAAACCTTTCAGTTCCATAATAGTTTGACAACAACAACATACTCCTAAAGAGCTGGAGGCGGCCACTTGTGAACATTACAATATAATTTAAGGTACCAAAAGCTATGAAATCCATGCCAACCGAATTGCTATTGATTATGATGACCACCAGAGTGAAAACTGCTACAGAGGAAGAGTTTGATCTCATCATGCAAAATATGAGCATATCGTTGATATCAAACTATAAATGGACCAAACGAAACCAAATTGCAAAGTGACTTACCAAGTACACCATTCATTCAGATAATATTTGTAACATGTTGCTAAACAATTAAGGAACAAACCACACTGACTATATGTATGTGCGTGTGTGTGAACCCATTACATATTGCCAGTGTTGATGCTTATGAATATTTGTTTTTTGAGTAAAACATAGTGTACACTCAACTCCACAAAAAATAATAACTGATTTTTTTGTTGTATAAAGTTACTAAATTGAACCTGTTATCTTTTATGCTCAATGTACATTAGTTGCAATACATTCATATGGATACTAAGGGCAACTTTGTACATATACTATCAAAATGACTTGATTTTTCTTAATTTCAGGGGTAAAAACTAAAAAGGAACACTTTTTGGGACGCAAATAGTAAGATTTAGTGAAGTGAGTTGCAGACGCATAGTTTGTGTCATGTTTGCTCAAACTACAAATAAAAGAACATCAACATATTGAAAAAAAAAACTGACCAAACCATTTGAATAATTAAAAGCTGTGTGAAAATTTTTGTTCCGCCATACTTTTTTTTTTTAACTTTATGAGTGCCGTTGAAAAAGTAAGAAAACCCAAATGTAAATTTTTATTTGAGAAATAATCAAATAATTGATTTACTGTCTAAAGATTGCAAATTTGGAATTCATATTAGTCGAATAGATATATCTTTATGTAAAGAGTTTAGTTTGACTTTTTTTTGTCACCTTGATATAATTTAAGACATAAACATATTAACAAAATATAAAGTTGAAATTCATAATATTTTTGAAGTACTTTATATTTTGAATATATTAGCTAAACCATAACAATGTTTGTTGAATATTATCTGATATACATTCATATTTGTATTATTTGAAAGATAGACATTTTTGTGGGATGAATGGAATATACGCTAGTTTTGCTAGGAAGAGCAGACTCAAGAAGAACACTAAACAGATATGGCATTGGCAACCACGGTGGAACTTTCTTGATGATTATAGATTTCCTAAAAAGATTAGCCAAATTCTAATTCTACAACTCAATTAATCAAGCATTAGTAACCGATAGCTTCAATATAAATATGTATGTGCAGATGGTTTCAATATAAATTTCTAAAACGTAAACAATATCAAATTTGTATACTACTCAATAATCTATAATCAACCATGTTTTTATCATATAGAGGTAGCTTTGTAGTTGCAGATTAGTTAAGCATTCTTAATTAACTCCATTCATGAATTATTTCAGATAAAATTGAAGAAAGTGTCCAAGCAACTTCTCATTTTCTCTTTATCTACAAAATATAATAAAGTAAAATAAAAAAAAATACTTGTTAGTACAAATGTTAAGTGCTTAATAGTCATTTCATTCCATATGATGTTAATACAACATTTAATCTACGATAGTTTGGATTGCATATAAATGAATCATGATTATTGTGAACAAAATTAGCACAAAAATTTATATAGACAACCATTGTCCAAATTAAATGAGCCGAACAGTGTAATTGTTAAGAATAATAAATTGTTGTAGTTACATGTATTTCTTCAAAACAAAAATGGTGTTTCCTTGTTCTGCACGCATATTTGAGAAATTAAGAGGATTACCATATTGTTCATGAACGGGATGCATAATCGACATACCAATAATCTTGAGTATTAGCAATGTAAGCGGCATAAGAAGTTCTCATAATTTTGGTCACAAAATTCTTGTGGGTAGTTATTGATTGGTTTCGTAGTTTGCTATGTCCAACTAATGGAAGAAAACTAATAATAGGAATGTGTTCAAAATTTTGCGGCTTTTAATTTCTTTTGTAGTTAGTATTGCTCTGAATTGTTAACAAAGTACCACTGGGCAACCTAATCTTTTGGCATTCACCCTAATTTTCATCCTTATATCCATATATGCATCTATGCATCTATTATTGAAGTACTTTGTAAATAGTGTTATAAGGGGGCTACAAAATACCCTCCAAGCATTACCAACACAACTACCCCGGATTGAAACCACAAACTCCAAACACACTTTCATCTCCTTCATGGCATAGATTGTTGTTTTTCATAATGTGTTGTGTCGAGGCGTTGAATGACTCAGGTAAAGAGGGAAGGGAGGACAAATGCACAATTAAATAGAAGAGGCACATAGCCAATTATGCCAAACGATCGAAGGACTAATTTTGTGAGCAATGGTATGCTAAGAGCCTAAAACAAATTAACCTAAAAAAAGCTTCACACACCTGAAACAAACACCATCAAACGCCTCAATACACCAAAAACTTAGTATTACATCTACATTCCAAAACTAAAACTTGTTACAACAAAGCCCAAGACACTATATACACTAGGTATACCCTTGGGCCGTAAGAGTGCATCACTAAGGGAGAAATCCGGAGGATGTTTCTGTCATCAATGCGATCGCACTCAGAAGGGGAACGCAACCGCACCCGATGGCGAAGCGGTGACATCGCGTAGAGCAATACGACCGCATTGATGCGACATATTTGTTTTCAGGTTTCCTTGTTTATGAAGTTTATGGTTCGGTATTGTATCCCTATATAATTATAACCCTATAATGTGTTTAAGTTTGACATAATAACATTTCAAGAGTCCGTTGCCCCCAATCTCTCTCTCTCTTCTTTGTGATTGATCTTGGATTTCTCTGCTAATTGTTTTCAAAGTCTTCCGCTCTAAACAATACACCATAAGTCAGATTTCCAAATCCACTATCATGGTAGCTAAGCAACATATGGAGGAAAAATTAGTACATAATAAAGAACTCGAAAACATAAAACAACATGAAAGTTTCTTTAAAAATGTACCTTGTTGCAATTTTGAAAATTACTTCGGTCTTGCAATGAACTCTACAATTGATCCTTCATAGACATTGTAAGGGTAAAATAGGTCATGCCTATTTTATTTTTTGTTTCTCCTTTCTTGGTATTTTGTTTTTAGGCAAGTTTGGCATTTTTGGAAACAAAATCTTCCTAAAGATTTTTTGGTTTCTTGAACCTAAATCATAGGAGTTGTGTTTGGAAACAAAATCAATGACAAATCTTTCTAAAAACCGTGCCTTAGAATCCTTATTAATATGGTAACAAAATCTAGTATCTAAGGTAGTTGATTTTATTCCCAATTCTAATCATTGCCCTTCTTGGAGTTGGATTCCTTCTTTGTGTATAGGTTTTCTCCTCGTTATAAATAGAAGACATGGGCAACGACTGAAGATATGCATTGAGAGAAAAAGGGCAGAAAATTCAGAAGCAAAAGTTTAGATCCTGAAGCAGTTCCAGTTCCAGGCGTTGTGCAAAATTTTTATTGTAGCTTTGAATGTTATAACATTCGAAGCTACATTGAAAGCTGATGTTGTTTTGTCTTCCTAGCTGATTTTATAGGAAGTTGTTTGTTTCTTTTCACGTTTTCTATATCTGTTTTTCTATGGGTTTTTGCTCTCCAAGACTTGTTGTCTTGTGAGAGTATTTTTGTTTGGTGATTTCACATTCGTTTTGTAAAACAAATCATATTTTTTTAGTGAAATCTTTTTTGCCATGAGGCTAGATCTACAAGCATAGACTTGTAGATTGTTTGGTAAACCTTTGTGTTTAGTTTGCTGCTTTATAATCAAGTCTTCCGGTATTTTGAATTTTTCTGTCCATTGTGATTTCCATTGTAGCTTCTTCAGAAGCGAAGCTACATTGGAAACTGCATTGGCAGTTCTTGGAGAATCCTAGCTATTTAAATCTTACAGACATCTCAAGGAAATGCCTCTTGTTGAGATGAATTTGCTTCAAGTCTTCTTCATGAGAAGTCCATAGTCACAAACTGGTAATGCATGCATGTTGGTAGTTCTTTCATACTTGTGAATTAGATTATTCGATCAATTACCTCGTGTATAACTAAGTAATTATATTATTGTGTAGTATTCGAAAAGAAAATGATATGGAAAAAGTTCAATGGCCTCGTGGACACTCATGTTAAAAATATAGTAGCAATTAATGCCATTTGATTGCTATACAAATATAGATTGTAATCGAGATTAAATAGAGTTGGCCAAATATATAACATTAATTAAGGAGAAAGAAAGACATGGCGATTTTTCATTAAGGTTAGTCGAGTTGGTAAAGAATATTTTGACAAGTATCCGCTCTGAAAAAGCATCTTATGTGAAAGATAAGAATTAAATAAATAATAATAATTTTAAAAACTAGTTGCAAAGAGTTTAATTAATATAGAGAGAATATTAATAATGAACTAAAAGGGTATGTCATTCATACCACACGAGGATTTGACGTGGTTCATCTAAGTTTTTTGGGCAAGTTCTATAAAAGTGATCGTGTATAGCTACTAATAATAAATTCACCTCTCAAGAACTCTTTCTATATATGTGTAAAGCACTCTTAACTTGATTGTTCTGTGTGGTAGCACGGCCTCATTGCCCTCTTTGTATGGTGCTGATCAATTTCTATGGTTCGTCTTCTTACAATTCCAACTTGGAACTTTGGAAGATGGTAGTGGACAAGTTTAGAGGGAAGCTAGTTGGATAGGAAAACGAAGTTTAGATTTAAATATTTCATCATCAAATACGTAAACTTCTTTGCATTCTACATTTTTGTAACCAATTGAAAATCAACCATTGTTACTTATATGCACATCTTGAAACGACAAGCTTGCATTATTGAAATATCACTTGTAGCTAAATGCAATTTTAACAATGGCAATAATCGCTCCACTCGAATCTCAAGTTGAATCTTAATATATAACAAGTTAACATTAAGCAAACACCAACTTACATCGTAAAATAGTGTCAGCAGTTTTGAAATTTATAAATGGGGAATGTTAGAAATTTAAAATAAGCAAATAAATAAATAAAATCGCATGCACATTGCTTTCCATGAAATAAGGAAAAGGAGAAGAGGATGGAAATCAACATATATTCCATCATATTGCTTATATAGTCTCAATTTTCTTACATCATGACATAGCCACTAACATCCCATATAATGGCACATATGTATGAACTTGTACATGATCATGTTTGATGTTATAAAACTTATTCTTTTTTAATGAGAGACAATTATCATATATATATATATATATATATATATATATATATATATATATATATATATATCTTGTTTATAGCTTCAAGTTTAAATCCATCGCCACATAATTAATACCAATGCCATCCATTCCTGCATCAATGACATTACCATTCACTTCCATTTGAGGAATCTGATTCAGATCAAGAGAAGGATTTGGTACTAGCGTCCAATCATGACGACCAAGTGTCTGGTTAACCTGAGGTTGAGGCTGGATGGGAAAAAGGTCAACATAAACATGAGGGTGGCTAGGGGCTGTTGAAAAACAAATGCGGAACGGATCTTTGCAAACCCACACACCCACTCAAGTAAGTAACAAATGAGGCACAATATTTACGTGGTTCGGAGAAGTCCTCCTACGTCCACGGGCGGCAACCAAACAAAATCACTATTCTCAAAGTGATTACAAAGTGATTACAAAGTGCTTACAAAGTGTATCACTCACACTACAAATATATATTACAAATGTATCTCTCTCTCAAAGTGTTTCTCACACTACTACAACTTGCCACTCACTTAGAATGAGTCCTAGCCAAGCCTATTTATAGGCACAAACCATCCAAGAGAGAAATGAACACCAAGAGTTTCTTTGGAAACTCAAACATCATCCGTACATTCACCACATGGATAATGTACTTAGATTATTCTAGAACTTGAGCCAAATCCAACAATCTCCACCTTGGCGAAAGTTCCAAACCATATAGCTAGTTTTGGTTGCCGCCACAGAACTGACTACTCTTTCTTTCCAATGTTGATCAACTCCAAGCAATGCACAAATTTATCTCGAGTAACCCCTTTCATTAACATGTCAGCAGGGTTGTCAGCAGTCCCAATCTTCAATAACCGAATGTCACCTTCATTAATAATTTCACGAACAAAATGAAAGCGAACATTAATATGCTTCGTGCGAGCATGGTGTACTTGGTTCTTCGATAAACAAATAGCACTCTGGCTATCACAATACACATCAATGTGTTTACGCAAAATCCCAAGTCATTCACCAAACCGTGCATCCAAATAGCTTCCTTAAAAGCTTCGGTAGCGCCATATACTACGCCTCGATGGTAGATAATGCAAGCGTGGCGAGAAACGCCAACAAAGCGGTCCACCGAGCCATAGTGAACACATAACCAGTAGTAGATCATTGCATGTCCAAATCACCAGCATAGTCGGAATCAACATAACCAACCACAAGTTTATCAAGCTCAAGTTTTTCCACTTTCTGAAACTTGAGACCAACGTCAACAGTACCATGAATGCACCTCTATATCCACTTAACAGCTTGCCAATGCCCTTTTCCAGGATTATGCATGTAACGACTAACTTTGCTTAAAGCTTGAGCAATATCAGGTCGGGTACAAACCATAGCATACATCAAAGCACCAACAACATTCGCATAAGGAACCTTTTCCATATGAATTTTCTCTTTATCTGAACGGGACACATCAAAGCACTAAGCTTGAAATGAGGAGCAAGCGGAGTACCAACGAGGTTTTGTCGAGCCATTCATCCCAAATCTTGCCAAAACCTTACGCAAATCTTGTGGTGAGTCAACCAAACAATACCATTTTCTCGATCTCGCTTAATCTCCATCCCAGTATCCTTTCGCTTCACCTAAGTCCTTCATATCAAACTCCTTCGAAAGTTGGGCCTTCAATTTATTAATTTCCCCCTTGCTCTTGGATACAATCAACATGTCATCAACATACAAGAGCAAATAAATGAAGGAACCATCTTTGCGTTTTTGAAAATACACACAATGGTCAAATTGGCTTCGAGTGTAGTCATGCTCCACCATGAGCGATCAAACCTCTTATACCATTGTCGAGGGAGACTGCTTAAGTCCATACAAGGACTTCTTTAATTTGCAAGCCCAATTTTCCTTACCGAACTTGAAAACCATCGAGGTTGGGTCATATAGATCTCCTCCTCCAAATCTCCATGCAAGAAAGCAGTCTTCACATCAAGTTGTGCAAGCTCAAGATCAAATTGAGCAACTAATGCCAACAATATCCGGATAGATGAATGCTTAACAACTGGAGAAAATATCTCATTGTAATCTATCCCTTCCTTTTGTGCATAACCTTTTGCTACCAATCGAGCCTTGTAGCGAATACTAGGAGTGTCTTCTTTCTTGGCAAACACCCACTTGCACCCAATTGCTTTCTTACCCTTCGGAGCTCCACCAAATCCCAAGTCGATTTTTCTTTAAGGACTTCATTTCCTCGTCCATAGCCTCTTGCCATTTCGAACTATCAGAACTATGAATAGCTTCTCTATAGCTATCGGGAACACCTTCAATCATAGGAAGAGCATATGCAACCATGTCATCAAAACGAGCAGGTCTTCGAAGTCTATCTCTTGTAATAAAATACTCTTGTTCATTATTCTGCTGCTCTTCAACCTCAATGTGGCTTGGCTCCACCTGATTGGAGTTCTCAGAACTCTCTTCCACTTGTTCAACAGATTCTTCAAAAACCAGGAGTAAATGCTACCTTCTTTACACGCTTGGGGGGCATCAATCTCTTTCTTTTCTTTCTTCAAGGACATCACAGATTCATCAAATGTCACATCTCGACTCTTAACAATCTTCTTAGTTTCAGGGCACCACAATCTGAAACCCTTGACATTACTACTAAAGCCCATGAACTTGGCTTTCTTTGCTCGAGGGTCCAACTTAGATTCATCAACATGATAGTAGTCAGGACATCCAAATACGTGCAACTGATCATAATCTGTGACAGGTTCTCCAGACCATACTTCAAGAGGTATCTTCCCTCCATTTCCAACTGTAGGCAACCGATTCACCAAGTGAGCTGCATAGCGAGAGCTTACGCCCAAAATGCCTTACTCAACCCCGCTTGGGACAACATGCATCGAACCTTTTGCACCAAGTGTCAGTTCATTCTTTCTGCGACTCCATTCTGTTGTTGTTTACCAGGAACAGTGAAGTGTCGAACAATACCCTCTTCTCGACAAACTTCCAAAAATGGGTCATATTTGTACTCACCACCATTATCTGATCGCAACTTCTTAATCTTTCGACCCGTTTGGTTCTCCACCATTTTCTTCCATTCAAGGAAAATTCTAAGGACCTCATCCTTGTGCTTCATAGGGTACATCCAAACTCTTCTAGAGTAATCATCAATAAAGGTGACGAACCACCTTTTTCCACACCACAATGAAATATTTTCGCGGGACCCCATACATCGAGTGAATAAATCCAATATACCCTTGGTTTTATGGATTGCAGTATCAAATTTCACTTTTCGATGTTTGCCATACACACAATGTTCACAAAATCCGACTTTACCGGTTTAGCACCTTTGAGTACACCTTGTTTCACCAACGTATGAAGTGGATGCTCTCCACGTGTCCAAGTCTCATGTGCCATAACGTCGACATATCGACTCTTTCGAGCTTGCAATGGTTGCTTGTTCAATTGTGCTTCCTTGAGGTAGTACAAGTTACCTCTTCGAGTCCCTTTCATAACAACCAAGACGCCTTTAGTTACCTTTAGGTGACCTCCATCAAAGTGACACGATAGCCTTTTTGCATCTAAGGCTCCAAGAGAAATCAAATTCTTCTTCAAATCAGGGACATAACGAACTTCAGTGAGCTTACGAACAACTCCATCAAACATCTTCAAATGCACAGAACCAATCCCCCTTGTTTTGCAAGTGTTGTTGTTGCCCATATAAACAACTCCACCATCAAGTTCTTCAAAGTTAGAGAACATTTCTTTGTAGGGGCACATGTGATAGGAGCAGCCGGAATCCAAGATCCACTCATCAACATGACTGACTGAAAGTGAGAGTGAGACCGTCAAAGCGTCATCTGTGTCGCTATCATCTTTCCTAGCCACATTTGCTTTTGATTCATTCTTTTTCATTATCTTGGGGCAATCTTTCTTCCAATGGCCTTTTTGACGACAATAAGCACATTCGTCTTTGCCAATTTTCTTTCGATCAACTGACCGTCCCCTTGATTTTGACTGAACGACCACGTCTTCCATTGTTTCTACTAGTGGTCCTTCCTTCACGAACGCTTAAGGCATCGAATCCGAGTCTCTAAAGGTTCCCTTGTCCTTTCTCCGTACCTCGTCAAGTATTCATCAAAGCATTAGAAACATCATCAAAACTAAGTTCGATTTTCCATGCAACAAGGTAGTAGTCAAATGTTCATATGACTCGTGGCAAAAGAATTTAACAATAATAATGCTTTATCATCATCGGCAACATCAACATCAAGATTTTGCAAATCGGTGATGATCTTGTTAAATTCATTTAAATGTTCGATCATCGAATTACCTTTCTTGTAATCAAAAGCGGAAGAGCTTCTTTTTCAAGTAGAGTTTATTCTCTACACTTTTACGCATATATTTGGCCTCGAGTTTGTCCCATAACTCCTTTGCCAAAGACACCCTCATGAGCGGATATTTTTGGTGCGTCCCAAGAGCAGGAGCGAATAGTTCCACAAGCTTGTCTATTAAGCTTATTCCATTCAACATCTTCCATATCTTCGGGCTTTTCCTCGAGGGTGAATTCGAGGTCTTGCATAGCCAAAAGATCCAAAACTTCACCTTGCCAAATGCCAAAATTATTTTTGTCATCAAACTTTTCAACTTCAAGATTAGTACTAGACACCCTTGGCCCTCTTTTTTGTGATTTAGTACTAGTCTTATTACTAGACTCAACTTTTTCTGTCATTTCCAACAAAAAATCCAAACAATTATCCCAACAAAGGAATAAACCACTTACTGCCTAGTAGTCCCCCCTTTTTTTTTCTTTTTCAGAAAACACCTACAGCCTAGTTTTTTTTTTCAAATATTACAATGGGCCAACGAACTAAGCCTTTCAGCCTTAAAAGAAATGTACAGTAAACAGAGGCAGAGAACCAACTTTAGGAAGAAAAATTGGAGAATGACTTATCTTGCTTTCTGTGAGTGTGGAGTAGCCTCAAGTGACTGCCGAGATTAATTCCAATGTTCTTCCCTTTGGTTCGACGAAGAACAGTCCAACTACGATCTCAAAATTATTTGAGAAAATTCCAAAATCTCAATCACCACGGCCGAAGCTCTGATACCGATTGTTGAAAAACAAATGCGGAACGGATCTTTGCAAACCCACACACCCACTCAAGTAAGTAACAAATGAGGCACAATATTTACGTTGTTCGGAGAAGTCCTCCTACGTCCAAGGCGGCAACCAAACAAAATCACTATTATCAAAGTGATTACAAAGTGCTTACAAAGTGTATCACTCACACTCTTCTCACACTACAAATATATATTACAAATGTATCTCTCTCTCAAAGTGTTTCTCACACTACTAAAACTTGCCACTCACTTAGAATGAGTCCTAGCCAAGCCTATTTATAGGCACAAACCATCCAAGACAAAGGATGTATCCAAGAGAGAAATAGAACACCAAGAGTTTCTTTGGAAACTCAAACATCATCCGTACATTCACCACATGGATAATGCACTTAGATTATTCTAAAACTTGAGCCAAATCCAACAAGGGGCCTCAGTAGTTATTGGAGGATTTGCGGGAAAATGTGCATGTATATTCAAAACTTTTAGTCTGCCCACCTGCATTTTCCATCTTCTCCAAACTATAGCTTGCCAAGATAAGAAACTAGGAAAGAAAAAAACTGTAAGGGGGAGAGATGGGAGCTAAGTATATGGAGAGTGATTATTTATAGACACGGGTGGCTTTCTTTTGACTTACAGAAAGTATTGATTTATATTGTTGAGATGTCATATGACTTCCATTGAACTATTTGAAAAGCATTGAAGTGAATATTATATGACTTATGAGCTTTGTTTAGGTATGAACTTTGTTTGGTATCCCTAAGCACTTACACTATTTTTAAGATGTTAGATCTCTGTGTGTGTGTGTGTGTGAAAGCAAAGATTAACTACAATACAATCAAAAGGAGATCAGAGTTCTACTTTTCGAAATGAAAATCTACTTTGATTTGTTCTTGTGAAATATATAAGGAACATAAGACTTCAATTGAACTATTGGATAAGCATTGGAGTGAAGATTATACAACTTCTGAGCTTCGTTTACGTGTGGATTTGGTTTGATATCTCCAACTAGCTCTTTTACCAGAGTGTTCATATGTGGGTGTGTGTGTGTATGCATAAATTTACTACAAGAAAATCTAAAGGAGAGTTTTGCATTTGAAAAAGAAAATATCCCTTCTTTAATTTACTCTTATGGACAAGATAGGTGAAGAGATAATCTAACACACACCCACATATGCAAGGTAGTTATTAGCTAGTGCATAACAGTGCCATAATGAAGTTCATTTACTAAGTTAACTCTCTAATTGACTAGCAATCAAATGGTAAGGAAAATATATCACAGTTAAAGAAAGCGCAACCAATTAACCTACTGAGATCATAGAGAAATGAACACATGGAACTTGATCCTAGCTTAAGAATAATGAAAGGGGCCAGTTGACGCAATATGGAAGTGGAAGAAAGAAAATTAAGCTTGTATACGCACAAGCGGACGCTTGTTCGATTGATGTTCGAACGGATGGAAATAAACAACCACAACACACTATAATTAACCTTGGAAAACTCCAATTCAGAAGCAAAGCTTATTGATAAAATCAATCGTCTTTTTAACGAGAGATGACAACTCTATTTATAAGACAAATAATAAAACCTTAACCTACTAGGACTAGGGCTAATAAGTTACAAACAAAGTTCTAATATATTTAGGAATAAAATACTATAAAACTAATAACACTAATACTAATTAAAATAAGAAACCTAATTAAAATAGAGATAAAGTTTAGCACTGTCGACATATGACATGGGTATTTGAAGTGTCATTTGAGCGAATCGGTCATTCCGCTTGGGCATTCAGTCATTTCACTTGGGCACGTCGTGTCACTAGAGCAAGGCTCGTTTTGAACCGCATCATTGTTTTTGTTCCCCATCATTCTCCCCTTGTTTAAGAAAACTCGACATCAAGTTTTAAAGTGCCGAAGTATGAGCAATCTCTTGATAAATAGCAGAATTGTCTTGTGAAACACGAAATTGTATTCAACAATTTTGCTCGACATTGTGATTTGAGTAGAAGATTTGGCAATTGCATACTCAACCATGTCATGGCACACTATCTGATGGTGTTTTAATCACATCATGAAGCAGCTCAGTGTTGAAAATAATCTTGACAGTTACATTAGGTGAAGAGTCTAGTTCATAATTATGCTTCTTAGTTATTTTTAGTTAATGCATTAGTAGTTCAAGCATCAACATCTAATCAGTTTTAATTGGGAAGATGAAGAGATGTACTAAGATGTCTTATAAATGGTCTTGTAATTTTCAGTTTTATGTAGAGGCAAAGATCATATCAATAAACATATTTTCAGTAGATACATCTTCCCCTTCTCTGTTCAGAATTTTCTTCTGTTCAGTTTATTTTAGTTCCAACAGTTTGGTATCAGAGCCAATTTGTAAGCCATGGCCAACAACGAAATGTTTTCCATCCAAGTTCCAGCACTTACAAAAGACAAGTTCGATAACTGGTGCATCCGTATGAAGGCACTCCTTGGTGGTCATGATGTTTGGGACCTTGTTGAAACGGGTTATGAGGCTCCCGACGATCCCACTGCACTAACTCAAGCACAGAAGAATCTTCTTCAGAATAACAAGAAGAAAGATCATAGGGCTGTTACTCTCATTCACCAAGCATTGGATGAAGTTACTTTTGAGAAGATTTCCCATGCCACTACAGCGAAGCAGTTATGGGAGATGCTTCAAGTGGTGTTCAAAGGAAAAGACAAGGCAAAGAAAGTTCGCCTCCAAAATTTACGGGGTGAATTTGAAGCTGTTCTGATGAAGGAATCCGAAAAGGTGTCGGATTATATCTCGAAAGTCATTGCGATTGCAAACCAAATGAAGAGGCTTGGTGATGAAGATTTTTCTTATTTAAGGGTAATTGAGAAAATTCTTAGATCGAGTTGATAAAGTTTGATCATGTTGTGACAGACCATTGAAGCGAAGGACTTGGAGGAAATGACAATTGAAGAAGCGTCACTTCGTTGGAGGCCTATGAAGAGAAGATTAATAGAAGGAAGAAGGAACCTAATGTGGAACATGTGTTATAATCGAAGTTGAACTTAAAAGAGAAGGAGGAAAATGGAAGAACAAGCTATAGAGGTCGCGAGACGAGGTCGAGAGCAGAAATTGAGAGGAGGAAGATTTGGCCGGACTCATCTCAAAGTGGAGATGGAGGCTACCGATTAATCCAACAAGAGGTCGTGGGCGGAGGAAGAGGAAGGTCATCTCACAAAAGGTATGACAAGTCACAAGTAGAATGCTATACTTGTCATGAATTTGGGCATTTTTCATGGGAGTGTAACAATGGCTCTAAAGATGACATAAAGGCAAACTTATCACATGAAGATACTAATGAGGAGGATGAGTCCACTCTTTTGATAGTGTATAAGGATGTGAAGGAAGCAAGGCGGGAACATGTGCAGTACCTTGACACCGGAGCAAGTAATCACATGTGTGGAAGCAAGGAAATGTTCAGTAGAGCTTGATGAAAAGTTCGTGGCAACATCACATTTGGTGATTCGTCCAAAATTGTTGTAAGTGGAAAAGGTAAAATTCTAATTAGATTAAAGGATGGGAGTCATCGGTTTATATCGAATGTTTATTATGCTCAGGATATGAAATGCAACATTTTAAGCATGGGACAATTCTTGGAAAAAGGCTATTCTTTTTTTCAGAGAAGGTTGTAGCTTTGTTTTTGAAGGATCTTTGTGGGGAAATTAATTGCCAAGGTACCCATGGCAATGAACCGTTTGTTTTTGCTACCCATACAAATTGACATGGCGAAATCTTTGATGGCTTGTTACAAAGACTCTTCTGGTTGTGGCACTTGAGATTTGGGCACATGAATTTTGGTGGACTCAAAATGATGGCTAGCAAAGGAATGTTGAAGGGTTTGCCATTCATAAAAATCCAATCATATTTGTGAAGGGTGTCTGCTTGGTAAGCAATAAGAAAGAGTTTTCCGAAAGAGTCTTTCTCAAGAGCTTCAAGGCCACTCCAATTAATCCATACGACTTGTGTGGGCCAATCACTCCATGTTCTTTTGGTAAGAATGTATTTCATTTTGTTTATTGATGATTTTAGTAGAAAAGCATGGGTATATTTCTCAAAGAAAAATCGGAGGCATTTAAATGTTTTCTAATTTTAAAGCTCTTGTAGAAAGGAAAGTGGACTTAAAATTCAAGCTCTAAGATCGGATAGAGGAGGTGACTTCACATCCAGAGTTCCAAGATTTTTGTGACACTGATGGGCTTCCCGATTCTTAATCGCTCCAAGATCCCACAAAGAAAACGAGTAGTCGAAAGAAAGAACCGCATCGTTCGAACATGACAAGGAGCATGTTGAAGACAAAGAAGATGCCAAAAGAGTTTTGGGGCGTATGAAGAGACGCTCTGCTTACTTGCCGAAGATGCACGACAAGGGCACTAGTGAAAAGACTCCATTTGAAGCATGGAGTGGAAGAAAGCCATCGCCTCTCATTTGAAGGTATTTGGATGTGTAGCATATGCCCATAT
>CM028380.1:131408747-131456511 GCA_013146195.2 Codonopsis lanceolata | reverse complement strand
AGAAAAGTGAAGAACAAACCCGGGAAAAAGGGTAAGAAACTTCTTGTCGAGGAGTTAGATTAGAGCTTTCTCGGGAGATAACTAGTGTGGAAATGGAACCAATGGAAGGCTTGGGATCTTTGGAAGCAAACAAGCGGTGGGGGTTGAAAAGCAAGATCACGGAATCTGGGAATCCCTCGACGGCGATTGCGTGCAGAACATCGAAAGCTAGAAAAATGTTCTCTCAAATCTTGAGCTTAACCGTAAAAGGTTTAAGGGGAGAGGAGTGGCCTTTTATAGGCCGGTGATTTCGGTTTTAGGGGAAAAGTAGAGAAAGCGGTGCTTGGAAGGACAAGATGGCGTCACCCTCAACACGCGTGCATTTAATGCATGCTCCACGGCTTGAGCCGCGCCTCCATCAAGTCACGTAGCATCTTGATGGCTCACGGCCCCGCCCTCACACCTAATCGCCCAGCTTCACTCTCAATGGCAAGCTTCCTTAGCACGCTCAAGCGTATTCCACTTGGGGTTCCAAAACCTTACGCAAACACACTTGCCTTCCAAACCCTTCTTGTTTTCTAAAAAATTCACAAGTGTTGGAGCCGTAGCGAGAACAACATCATCTAGCATATACGCTCCTGCTCCACCTCGAGCATGAATACTCGCGTGGACAAGGGCTAGGGGCCTTGAGTGCCCGAGCCCAAAGCCAAGTCACGAGCAAGCACGAGCCATCATCACGTGCCAATCACGGGCATAATAAGTATTGGACCTACCAGCACTTGGTGGACAAAGTAACAAAACATCAAGCAATGGATAAACAAGCTCCAACCTAAGCTTTAAATTGGCCGGGCACGGGCCTTGGTGTCCTGAGCCGAGGGGCCATGCTCGGGGACCACATTCACCGAGCAAAGAATCAGAATTCATCCCATCCAAGCACAGTCGAGCAACGGCCTTGCCTTTAGTGACAGGCAGGAGCCACGCCAGGATCTACACTTACCTCAAATCGATCTGCTGACGGATAGCCGGACAGAGCCTTGCTCGCCCAGGCACGCATCTAGCCAGAAACTCCAGAAGCTTGCTCCCCAAGACAAATCAATGGTTTCCTTATCCAAGCAGGACACTTGCCTTATCTGCTCCTGTAATTACACGACCAGACGCCTATCATGCCTATAATTAAGGGATTCCACCCTTAATTGGCTAGGTGTCTATGGAAACTGAATCCCATCAGGATTCAATGTCATTAAGGGCCTATAAATACCCTTCCATAAACCACAAATAAGGTACACACATTTTCTTGAGCCTAGAACCTCTATCAAATTCTCTTTTGACTTATACACACGATACTTACTCTCACGGGAGTGGTTTCGCAAGGCCAAGCCTTGTACTTCCACTAAGGTTCGCCGTGTACTTAAACAGGTTCGAGGAAGCAGATCAAGCTCAGATATCAACCCATCACATGGGCGGCCCAAAGGCGTATTTTTGTCACATCATATTGCTAGATGAGAATCTAATGGCAAAAGTTCTTGACTATAGGCTTTCGAGGCGGGCTTTGAGCTTGTTCGAGACCCATCAGTACATCGGTCAAAGTGTTTTGGATATCTTGACCTGAGTACGTCGAGGCGACAACAACTAACGATCAATCATATGTGTACTCATTTGGGGTGGTTTTGTTTGAAGTTTTATGTGCGAGACACATGATAGATCCATCTACTACCTAGGGAAATGGTCAACTTAGCTGAATGGGCGATGAAATGGCAGAAGAAAGGATAGCTGGATCAAATAATTGACTCTAATCTTATGGGGAAAATAAAATCAGATTATCTTCATATGTTCGGAGAAACAGCAGGGAAATGTTTGGTCGACTTCGGTATGGATATGCCTTCTATGAGAGATGTGTTGTGGAATCTTGAGTATATACTTGACTACCACGGTTCTTCATAATGACCCTAATGAAAACAACACTAATGTCATAGGCGAGCTCTCTCCACAGATCAATGATTTCAACCACGTTGAGACTAATGCTTCACTAGCTCAGTTTTCAATGTCTAGTTTGGATGATCTTTCAGGTGTTTCCATGACTATGGTGTTCTCTCAGTTATTAAATATGAGGGAAGATAACTTATTGGATTACTACACAGTCTGGCTTCTCATTTTTTTAATTGTTATTTTTCTCATCAACTATGCATCTCCTCTCTCCCATCAAGCAGATCGAAGATGTTCCTTTAAAAATAGCAAAAACAACACAATGCCATTAAAAAATTATTGGATGTGCTGAAGAGGTCCTCAGCTTGCATGCTGATTTTGAGAAGAGGCTCTTGAATCAGGCTAGCTACATGGATTATTGTTAGTTTGTTTTGTAGAAAAAAGAAGAGAGATATTTGGGTGAGTTCATATTGTTCGTTTATTAGATAATAAGTTGCATTGTTAAGTTTATTATGTTTTCTTCTTCGAGTTCCCACGCCTTGATATATGTAAAACTATATTGACCGATTTTTTATTCTATTGTATCCAAGTACTTGCTGTTTTTTCTTGTCTGATCATACATTTTCTTACGTTCCTATATGATTTTTTGTCTTCTATTTTCTCTATAATCAAATTTTACTTCTCTACTGGGAAACTGGTGTGGATACCCACGAACATTTTCCTACAAAATCTTAGAAAAACCTAAGAAAAGGCAGGGCTACATTTTCCTCACAAGTGTCAGATCCAAAGACATGTGCTAAGAAAGATATGGATAAGTTGAAAGAGGATAGTCTTAGTATATTTTCATATGAATGCTATGCTGAGAAAATCACCACTTTTGTTCGGACTTTGAAGATCAAGGTTTATTAAGTTTGATTATGACTATTCTTTGTATGTATCGACTGTTAGACATGTTTGCATTTGTTTTGACAAAGAAGTGATTTGATTTTGTAGGTATTGACGAGCCAGTCGGTTCATACATCTTTAGCTAATCATTTGAGACCCTATTTGCTCAATTCATGGAATGTGAGAAGAAAAGTTGCATTCTGAGAAATGCACGAGCACGAAAGAAGAATGTGGGTGTGATTGAAAATCAAAAACAAAACATTATATATCAACCATCACTTTGAATACAAGTCAGATTGATCGTCTTCAGATGGAAGGGAGAGGGTACTATTGTTGAAGAACATCAGTCCCTTCCATATCTGGTGCAACAAAGTTTGATGATGATGATGGTAGAGATTCTTCTTAATTTCATAAATAGCTAACGCCGATTCGAGAACCTTTTCTATACTTATGATCAAGTTTTGTTCATCTCACATAGTTGATTATATACAAATCGATTGACACGGGTAGAAAGCTAAATATGTAATGTACTCAATTCACATAATCGGGTTCTAACATAGGCTATCCAATCGGGAGTTAAATCAATTCACATATTCAGGGTTGTAAGTATGGAGACTCAAGTCATTGAGGAATTTCATCAAACATCGTGCTCACATTGGTAGGGAGAAATAGAGTAAGACTCGAGTCCTATTGTATGAAATATACGTGCTCACATAGGCACATGCAGAGAAACATAGTAGGTTCTAAGTATGGAGAGGCTGCTTCAATTAAAATAAAGCTAAGCTTATCTATAACTTGGATGTCATTCCACTCGCTTCTACTCGGTTGCCTCTGCTCCACAGGTCTCGAAGAGATAAATCTTGAAAATGAAGAAGAAGGGAAGCATATTGAGTTTGATTCTACGAAGAATGGAAAGCGGGGAACTCCATTGTAACCATCAATTTGATGTCGTCAAATTTTGTATACGGAACGATGGGTCGTTCCCTGCTTCAACTCGGTTACCTCTGCTCCACCGTCTCTGAAGAGATATATCTTGAAAATGTAGAAGAAGGGAAGCAGATTGAGTTTGATTCTACGAAGAATGGAAAACGGGGGACTCCATTGTAACCGGCAAGTTGAGGTTGTGAAATTCTGTAATCGGAACGATGGGTAACATACACAGTGGCTTTGTTTTGATGGCTGAATTACCAATTTAGCCTTCATTCGATGTTTGCAGTTCATAGCATTGAGGGTTTTTGGTCCAATGCATAAGATAGATTTACTTATTTGACCTTAATAGAATGTGATAAATTGACTTGTTTGACCTTATATTAATTGTGTATGGTTTATTAGGTTTAGGGATACTTTTGTCTATCAATTAAATTGTAAGAAACAAGCTTGACTTTTATAGTAAGATCAGAGAAACATAGTATACACACTTAACTCCACAATGTTTAGATAATAACATATTTTTTGCTGTTGTATAACGTTACTAAATTGAACCTTTTATCTTTCATGCTTCAATGTGAACTAGTTGCAAGACTTTCATGTGAATACTAAGAGCATCTTTGTACATATACTATCAAAATGACTTGAATTTTCTTAATTAAAAAAAAAGCTAAAAGGAACTATTTGGGACGGAAATTGTAAGATTTAGTGAAGTGAGTTGAAGACATATTTGGGGACGGAAATTGTAAGATTTAGTGAAGTGAAGACATACGACATTTTTTTGTCATGTTTACTCAAATTACGAATGAAAGGACACCAGCATATGGAAAAAATGGCCAAATCATTTGAAGAACTAAAAGTTGTGTGAAATTTTTGGTCAGTGATAAATTATTTATTTATTTATGGGTGCCTTTGAAAAAGTAGGAAAACCTAAATTCAAATCTTTATTTGAGAAATAGTCTGGTAATTGATTTACTATCTAAAGATTGCATATTTGGAATTCATATTAGTCAAATGGATATCTCTTTATGTAAAGACTTTAGTTTGACTTTTTTTGGTCAACTTGATTAAATTTTAGATATAAACACATATTTACAAAATCTAAAGTTGTAGTTCATAATATTTTTCAAGTACTTTATATTTTAAATATATTAGCTAAACCATAAAAATCTTTGTTGAATATCATCTGATATACATTCATATTTGTTTTATTTAAAGATAGACATTTTCGTGGGATGAATGGACTATGCTAGTTTTGCTAGGAAGGGCAGACTCAACAAGAACACCATCCAGATATGGCATTGGCATCCACGGCGGAACTTTCTCAGTGATTATAGATTTCCTAAACAGATTAACCAAATTCTAATTCTGCACCTCAATTAATCGAGCATTAGTAACCGATAGCTTCAATATAAAATATGGACGTGCAAATAGTTAATTTCAATACAAAATTTCTAAAATGAAAACAATATCAAATTTGGATACTACAGAACAATTTATAATCAACCATGCTTTAATCATATAGAGGAAGCTTTGCAGTTGCAGATAGTTAAGCCCCATTAATTAACTCCATTCATGAATTATTTTAAATAAAGTTGAAGTAAGTGTCCCAGCAACTTCTGATTTTCTCTTTATCTACAAAAAATAATAAAATAAAAATATGAAATACTTGTTAGTACAAATGTTAAGTGCTTGTTTGCTATGTACATAACAATAATCATTTCAGACCATATGATGTTAACACAACATTTAATCTACGATAATTTGAATTGCATATAAATGAATCATGATTTTTGTGTACCAAATTAGCACTAAGAATATATATAGACAACCATTGTCCAAATTAAATGAGCTGAGCAGTCTAATTGTTAAGAATAAGAAATTGTAGTAGTTACATGTATTTCAGAACAAAAATAGCATGTGCTTATTCCACATGCATGTTTGAGAAATTAAGATGATTGTCATTTCGTGCATGAACGAGATGCACAATCGACATAGCAATAATCTTGAGTATGAGCAATGTAAGCGGCATAAGAATTCACATAATTTTGCCACAAAATTCTTGTGGGCAGTTATTGATTGGTTTCGTAGTTTGTATGCCCCACTAATGGAACAATTGTTCAACAACTGATAATAGTATTTTGTATTCAAAATTTTGTGGCTTTTAATTTCTTGTGTCGTTAGTATTGTTCTGAACTGTTAACGCAGCACCACTAGGCAACCTAATCTTTTGGCATTCACCATAAATATCATCCTTATATCCATATGGGCATCTATTATTGAAGTACTTCGCAAATAGTGTTGTCGGGGCGCAAAAATGCCCTCCAAGCATTACTAACACAACCACCCCAAAGACTAGAAATATGAAACCGCAAACTCTAAACACATTTTCATCTCCTTCAGGGCGTAGATTGTTGTTTTTCATTAAGATGATGAGTTATCAACATACCAATTTAGAAAAATAGATTATTGATCGTTATGACAGTATCTCTGAAAATATGATATACCTTTATGCTCGCGTGGTAATGGAATCTACGCTAGACAATATTTAGAAAACTAAATTAGGTTGGTTTCTCTCTTCTTTCTATTCAATTCAACCATGTCTTTGTATCACTTTCTCTCTTCTAATTATAACTTGGGTCTCTATCTTGTGAGATTAATGTGAGCAATGACTGAGGTAAAGAGGGAAGGGAGACACATACACAATTGAATAGAACCAATTTTGTGAGCAATGGTATGCTAAGACTAAGACAAACCAGAAAAAAAAAAAAAAAAAAAAAAACTTGATACGCATGTAACAAACACCATCAAACGCCTAAGTACACCAAAAACCTAGTATTACATCTACACTCCAAAACTAAAGCTTCTTACAACAAAGCTCAAGACATTGTATACATTTAAATATCAATATAGTAAAAAACAAAAACCCTATAGACACCTTCTCTGTCCATGCACCACAAGTTAGATTTCCACATCCACTATCATGGTAGCTAAGCAACATATGAAGGCAAAATTAGTACACAACAAAGAACTCAAAAACATAAGACAAAATTAAAGTTTCTTAAATATCGTACTTTGTTGCCATTTTGAAAATTATGTACTTCGGTCGTGAAATGAACTCTACAATTATAATGATCCGTTATAATGAAGTACCAGGCACCGATAATTAAGGTTTGAACACATTACCTCACTGTTAATAGAAGTGAAGAGTACTAAATGGTGTCTTTGTTTAGGAATATTGAACCACAACAATACCTCTAGTGAGGCTTAAACTTTCGACCTCTCAGTTAAGAATAATGAAGAATCAAGGTGCCTCTAATGACCGATGGGAATTGAACATTTGATGTCTTTGTTATGACAAGTGATGAGTACCAGTTGAGTCAGAGTTCATTGGTATTGTCTTCAATAATTGATTATCATATACACTCTCGATCTTAAGAAATTAGTCTCATTTGGCAAGTCAAGCCTTTTAAGCTTTTAACTTAAATGCTTGAATCGTGAGTAAGTAATTTCTTTTGTTATAGCATTATTCCACAAGAACAAAATTTAAAAACACTTCCAGCTCCCAAAAGTGCAACCATACGATAACAAATAATATCAATATTTCCATAAATCCTCAACATTTGGTCTAAGAAAGGATAACCATAAATTAAAACTAAGTAACAATAAAAAGCACAAAAGGAAGAAGAACCAACAAAGGAAAAAAAGAGAATAAAGTGACAGAATGAGTGAGAGCTAGCGCGCAGACATCTAGATAAATTGAGCGAGATATAGAGCTCATAGTCTGAGCTCCAAATCTATTTCCGAATCTACCCTCCGTTTCTTCGACGGAGCTTGAACATCCTCGCTCTTGATACTGGTCGAAGCTTTTTCAGATGAACCCTCATGAGTTTCCACGGAGGGTATCTGTGCATCGGAATGATTCTCTGTCACCCCATCAATTGACCGGGGGACCTGATCACTAGTTTTGACAGCAAGGGATGAAAATGGTTTATTTTTCTCAGAGCGATGGGCATTGTAATGCCCAGATAGGGCTTGCCTGGTGGGGAAGCTCTTATCGCATGAGTGGCACTCATAAATTTTGTTCTTAACGGTGAGCTTAGTATTCTTAGGAATAAAGCTCATCTTTAAATGGTATGAGACTGAGGAGAGAGAGATAGACAAAAAGAGAGAGAGAGATTGACAAGGAAATAGAGAGACAAAGAAAGAGAGAGAGAGAGAGAGAGAGAGAGAGAGCTATATGCTTGAATAGCAAGGTATGTGTTTCAATCATATATATACACGCTTGAGGTGGGAGAGGGAAGGGAGAGAGAGAGCTATATGCTTGAATACTTTTTCCGTTTCAATTATAACTATCTGTGTGTTTGTGTTTAAGCTTAAAATTACTGCCCAAATACCAACTAAAAAGTAGAGAACCGTTATTGCAAATACTTAACAGCGTTGAAATAATTTTAAAATTTTCAATTTTAAGAAAGATGACCTAATTAATTAATTATATATATATTCAGTATTAATTACTACTCCCTCAGTTTCGTGCAAACAATCCACTATTTTATTTTTTTATGTTTCACTTAAAAAGTTCACTTTAAAAAATGAATACATAAAAATGTCATTTTTATTATTAATGAACTATTAAAAGTGTCATGTATATTCCTTTCGTTCCGGGCAAATAATTCACTATACTAATTTAGGATATTTCATTTTAAAAATTCACTTTTAAAAATCATGACAACGATCTCCATATATAACAGTTCACCATTACCTTTCATATTTGATATTAATATATTAATCGATTTTACTCAAGCATTATTATAATTACTAACAACTTTTATGCTAGTTATATATTCATTAATAATTAAAATTTTCAAACATACTCCCTTTGAGAGGAACATAGAGAGTAATTTACAACGTTTTTTCGTGGTGAAATACATGACATCTATATATTTATAATGACAAAGATATATTTTTCCTTCCAAAATCACTCTTTTGAATTTTTGACTTTTGAGTTACCATTCTACTCTTTTCTCTCTCCTATCTTCTTTCTTCTGGTTGTATTTATCTTTCTCTCTCCTGTATTCTCCATATTATCTATATTATCACCACCATCTCCTCACTTTTAATTACGTTTAAATATTTTTCTCTCTTTAAAGAAAAAAATAGTAACTAAAACAAAAATAATAGTTTCGGAGTCAAGATAACAAAAATATAAGAGGTTAGTAAAATAAAAATAATTTATGGAACAAGCCACTATAAAAAAATAAGTTACATAATCAACAAAACAAAAATAATTTAATACAGAGGTTAGTAAAATAAAATAATTTACGGAACAAAAGTTTTTAAAAAATTCTTATAAAAAAGTAAAACAAAAATATGTTAGTAAAATAAAAATATTTGTTGGAACAAAAATAATAGTTACGGAGTCAATAAAACAAAAACAATTTAAACTGAGGTTACTTAAATAATTTCGTTATTTTTTATTTTAGTTCATTTTCTTATCAGAAATTTATTTATTCATAAAATAAAAAAATAATTTAATAAAAGTAATCATTCAAAATGAAGAACTTATTTGAGTTCAAATTTTATTTGTAGGACGGAAAAAAATCAAGTTTGTTTGAAGATATTCAGAGTTTTTGAATAGTATAAAGTGTTCAGGGTTGTCAGGTCATGAATTGACACTTAAAATTGGTGTTCCAGTAATGTTATTGAGAAACATTGATCATACTGCAGGGTTGTGCAATGGAACAAGACTAAGCATCATAAATCTTGTGGATCATATTATTGAAACAAATTTTTTGAAAGGAAACAATGTTAGAGAAAATGTTTTTATCCTAAAATTGTCATTAACTCCATCTCATGTAAGACTGTCTTTTATATTCCAAATAAGACAATTACCATTGCTGGTATCATATGTAATAACAATTAACAAGTGTCAAAGTCAATAATTACATGTAGACATAGGTCTCTTTTTGAAAAAAAACTAGATATTGATATGCGGTGAAAATAAAAAACCAACTAATAAGATAACAAATATTTGTATAAACATTTTTTTTAGAATCTATAATGATTAGTGATATACTTACGTGTAATTGTTTATAAACCGATTATTCTTATTTTATCATTTAAGATTTTTTATCTCCTTTATTTTATTTATATACGATTTAGTTGACGTGTGTTTAACACACTAATTAAAAAAACTAGTTATTATAATGTTAAAGGCAAATGTTTTAATGTGGAAATAGATCTTATCTCTAACGAACAACTATAAAGTGAAAGAAATGTTTCAATTGAGAAACCACTTTTAACAACCATAATTAAACACTCCAAACAAACAATATTTAACACCTCCAACAAACAGCATTAAACAGTAAATTAACACCCCAAATAAAAGCCGTTAAACACCCTAAAATACATCTAAAACCCAATAGTACATTAGAAAATTTAAGGGTAAAATTCTGGCAAGTTCTTTTTTTTTTTTTTTAAAGTTTGTAACCTCAAAATTGAACCATTTTTTTTTAACCGCAAAAGTCCGTTTTTTGAAATATTGTTCCGAAAATGTTATCGTCTTCTTCAACAGTTTTGGCAAAAACATTGGATTCAAAAGATGACCTAATTAATTAAAGATATATATTCAGTATTAACTACTACTCCCTCAGTTTCGTAAAAACAATCCACTATTTTATTTTTGTATGTTTCACTTAAAAAGTTTACTTTAAAAAATGAATGCATAAAAATATCATTTTTATTACTAATGGACTTCTAAAAGTATCAATTTTTTTTAAAAAAAAATTGATTTCCAAACAGAGACTCTTTACCCGGAATGAAGAAAGTAATTAACTATTCCTTTCGTTCAGGGCAAATAATTCACTATATTATTTTTGAATGTTTTATTTTAAAAATCCATTTTTAAAAATCATGTCAACGATCTCCATCTATAACAGTTCACCATTACCTTTCACATTTGATATTAATATATCGATCGATTATACTAAAGTATTATTATAATTATTAACAACTCTTATACTAGTTATATATTCATTAATAATTATACTTTTTAAATATGCTCTCTTTGAGAAGAACATAGGGAGTAATTTACAATGTTTTTTCCTAGTGAAATACCTGACATTTTTGTAATGTTAAAGGCAAATGTTTTAATGAGGAAATAGATCTTATCTCCGAGGAACAACTATAAAGTGAAAGAAATGTTTCAATAAATACATTCTATAACTGTATACAAGTTAGAGTAATGATATAACCACTTAATGCGTACTTAATTTTGTATATAAGCCCCTAAGGGGGTGGTCCAGTGGTAGACATGGGGCTTCACAAAGTGTGAGGTCTCAGGTTCGATCGTTTTCCATGCCCCCCTTAGGAGGAAAAAAAATTTTAATTTTTTTTTTGTATATAAAATAATGTTATCTTATGCGTCATCGAGTTTAATTTCTTATCATAATATTTAAGCATATAAGATATCAAATAAGTTAACATAAAATGTCACATCATTTTGTACAAAAGATTTGGTACTTATTTTGTGTATGTAGCTTTACGCTGCTCATTAGAATAAAAAATAACCTCAAAAAAATAGGAGTAATTTTTTTTTTTTTTTTTTTGGTATAAGTGGTTGAAAACTTAAAATTAATAATGTTCAATTATATTTATAACTAGATAATGACTTTCACGTGACATTTCAAAACCCAATAATGATAGCTTTTTTATATTTACAATTTTTATAGAGGTCATCTGATTTGTTCTTCTATTTTGAAAACCAAATTAATTTAAATTACTTTATCCCTCTCAAAAATACTACATTAATTACTATTTTTTAAATATCTATTTTGAACTTCTTATCCCTTTCTAAAGTAGAACAATTATTTTTCTACTATATCCTTCACTAAATATACTAGTTGATATGATTCGGACCAGGAAGCAAGATTGGAGAAACTGTGGACCTTGCGGACGCAAGGGTCCATAGACCTTGCGACCGCAAGGTATCCAGAAAGTTGCCGTTTTTAGTTTTTAATTGTTTTATTGTTAGGATATTATTAAGAGATTTAGTTTCTTTTTATTTAGAGTTTCCTTTTAATTAGTTTTCTTGTCCTACAAGAATTAGGATTTATTTTGTAAGCCTATAAAAAGACATTCTTAAACATTGTTCTAGGTGGAGAATTTTGATTAATGAAATTTGAGTTGATTTTCTGGTTAGAAAATTGAGTTCTTATTTGAGTGTCCTGGATTGGAAGCTCGGATTATAAACATCGTGGATTCGTTGTTTATAATTGAATTCGACTTATCAGTTGGAGAGTCATCCCAATTGTGGCGTCATTCACAATTCCAAGGTTCGCGTCATCTCGAAGGCGTTGGGTCGCGGAGTCATTCATCCTAATACCTTTCTAGGAGATCCTTGGGTTCGTTCCGTTATCACTAGTCTTAATAATTAATGGATATATACTAGTCTAAGAGTAGGTCATAATTATAAAAAATATTTGAACATAATTAATTTGTTAATATCAATTGGGAATGGTAAAGTTGAAATTTTATCGAGATAATACACATTATTTTTGAAAGTGGACACTTTAGGTGAAACATTTCAAAATATTATATAGTGGATTCTTTGTATTTAACAAATGGAGTTCTTGTTTAATATTTTTGTAATTCATTAAACGAGTACATGGAGAATGGCACATTGAAGAGTCATCTTTATGGATCCGATCTCCCTAGCTTGAGTTGGAAGGAGAGACTTGAGATATGCATTAGATCAGCCCAAGGTTTGCACTACCTTCACATTGGATACTCCAAAGCTGTGATTCATCGTGATGTGAAGTATGCATCAAGCACATCCAGCAACTAAACAACAGAATCATTGCCCTTCGTCGCTTCATTTCCCGGTCAGCGGAGAAATGTCTTCCATTCTTCAAGGTCTTGCACGGCAACAAATTGAATGCAACGATGAATGTGCCAAAGCCCTCGAGCAGCTCAGGGAATATCTTGGCAAGCCACCACTCCTTAGCAGCCCCATACCCAGGGAGCCCTTGTGTGTGTACTTAGCAGCCACAGGCCGCCGTTGTTTTAGTTAGGGATGAGGTAGGAATTCAAAAACCTGTGTACTATGTATCAAAGGTCCTCAGTCCTGTTGAGGGTTATTATTTTAATATAGAAAAATTAGCCTACTCGCTTGTCATAGCTGCCCGAAAACAAATGGCTTATTTTTCTGCACATGTAATTATAGTCTATACAGACGCACCACTGCGCAAAGTCCTCCACAAGCTTGATTTATTGGGAAGGCTTCTCAACTGGTCGATCAAGCTCATAGAATTCCACATTGATTACTTGCCCAGGCGAGCAATCAAAGCCCAAGCCTTGGCGGACTTCTTAGTGGAGACAAGCGTTAATCAGCAAGAAGAGTCTGAAGCTCAACAACCAATAGAGTTTGAGCACGAGCAGCTCCCACGGCCTCGGCCACCCTATTGTTGGGACCTCTATGTGGATGGGGCAGCGAGTAAAGTCGGGAGCGGAGCTGACATCCTTCTCATAGCCCCTGACCAGATCACCGAGTTTGAATTGGCTCTCTGATTCAAGTTCCCTGCTTCCAACAACGTGGCCAAATACGAAGCAATGATCGCCAGCCTTGAGCTTGCAGCTGAAATGGGCGTGGAAGCGATGGTAAACCAAGTCCAGGGGGAATACATGGTGCATCACCCTTCCCTAGACAAATACTACGATCTGGTCAAATACTACAATCAAAGCCCAAGCCTTACACAATTTCTTTCACTAAAAACACTAATTTTTTAACAATATATAAAAGAGATGTAACATTGGTTAGAAATTGATGTTGGTTTAAAAAAAATATTATTATTAAGTACCAATAGAAGAAATGTATCATATATTGGTTGGAAAGTGATGTTGAGTTTCAAAATCATTTGATAAAAGACTCTTACCATTATTACCAATAGAAGATGTATATCTCATATTAGTTAGAAAATGTTGTTAAGTTTAAATTATTCTATATTATTACCAATAAAAAAAATGTATAACACATTTTTTAAAAAGAAAAAAGCTAGCTTTTAAAGTCTTTAGACTAAAGACTTTCATTTTTACAAGAGATGTATCTAACATTGTTTACAAAATATTATACAATTATTAACAATAGAAGAGATATATCTCACATTGGTTATAAATTGATATTTGTATTAAAAATACTATTATTAATTAATATTTTAAAAGATGTATCATACATTAGTTAGAAAGTGATGTTGGTTTTCAATGTTTTTTGATAAAAGACTTCTACCATTATTACCAATAGAAGATGTATATCTCACATTGATTAAAAAATAATGTTGATTTTTAATTATTTAAGATTATATAAAAGACTTACTATTATTAGCAATAGAAGATATATATCACACATTTGTTATTAATTGATGTTGGTTTTAAATTACTATTATTACCAATAAAGAGATAAAATCTAACATTGGATAAAAAATAATGTTGATTTTAAAAGTCTTTAAATAAAAAGACTTCTACTTTTATCATTAATAAAAAAGAAGAGAAGAGATGTATCTCATTATATAAAAAAGAGATGTTGGTTTTATATATTTTTTAGATAAAAAACTTCTAATACTATTACCAAATGATGAGATGTATTACACATTAGTTAGAGAGTGATGTGGGTATTAAAAGTGTTTTTATAAAAGACTTAATACCAATAGAAGAAATATGTATTTCATATTGGTTAGAAAAAATGATATTCGTTTAAAATGTTTTTAGATAATGTACATCGCATAGGTTACAAAGAGATCCACATTATTTAGAAACATATATTGGTTAAAAAATTCATAGATAAACAAATTTTTATATTATTATCAATACAAGAGATGTATCACACATTGTTTACAAAGAGATGTTGGTTTCAAAACTATTTAGATAAAATACTACTACTATTATTATTTTTATGTTATAACCAATAGAAGACATCTATCCCACATTGTTTAGAAGGAGATGTTGATTTCAAAAGTTTTTATATATAAGACTATTATTATTACTATAGAAGAATATATCTCACATTTGTTAAAATTAATGTTGGTTTTAAAAATATTATTATTACCAATAGAAAAGATGTATAGCACATGATTAGAAAGAGATGTTTGTTTTAAAAAATTTTAGATAAAAATCTTAAATTTGTATTACCAATAGCAATAGAAAAGAAGTATCCCACATTATTAGAATATGAAAAATGTATATCTTACATTGTTTAGAAAAATATGTTAATTTTAAAAGTCTTATAGTAGACTTTTACTCTTATTAGCAATAAAATATATGTATCTCACATTATTTAAAAATAAATGTTGGTTTAAAAAGTTTTTAGATTAAAGACTTTTTGTTACAAATATAATAGATGCATGTATGTCACATTGGTTACAAAGTATTCTACTATTATTATCAATAGAAGAGATGTATCACACATTTGTTATAAATTAATGGTTGTTTTAAACATACTATTATTACTAATAGAATAGATGTATCCAAGGTTCTAAAAATCGTTAGGCGACCGCTAGGTGGCACACTGGCGCCTGGGGGACTAGTTGGGGGTGTAATCGGGGCCTAGGCGGGGCCTAGAATTCAGACATAATTATAATTTTTTTTGATAATTTACATCAAATATTAAATACATTGACTACAAATTTAATTTTTTTTATATTTGTCATTTTATCAATTACTTGTCTATATTTGTAAAATGAACAAAAATATACAAACCTACCACTAATCTCAATTCCCAACAACCCAAAAGCAATAAACCAGCCAAGTTTAGAACTAAAAACAAAAAAAAATATTACTCCACCTACCTACTACTCCTACAACCCATAGTCTAACCTAACCTTCCTAATCCCCCCTTATTTTAAATTCTGAGTCCCAAGACAACCCCCCTCTTTTTCATATTTTTCTTCTCTCTATGTGGCAGACCGACAACCCATTTTTCTTGGTTTCTTTTTTTCATTCTTTCTCTCTCTCCCTCTCTCTTCGGCAGACCGACTCTCCTCATTTTTTCATCATCAAATCTCTTTCCTCCTAAATCTAACCCTTTAATCTATCCCCTCTATCAGCCCACTGAATATCCACAAATTAAATCAAACCCATTACCACTACCACTCCCCCTTCATTCTTCAGTTCACCCCACTTCCTTCTCCGGTCATCGCATGCCATAAAATCAAAGTTACAAAAATAAATTAAGGTCATTAGGGTTTGGCGTAGGCTCCGACTTGGCCGATTAGGCGGCGACTAATTAAGAAACTCGCGGCGGTGGAGAGGTGCCTAGGCGCCTAGGCGGAATTAGACGGGGAGTTTTAGAACACTGGATGTATCATATATTTGGTAGAGGATAATGTTTGTTTTTAAAGTCTTTAGATATAAGACTTCTACCATTATTATCAATATATGTATATCTCACATTGGTTAGAAAGTGATGTTGATTTTAATTTTAGATAAAATATTTTTACTATTATTACTAATAGAAGAGATATCCTACATTTGTTAAAAAATGATGTTGGTTTTAAAAGTCTTTATATAAAAGACTTTTACTTTTATCATCAATATAATAGAAGAGATGTATCCCACATTATTTAGGAAGAGATGTTGATTACAAAAATTTTAAAATAAAAGATTTTCTACTATTATTACCAAATGAGGATATGTATTACACATTGGTTAGAGGGTGATACTGATTTTAAAAATATACAATTATTAGCAATATAAGTGAAGTATTTCACATTGATTATAAAAGTGATATTGGTTTAAAAAGTTTTAAGATGATGTATCTCACATGTGTTATAAAGAAATATATCTCACATTATTTAGAAATGAGTATTGGCTATAAAAGTTATTAGATAAAGACATCTTTTGTTATTATCAATAGAAAATATGTATCCACATTGTTTATAAATGAATGTTAATTAAAAAGTCTTTTATCTACTACAATTATTACTAATATAAAATATGTATACCATATGGTTAGAATGTGGTGTTGGTTTTAAAAGTCTTTAGATAAAATATTTAAAATTTATTACCAATAAAAATATAAAATAAATATCTCACATTGTTTAAAAATGAATTATGATTCTAAAAGTTTTTAACAAAATGACTTCTAATATTATTATCAAGTTAGATGTTAATTCTAAAAGTATTTAGATTTAAAAAATGTACTATTATTATTAATGCAAAATATGTATCTCACGTTTGTTAGAAACTTATATTAATTTTAAAAGTATGTAGGTAAAAAAATTCGTTTAATATTAGTAACAATAGAAAAAAAATTTATAACCATGAAAGAGATTAACAATCTAATTATAATGTTTGAAAGTTATATTATTATTACAAAAAATATATATCCCACATTGTACCCGTGCGGAGCACAAACTAAATAACTAGTAAGAGTTTTATATTGGATACAATACCAATTGTAATAAATACGTAGGTAGGATTCGACCACCAAATACATTACGAAGTGGAATAATGTAAATATAAGCAAGTAAAAAACAGAAAAGAGAGTTTTTAAGTCTACAAGCAATCATGCTTGTAGAACGTTCCTTATAACAAACCTTCCACTAATTAAACTTGTAAATTTTACACTACTAAAACACTTTTGAAAGTGAAAATCCTATGAGAACTCTTACTAGAGCGTATATGAATACTTTCAAGTACAAGGAAAAAACACAAACGAAAACAGTTCAAAGGGTGAAAACGAAAACAGTCCAAAGGGTCAACATAAAATCAGAGATTCTAGCAGCGCGAATGAAGTTCTGGATGAAGCTTCATTCGCTAGTTCATTCGGGGTCTGCAACAACACTTATGCTTTGAACTCTTACGAACTCTCTCTATTTCCTTGAAGTCTAAATGTCTTGAGTCTGTACTTATAGTGCACGGCTAACCTATTCTCCTAGAAAGATTCAAACAAGACATGGTTATGGTTAGGAAGTAAAGTATTCCATATATGACTATTAATATGCCATAAAAACTAGATTTTAAAGAAAAGAAGTAATAAAGCTGTAGACACTTCAATTTTGTACCCCTTTTTTAATGTTGTAGAAAATATTATTACAAATTAAAATGGACTAAAAAAATACTTTTAAACATTTCAGGGACCAAAACGTCATAAGGACAAAATGGGGGGACTCAAAATGACAGAAGGAAACAAGAAGGGGGAAAATGCACAAACAAAGGAGAAAAAGAAAAAATGGGCACGGTACACCCAAATTTGGGCGCCGCGCCCACATCTGTTGTCTCTGCACCAAACTGCCTCAGTACAATGCACATTTTGTGTTATTTTGGCAAATTTACTCTCCTGCTCAACCGCGGTACACGTCGAAACTGGCAGGGCACCCAATTACCTATGTACGACGCCCAATTTGGTTGATTTCCAGTGTTAAGAAGCTTCCTACAGCACGAGGCGGCTGACCCTCTACGCCTCCTAAACAGTCTCCTATGCCTTCGAGGAGTCCATTGTTTCGGTAGGAAGATGCCTCTTCAGCAACAATTATAACACAACCACTCAGCTCCCCTATAAGAGGGAGCTCGTTGCTTCAGAAAAAAGACACTCTACCACTACGTTGTCGAAGCTCTGCCGGAAACCTTCCACCAACTCATACACACAAACACATACACCCAGTACACACCAACACACAACACATAACACACAACACACAATACACAAAAAACACACACCCACAACACATAACACACATACCCATCACACAACAAACATACACGCACACAACACACAAACATATACCCATCACACACATACATGAACACAAGTAGGCACACAAACACAACATCAACCACAAAAAAAGACTTCATTTCTTGGGAAGGCAAGTGGAGCACACTGAGATCGTCTAAGCCTAGGTGTAGTGGGTACAAACTATCACGTTCCAAAGGTATTGGATCTCTGGATCTTTGATATTCTGTCCCCGTAACTATTTCTTTTAGCCTGTAAATAAAATGTAAATATACGTACATTGTAGATTTGTACATATTTTTTTTATCATTTGTATATACTATTAAAGTTTATTTTTTTCTATTTATATCTTTGGCATAAAAGAATTATTTATTATGTTTAGTAAGTTTTTCTTTACATATAACGTAAATGAGTTATAGATTTAGTTATTTCTTTCCTTTTTCTCTCGTTTCGTTTATTTCCTCCTTTCCTCTCTTTGTTATTTTTTTGTACTAAATAAAAGAGATCTTCTTTTTATTTTCTTTCCTGTATATATACAGTTCTGATCCCTAGATTAAATGTACAAAAAAATAGACTAAGTATGTTAGCACCCATTTTGAGGCTGAAAGGGCGAGCTGGGTAGGGTTAGGCACCCAACTCGTAACATAGCACACAAACCCATAATCTTGGGTTTTCTCCATTTACCATTTAATAGAGGTGGCGACTCTGTACACATTATTTTTTAGAGTCCACAACGAGAGCGAACGTATTACACGTGTTTAAAGTTTTGTAATAACTCGCTTTTTCATGTAGCGAAACAGAGGTAGAAAGAAGGTTCTCACAGGAGCTTCCATAAAACTTTTTAGAAGGTTCCTTGAAGCTTCTTATGATCTCTAAGAAAGGCAACAACAACTTAAATAATAAAGTCATTTAACACGACATTAAGACCGTTAAAATTGGCAAATCCTATTTGCACCTCACCAATCCAAAAAAGAAGAAGGATTCTCTTGACTTCTTACTACAGGAAAGACAATAAGGCCTCATCTGGTGAAGCATTTTAAGAACGCAGCTTTTTCTAAACGCAACGTTTTTAAAACACAATATTTTCAAAACGTAATTTTTTTTCTTGTAAACATGTTTGGAAAACTATTTCTAAACACTATTTTTATAAACAAAATAGTTGTAAACGCAACATATTTTTTAAACGCCCTAAATTGGAGCGTTTCAAAACGCTGCATTTTAAAATGTTGTATTGAAACACTTTTAAAAAGAAAACGCTGCGTTTTTTACCAGCGTTTTGGTCAAAACGCTCCACCAAACAATCACTAAGTCTACCACCTTACCACTACATGAAGGTGGTAAACTTTCAAGGCACACATTTCGATTTGAAATTTTTTTGACTTAATGTTGTACATCATTTCCTTCAATATATATTTATGAATTTAATCAGTACACTGAATAGTTTCTCTGGACGAACTTAATTATACAATTATTCTTCAAGTCTCCATATTGTTTTCTATTACTAATTGTTTCAATGTGAGTGATTATCCTTCAAATGAATTGATCAAGTGGAAAAAAAGAGAGTAAAAGATGGCTCACATGACTAATATAACAACATATTACTTCATTTGTTCTACTCTATGAGTTAACTTTTGAAAGTCAGATGTTTTAAAGATCAATATAGTTTTCTTCTTAAAAAATTCAGATTAAGGAAGATCATTTTAGTTTTCTTTGTTAAAAATCTAGATATTTACACATTAAGGAAACTGATTTCAATCCTAGTATATTTATGATAATTGCTAAATTTAAAACTACTTACAATAGGAGACTTTTTGTTTTTTTAACAAGTTTGAATTTGTTGTTCTCAGTGGAATGCTTCAAATGTTAAGTATCTGTAGCGGCGGAAGTGTTTTTTCTTGTAGTACGTGTTAAGTTGTACAATAATTTTTTGGGGGATCGACCAGCACATCAAACATCTAGAGGAACAAGCGATTTTTACGATAGTTATTGATCACAAAACATGTCAAAACTAATATATATATATATAGCTAATGAACGTACCAGATTGGATATAACAATAGCATGCACGAAATATAATGTTCTAGCCAAGTGAAATGCCCTCTTTTCTTCAATTAAATCCGATTGTATTGTAGAATTGTTGTGTCTTCTAGTTATTATTGTTATCATTCTTACTTTATCTATCTTATGTCTTGTGATATCGTAAGAATATTTCATTGGATTCGGTAATAACTTTTTAATTTGTTAAACAGAAAAGAGCAAAGCATAAAAAATGAGAATGACAATCATAAATGTTACAGAACCAAAATATAATACTTTGGTGTGTTTGTTTACCTAAGGAGGTGTTCTCCTTTCATCGATTTTGCTTTATACCCCCTCCGTTCCGGGCAAATAATCTACTATTTTACTTTGGAATGTTTCATTTAAATAGTTGACTTTAAAAAATTAATGTATAAAAATGTCATTTTATTACCAATAAGCTACTAAAAGTGTCATTCGTCAAGCTATTCTTTAAGTATAGTTTGGAGAGATCGCTTTACGAGTAGAATTTAAGTAACTTCACAAGTGAAAATGCAAGTGATTTATTAAAGGATTATTGTATAATTTGGTCTCTCAACTTAGGTTAAACTTTATGATTTTTTTTTACTACAGGTGATCCTAAATCTTATATTTTCTAATCAGATCCCTTATGACGTTACCGTCACACTTCCCGTCTACCTTTTTTAAATTTCCAAAATACCCTTACTTTTGACAAGCGAGTAATATCCATGCCATTAGACCAACTAAACATCACAAAGCCAAACGTATTCTACCCCGTTGACTTTCTTTCTTTAAGAGCTAATTACCCTTTCTTTCTCTTCTCTATCCACCCGCTCTCTCTCTAACTCTCAACTCTCTATCTTCAGCCGTAGCCACTGGTGTCTCTTGTTGGGCATCCCAGCCTAGCCAATCGCTCTCTTTCTCAATCAAAATCCCCAAGTAATAGCCCCATCTTCTCCATCTTTGTTCCCTCGCTAGCTTTGGCTCAAACCCTGGAAGCTACACTAGCTGCATGCACTTCTAGTCCCACCATCTCCGGTTTGTTAGAACATGGATTGCAAAATGTGTATACTTAGTAAATATACATAAACATGTAGACGTACATGTATAAATCATAAATATAATGTTAATATAAAGTGTAGAAAATTAATAAATGTGTAAAATTCGTGAAGTGAAAATTACCTATTTATGATGGGAAAAATGTAATTTCTCACTGCTTCATATGTGAAAGGGTATGGTCCCTAAATGAAGTGCCTATTGTGAAAGGGTGTGGTCCCTAAATGAAGTGCCTATTGTTTTCTATATATAGCAGCCTACCATCAGCCTAGAAAAGATCACAGAATCTTACCTATACTCTCTCCATAAATCTGAGTGAAAGAGAAGGCATTCATCATTTAGAAGATCTACATGTCCCTCCATTATTTCTTCTTATTCTCTTCAATATCAAGGCAAATGGATTCAATAGGTATGTTACGCTTCCGCCTCCATCTCCTTTTTCTCATACTTAATAAAGAAATGAGTACGCTTTGGGTGTTTAACGGAATAAAGATGTTCCAACACGGTTGTCTTCCCCACGGCTATCCAGTCTCTGGCATCGATCTATCTTCTTCCTCTCTGACAATGCATCCAAGCACACCCCCAATCTCCCTGCCTCGCCATCTTGGTTTCCAGCCGAGAGCCCCATCTCCAGTACAAACCCCAACCAAGCAATGCTATATCTAGTCGTCTTCTTCAAATTCAGCAAGGTAACCCTCCGCCACGAGTCCCAACATAGTCCCCGTAGAAGTCTAATCGCTTCCCTCTCATTGTTATGCCCAAGAAGCAACCGCACTGACAAAGGCATTGAATTTACACCATCCCTAATCTCGCCAGTTTGTGCGTCTCCCATCGCGAACTTTTGCAAATCCGAGCTGAGGGCTTGAAATTGGAAACTTCCACTGTGCACTTCAAGTCATATCCTCCATGTTTTTATCTTATTTTTGGATTAACTGTGCAATTTTGTGAACTTAAAGATCCGTGCCCATAAGATTTCTCACAATAGTTGTTGGCGATTTAAAAATCATCACTTGTGAATGGTTTTGTGCTAACGGTTATTTCTCATTCCATTTGATTATGATTGAGCTTAGACTAGGTAATTGTTAAGCTATGTTGAATAGTAAGTTCTTGCTAATTCTAAATTGGGTTACTTTTGACATTAAACTTCAATTCCTGAGCCTAGGTTGATGGTTAGCTGCTAATACTTGCATTTTCTGCTTATTAAAAGTAAGAGTATTTTTGATATTAAAAAGTATTAAACAAAAAGTGTGACGGAAACGCCGAAAGAAGGGAAACTGACTCAAAAATACAAGATGTATGACCAACCGTATTAAGAAAAAAGATAGGACCAAACATAAAGTTCGTCCTAAGTTGATGGGCCAAATTATATACTACGGAGTAATTCTTTATTAAAATTTGTAGGCCTTATTGTTTAATAAGCTTAGAAAATAAGTAACGAGTCACACACACACACACATGCATACATACATACATATATATATACATACATACATATATATATATATATATATATATATATATATATATATATTCGATTAACTTTTGATGAATAATTGTTTTGTATATATTAAAAAAAGATAATTCAAGATTAATATATATTTTTAAAGATTATATTTAATTATTGCATTTTTTTGGAACACTAATTAGTAATTACTCTTCCCGTTCTTAAATTATTGTCATGTTTGACATTTTTCAGTTAAACTATTTGTTTTTTTAGATGAAAATTTGACTATTCAAAATCACAAAATGCCTAATTGGTAGTAATTTTTAAGTATTACTAATTATGTGTTTTTATAATATAATAAAAATAAATATTCATTTGAAAATCATACCAAGACTATAATATGGGAACGAAGGGAGTATAACTATTCCACCAATGTCATATGTTCCATTCATGCTGTCTTATAAGTTATAACTTTTTCCATGAGGTCAATGCCCCGCGTGTTACTTTTCACTAAAAATTAACTCATTTTTTTATGTTTAGATTTTATAAAATAATTTCCAAGGTTTTCATTGACAGTTTTCATAAAATTGTCTTTTGGTTACTATTTTTATTGATTAAAAGTAATATGTATCAACATTATGTTTCTCTTTGAGAACTTTTTTTTTATGTGTTTGCGTGTGTGTATATACTAGTACTCTTGCCCGTGCCGATGGCACGACACTAGTTTATGAATTTATCAATAAATGAAGCAGATAATTTGAAAATGAATTAATATTTACTTATAATTTGTCTAAGTTAATTATGATAACAGTTAAAAAGAAAAAAAAACAAATATTTCAAATTACAAAACTTACGATTTTTTTAAAAATTAATTTGTATATGAAATTGCGGGCCGAATTTTTTTTTGATTAAGTTAATTACGATAACAATTAAAAAGAAAAAAATTTAAATAGAAATATTCAAAACTTAGACATAAATTAAATTGAGGATTCAGTTTAAAAAATTAAATTGATTAAGTTAATTACGATAACAGTTAAAAATAAAAAAACAAATATTTCAAATTACAAAACTTACGAATTTTTTTTGGATAAAATTGATTAATTAATTAAAATATCGAAAAAAAAAGGACGTGAGTTTGGTGGAGGAAGGATTAGCGGTCACCAACCGTGAATAGTGGAGGGAGTTGGAGAGAGAGATGTGGTAGTTGCTCAACCGCCGTTCACACATATAAACTCAGAGAGTGATAATGACCGTATTATCTCAGTAAATGAATCAATCTCAGCCCCTAAATAACTTTAGTCAATTACACATGTGCGACTATGAGCTATATTGTATTATAGATATAGATAGAGAGAGAGAGAGAGAGTCAAAGTTGGACTATTATGAATTATCCAAATCAACTTTTAAGAAGTAATTTACTTAAGAGAAAAATTATAAAAAGGAAATTAATTCTTTATATATATATACTAGATTCTGTGCCCGTGCCGATGGCACGGCGCCAATATGGAACGATCTCAGTATGGGACGATGTTAATATTCAAATAAATCAATATAATAAACAACTTAAAATTAACATATCTTGGTAACCATTTAAAATTAAAATATCTTGATAACCAATTCAAACAATATGATCATCCACAGTGGAATAAAAATCTAAAGTTAATTTGGTATTTTTTTTTAAGGGAAACAGGGGCGGTACCCTGTTATATTTTATTAATAGAAAATAATATTACAAACTTGAGGGGGACAACCATCCTTGCCCTTATAGGAAGGAGGACGGAGGAACCCAACCTCGAAAAGGAAATACTAATAACAAATAAAAACTAAAAACTTTGAATTAAAGGAAAACCTTGTGCATCCATAATTATATCACTACTTAATCTTCTTCTGGAGGCTCTTGTTTCACAACAATTTCGGTTTTGAAACGCGCGAGGCGATAACTGTCATATTTCCATCTACACGTGAGACAAAGAAGATTCAGATATATTAATTTAACTATATTTTATGCATAAAAATGATTAATTAATTAAAATATTAAAAAAACATACCGCCTCATTTACAAAACTCGAATCATCCCACATATCATCGTACAACAGTATTTGAGATGGAGGAGGAGTGGGTGTCAGAGTTGTAGGTGGGGTTGCTGGAACCTATTTTGGAGCAATATATAAGATAAAAATTATGTAATTGTAAAATTTATATTATATGTAATTGTAAACACTTATCTAAACATCAGTTGGGTGCTTACAAATTCCTCTACAAAATCAGAATCATAACAATTAGGTGGAGGGAGAGTTGGAGATGCAGGTGGAGTGTCAAATGGAGTTGCATTGCCCTATTTGAAACCATGTATGTGTTAGATATAAACTATATAATTGTAAAAAAATGTGTTATATATAAACTATATAATCGTAAAAAAATATTTTTTTGAGTTGGAAATTATATGGATTTATACTTGTGGTAGAAACACTATAGAAAAACTTCAGGATAAATTATATTTGTTGTTGAAATTTCTTCTTGTGATGGTAAGAGAATTGTTATCCTGCCGAATATAATACATCGGGAAAGTGCAACGTATAATTGACCATGAGTAAATAATATGATGCCATGATCAACGCCGAAACGCCAGAAAGAGAGCTAAAGAAACCTCTATTTAAATTCAAATTCAGTAAAACATCACAGGGGTAATCAACAAATTACCTATAGTACCTAATTGGCTTTTCACTAAATAACTCGTACTAAAAAATCAGAATAATATTGTATACATTAATAACAAAAAGATTCTGCGTATTGTAGTCAAGTTTCTTTGCCATGTAATAAAAACAATACAAAAAATAATTATGTGATGCCTCCTTCCTCTCATATCTTTACTCCCCTAATTCTACCTTTTCCTTTTATCCCTTCTACTCTTTTCTCCATGATGCTGCTTCACCTTGTATTAACTTATAGACCATTTTTTAGTGCCACATTCACCATCCTAGGGAAAGTGTCACTCTTCTACTCCAGTTCTCGGAAGAGAAATAAGAAAGAGGTTTATCTCTTCCTAAAACCAAACAGAACAGAAGAAAAACATGCCTTTCTTTTCTATCCGGTGTTAAGCAGCAAATAAGATAAGGAGACTGAAAACCCGCATCAGCAACTTAGTTAAATAACAAACTCAAGCAAAATTTAGTCACAAAATTAGTCTCACAGGAAAAGAAAATAAATCCTACAATTCTAAGGTTAAACCAAACCATCCCAACATTTGATGATTTTCCACTCTCTACATTCACTCACGTAACAACATGCACACACAATTTACTTTTAACACCTGAAACCAGATGAACATATTAGGCCTATGTGCATCAACTTGTAATAATATAGAAACTACAAACCCCATCAAATATAACAGCTTATTGTCTTTAATTTTGAGGAATTAGTAAACCTATTAAAAATTTATCAAACAATCAAAAGTAATTCCAATTTAATATATATATATATATATATATATATATTTATATATTTATTTATTTATATTATACTCCCTCCGCCCCCAACAACCCCTCCCCCCTCCCAAACAAAAAAAAGGGAAACAATTTCTATATTGAAAAGTCAACATAGTAGAATTTCAGATCACTATTTAACATATTTGGTCCCAAATCTGGTGTTATGCAGTTGCTAAATTCACCTTAACAATCAATGATGTCACATTGTGCACCTGCATTGCTATAGTTTGGACACTAAGAGCAGTCATGATTATGTATTACTGAAATCAACTAAAAGTTCGCTTTCTTAAGTTTTGCAAAACTCTCATTTTGGTATGGATGAAACTTTTTTTATTTTATTTTTTCAAACCAAGACAAAACGCCAGAGGGCTATGTTGGACCCAGATATGAGACAGAAATCACCTCAGTGGCCCGTCAATTTCCCATTCCCAACAAATTCAGGCACAGCCAGAAATATAGTCAGCATGAATCGACCCATTGAAATGTGGGTCAAAATTACAGCTCTCTAATTTGAGCGGAAATATTGTCGGCATGAATCAGCCCATTGAATCTGCTCTACTTCTCAACCTTTCTTTTCTGATAAGCTACCTTTGTAACCTCTTTTATTTGCAAAGAATACGGTTTTCTACAAAATAACAACCTAGTTCCGTACTTGGAGCCCTAATGGCTTGAGATGTTAGAATCAACTCCTATATCTACTTATCCTATTCAACCTATTCCCCGACTATTATTAAAGTATTTCCTGAACAAAACAATAGATATAACTTATTATAAGATCGTGCTACTTGAGTTAGATTCATTAGATAGCTATGTCTTTAAGGTTGCTCAAATTTCAGGGAACTTCTGCTCCTTATGCATGAGCACCTGCAGGCACCTGGTTTGGCATCAACTGCAGCTACACTTCTGAAAGAGGCTCAGTTGACACCTTTGCCGTTATCGTTTTATGACTGCTCTAAATTTAGTTTCTTATGGAAGCATGAACTGACCTAGCTGTATCATTTATGCCGCAGATTATAACTAATTCGGGGCGTGCCAGTACATTAGCAGCTACTGATGCTGCTACCCCTACTCTAAGGCGCATAGAGAGAGTTGCTATAGCTGCTGCCACTCCTATTACTTACCATTCAAAGTTACAGATAGATTGGGGGTAAGTTTGTCGTCATTGAGCTTACGGAGGAAACCCTAGTTGATGCTGTAAAAATAGCGAATTTCGAACATTATTCCTCCAATTTCAAGGAATTTGAATTGTCAGGGAGCTTGGATTATCCAACTGAGGAGTGGTTTCCTCTTGGGGAATTTGTTGCCGCAAATGTCAAGCATGCTCAGTGCTTTAAGCTGACTTTTTCTTTGTGTCACCTATGGTGTTTCGATTAACAGGAATTCAAAAGGCAGTTGATCCAATTCAATGAATCTTTTGAACGACCTTCTTATTGGTGGATTTGGCAGCAATGTGTTTAATATTGTTCTTTGCAGTCTAAGAGGAGAGTTTGTAGATACTCCGCAGTAGCTTCGCTGTCTGTATCATAGTTCATCCCAATTCCAACCATCATTGATCTTTGCGATCGATATTTCTAATGTCAGCCTAAGCTTTAACAGCTACTCCACTAATGGATTGGCAGCAATCGCCGCCAATATCAGCAACGAATTTAACGACGATGAGGTGGTTTTTGTAGCCAAGTGCTGTACCCCCACTGGGTATTAAACAAATTCAGAAACTCACTCAAAATGCATGCTTATGAAGGCTTTCTTGACAACATTTGGTGTACAATCACAGAGGAAAAAAAACAGAAAGCCGGAAAAAAAAGGAACCCAAGCTTTCATTTTCAACACGAACTTGAAATAAATATACCTTAGATGACCATCAACTATGGGAACCAGCGACAGGGCGATTAATTTTCAACTATGGGAGCAGTTCTCTGTAGAAAGAAAGTCAAACACAAACTTGGAAGAATTAAACACAAACTTGGAAGAATTAAAAACGAAACTTGGAAGAATTAATGCAGAGGACTCAATGATCAGAAATGAAAATGAATTGACATGACTCAATTCAGAAATGAATGCATATGCACAGGGGTCAATTTAAATGTCTCTTTGGAGCCAAACATATACGTCCCAAGGAGTGAATGGCTGGAAAAATGTAGAAGTAAAAGCAGCAACCATACATTGGCAGTTACCATGCACTTTTGACTTGCATTTTGTAAAATTGTAACCGCTTCACTCTCATGTTTTTGTTAATGTGTAGTCAACCTAATGATCCTAATCTGCCACAATGTTAAAGTAGAAAAAGGATAGCCTGAGTTGATCACTTTGTTCATCATCTTACTAAATTCAACTAATAATTAAAGAACATGAAGAGAAAATAAGAGGAAAAAAAAACCAACTTTCCCACTAACCACCTAATCCAACAGCACATAACAATCGGAAATCCAATAGCACATAACAATCCAGAAATTCAAATTAACACAATCCATCAATCAAAACGACAAACGAATACCCAAGTATATTGAGACATCGTTAAATTCAGATTCAGCTTTAAGCATTTGTTCAGATTCAGATTTATTGGAAATGAAGCAGGTTCATCAGAAACCAAGAAACGTTTGGACAAACTTGTTCCCAAAAATGCCTAGAATGTTCCAGCGGATATTGGCCTCGAAGCTGTCAAGACTTCTATTGTGGAGAAACGTAAGAAAGTTGATCGAACTTAAACGAACAGAAAGCAATAAGGAAGCATTAGCTGCTGCAATTCAGGATGTCCATAAAACAAATGAATTGGCAGTACAACTGGAAGCAAGAGAAAAGAAGAAGTCTGAAGCTTAGTTTAAGACTGAAACTTTTAAGTTTTCTGAGGACTTCTTTTCTTGCCAAGAAATGAAGCAGCTTTAAGCATTTGCTCAGATTCAGATTTATTGGAAATGAAGCAGGTTCATCAGAAACCAAGAAACTTTTGGACAAACTTGTTCACAAAAATGCCTAGAATGTTCCAGCGGATATTGGCCTCGAAGCTGTCAAGGTTTTTATTGTGGAGAAACGTAAGAAAGTTGAGGAACTTAAACGAACAGAAAGCAATAAGGAAGCATTAGCTGCTGCAATTCAGGATGTCCATAAAACAAATGAATTGGCAGTACAACTGGAAGCAAGAGAAAGAAGAAGTCTAAAGCTTAGTTTAAGACTGAAACTTTTAAGTTTTCTGAGGACTTCTTTTCTTGCCAAACTTATCTCACGGTTTCTGGACGCCGGCATCTTGAGAGCTATGCATGTGCCCTTGGAAATGTTTACTCGTTTGGGCCCAGATGTGGATCCAGGAAATCATTGGCGGAGATGTGGATGGCAGAGACAGAAATGGCTTTCTCAGAATTAGAAGTATGAGTTTTCTTTATGTTAAACTATCTAAGGTATTTTGTACTTCATTTTCCTTTCTTTATGAATTGTGCAGATGACTTTATAAAGTTCCTATGCAAATGGATTTTGGAAAATTGTTCTGAAGATCTTAACTTTGTCTCAAAAAGAAGGTAGATAACAATGGTCTCTCGAAGTATGATTACTGCGATGGTAAGACAGGGCTGTTAGCTGTTTTCTATGGGTTGACACTCTTTTTCGCAAATTTTGGACCCAATAGCACAACCTTTGTAGTGCAAGCTGAGCTTTTCCCTGCAAGGTTTCGATCAACTTGTCATGGTATTTCAGCAGCAGCAGGTAAAGCAGGTGCCATTGTTGGGGCATTTGGAATTCAAATACCCTTTTGATCAAACTATACAAATACCCTTTTGATTAAACTATAAAAAAGAGGAAAAATAATGTTGCATTTAGTGTTCCTATGTGTTGAACCGGACTTTAACTACTGTAGGACTGTAACTGAGTCAAGTCAAAATCAACCTTGACCAACTCCTGCTGTTCATGTTGCTGCCTACTATGAAAAGGAAATCTATGGAATTATCTTGGCACGAACTCTCGCTGCCCTAGTTGCTACAGGTTTTGAAATGACATTCATTCGCCAACACCTCGCTCTCTCTCTGACTCTCTGGTCAGCTAGCAAGCAGTTAAGCACACTTATTTGAATATATGTTTATTTCTAATTAGATAATCAAAATCACAACTATAGCAAAAGTCTGTAGACATAAATGCAGACCTTCGTATGATATATTTTGTCAATTTTGTACCAACAGTTTTGGTGCACAAATATGGTTTTGTAAAACTGACATCTGACACAAAGACGAAAGAGTGGAAAAAGGAAAAGGATAAGGAAAAGCATTATGAAACAAAGATAAAAAGCCCATATACTCTTTGGTTTCTGCTCAGGAAAATTCTGATTTGAAGATAATATTGGTTCTTTGTTTGGAGGGAAAATTAGAGGTGGCGGAAAAAAAGAACGAAAAGGATGGATTATCCAACTGAGGAGTGGAAAAAATTCTGATTTGCAGATAATATTGGTTCTTTGTTTGAAACATGCTCAGTGCTTTAAGCTGACTGAACCCAAATGGGTTCGATATTTAAAGCTGAGATGTGGTTGGGGCTGCTACCAATGCTAAAAAAGTGTCCATTTAAATGCAGTGTGTTTAAAAAATTTGGTTGGTTTGTGGCATTATGTTATGAGCATGATCACTATGGTGGTTCAGTGTTACAGTTAATAAGAGGAGGAAGGGTTAATTGGTTATACTACCTTTCAAGCTATATAAAAAGCACTTGGTATCTTACATATGAAGTCAGGATCGGTCAATCTCACGTGAGCAGGTATGATTTTAGGCCCAAAGTGATAAGGTGAGCTTCAACGGTTAGTTGGACCTAAGATGGTAAGAAATAATTAACATACGTGATTAAAAGATATTTTGTATTCTGGCTCAAAAGATAGTTGTCTTTGGTGATTGCCAAAGTTGTTGAGGAAAACCATTAAGAAAACTTGTCAACCTGACCCAAAACCTTCACAATTTTCTGAAAGTGGCAACATTTCTCACCTTGCTATTCTAGTTAATGGTATAAATTGGGATGATTACTGCATTTCCTGCAAATTTGGAAGTGGGGAAATTTTGGGAGACGCACCAAAAGGGAAGTGGGACTGTTGTTTTGAAATGTACCTTCTCAGTCTCATGGACATGGATGGCGGTAGCTGGTAGCTTACATCAATCAAAATCGAGTAGATTTTCATGTTTATCTTACTAATTTTAATAAAGAACCAAACAATGAACAAACTACAAACTGGGAAGAAACCCCACAACTGCAAAAGGAGAAAAGGAGACGGGCAATTATAAGCTCCAGAAATTCATATTCAAGATTTAATTTTGCTGCTAATGGCATTGCAGGCAACATACAAATTAATCAAAATAAATCGGTTCGGAGACATTCGATCCTCTTTGAAGAAAAATATGATACTGATAAGAGTTGCATTGATGGTAAATATTAAATTAAGCCCAATCTCTAGTCCTAATGTGGCAGATAACATTAGGTTTTCAAAGAGATGCAAAACAATTTCAGGACTATGGTGTAGATTAATCTGATATGCATACTATTGAATACCCAATCAACATAAAAAGGAACAAAGAAATGCGGGCAACATCTATTATCAACGAAAACAGATAATATGTTCAGGTAATATTATCTGAACTAACGAAATCAATTAACAGATAATGCTAAACAGAGAAAACAGATAATCGAGGAAGAAACACCAATTCAAACACCAATTGACAGATAATATGTTCAGTAACCCAGAAAATAAAAGAAAAAGGGAGAAGAAAAAGGGTTGCAGAGAGAGAGATCGTACCTGGACTGAGAGAAAGAGGGAGTGCTGGAACGGGCAGCGGAAAACCTGAACGGTGGGTCATTCAAACACCAATTGCAACACCAATTTCAAACACCCAGATCAGGGAAGCAAATCAACCAAGAAAATAAAAAGAAAAGGGAGAAGAAAAAGGGTTGCAGAGAGAGATCGTACCTGGATTGAGAGAAAGAGAGAGTGCTGAACGGGCAACCTGAACGGGCGATTTCCTTTGCGGCAGGGACGAAGGTCGGTTTGTGCGGGGAGGGCAGTGGGCCGGATGGAGGGTAGCTTGAATAAATGGTGGAGAAACCCATTCTAATCGGAAGATGGGAAAGTAGAGTTGGAGTAGTACAGGGAGAGGGAGAAGAGTTGTAAGATGGAGTCGTACAGGAGATGGGGACGCAGAGGGAGGAGTCGTGAATGGATCTCAACCGTTTGATATAATTATAAATACGTAATCTCAGCCATTTGATATAAACATAAATATGCAATCTCAACCGTTTGATATAAAAGTAAATTAAGCGATCTGAGTCATTTTTTATGAGGCTTGTATAATAAGATTAGATGCCATGACGGCGATGACGATGTCGATGAGACAGTGTTAGTATTCAAATAAATCAATATAATAAACAATTTAAAATTAACATATCTTGATAACCATTTAAAATTAACATATCTTGGTAACCAATTCAAACAATATGATTATCCACAGTGGAATAAAAATCTAAAGTTACTTTGGTATTTTCTTTTTAGGCAAACAGGGGCGGTACCATGATATATTTTATTAATAGAAATAATATTACAAACTTGAGAAATGGCGCATAGGAAGGAGGACGGAGAAGCGACCAAAAAAGCACTAATAACAAATAAAAACATACTATGGGTAAATTGTAGTGATGTATCATGGTATTTATTTCCTTTAGTGAGAAAAATATAGTCTGTCGGTTATTATGATGGTTGCTAATTAATCTATGTTATAGCATTGCAATGTTTACACCAAAATATATGGAGCATGGTTTTTTATTTTTTTTGTAACTCTTTTTAAAAATAATTTACGGATGCATTTGTGAACTCACTCTTTAAGCAGGTCGAAGATTGGTCAAAGTCTGATATGTATCATGTATGAGGACTGGCCTAGTCCCAATCACTTTGGCCGGCTACATAATTCCTTCACCACCATTTAATTTGGTCCAAAGCAGGGTCATATCACACTTGATTCATATTTTTCTTTATTATGGATGTCCATGTTAGTTTTGGTCATCCCTTTCCCCTACTTCTAGTTTGGTTGTTGCTATACACTCACACTTCCTAACAGGTGCACTTAGCTGTTTAGATTGTATGCGTCTAAACCATCTTAAACGATTTTCTCTCATTTTATCGGCAAAAAAGTAGAAAATACCACAAACCACAAAAAAGTATGAAGGCAAAAATGCCCATTAGCTTCTCAGGAATATGTCTCACTGAAGCTGAGTTAGCATTTCAACTTTATTTGAATTTGCACGTTCAAAACTACTTTGAACTTTGAAAATTGTCTGAATGTTTTTCCAGTTCATGGTTGTTGATTTTCATACCGATGAATGGTAGTGTCTGATTGGGAACCTAGGACCTTTTGGGAAGGTGATAGCTGGATAGGGTGGTAAATTTTGGAGTCATACACTAATAATCATAGACTGCATCCTAATGACGGAGGAAACCTAGAATAAGCTATTATAGAGAAAGAGGGTGATGATCCCTAGCTGGCTTGTGCTTGAGCCCATTAGGAAGGCACATCTTTATGACATGTCTAGTGAGTCGTACCCTATACTACACATGCATCTTATCTTCTTATGCATGCATGATTGTGATCTTGAATTCGCAATATAGTTTCCATTTCCTTAATTTCGTAAACAGCAAGTTCAAAATGGCTGATTATAATTCCTAAATTCCAGCTCATCTTTTTGCAAAAAAAAAAAAATGCCTAAAAAACTGAGCAAGACGTTGGTATAGATCTTAGTTTAAAATGTGTATGTTCAATGATAATTGAGCTCATTTGAACCAAGTTTGCTGGTGGGTATATCCAGCATCATGTTCAACCTTGATATGATGAGGCCCATGCCCCCAAATTTCAGGATTGTGAAGTTAACCAAACAATGAAAGAATCTTGATCAGAACAAACTACATTTAAACCAAAACAAATTTAGTGACAAAAATAACTGACTTATGAAACTTAATAACTCATTTTTTTATGAAACTTAATCAAGCTAGAATAATTGACCTGTTTTGGGGCCTATTTATTTTATAATTACTCTTACTTATCAAAAAAAAAAAAAAGATCAGACCATACAGACCTTGGTGAATCTTAGCACCTGTGAAAGTTTGCAGAAAGCTTGTAAACTGCCTGAACTCTGGATTTGAGTCAAAGTTCCCAGTGATCTTGTAAAACTGAAAAATAAAACTCTTGGAATTGCGTTTAGACAACACTAACAGAACCTGGAGCCTTGTTTGGCTTGATTATAGTGGAACACCATCTGGCTTGAGAGAAGATAGTGGACGTAGGAGGCTCGAGGGTAAAGTCTTTGAACCATTTTAAATAACTATGTCATTTTACTTAACTGCTTATTTAACTTGTGTCAATATATATTTGATAAGTAACTTGTGTCAATATTTGCTAGCTTAACTTGTTCATAGTGTTTGAGATATATGTCTATAATTTTACCTCCTTAAAGATACTTATTTTAACTCTTACGATCTGTTTTAGCAATTACAATTTGAGGGATTGTTCTAAATTGTTTTCTATTTTATTCTGCAGCAACTCACTCCTTTAACCTTTCTTTTTGGTTACCTGGAGTTGATTTTTGTGTACTCTAATTTTCAAAAAGAGATAAGAAGCCCCCCCTCTCTCTCCTTCTTGCCTTTGCTTACCAAAACTAAGGACCAACACTTTTGTTCCAATTGCATCAAAGGATAGAAAAGATTGCAAAGTTCACAAAGCGTTCTCCACTCCTTCCCTATCCCAAACCCTTCTATTCCTGAACACTTCTCTTCAGAACATTATACGAAGGGAAAATCAAAACATTATACTGCAGAAGTGCTGCAAATGACAAACCTAAAACCTAAAACCTGTCAATCATGGTGGAAGCCACACTACATGATACACTTCTCTTTGCATTTTTTATTTACTTAATTTTACTGCAGAAGTGCTGGACAAACCTAAAACCTGTTAAGTGGGGATGGGGCCAGTCCTTCTAACATATGGCTTGGGGTATGGGGAAACCGATGTAGCAGTAGTGGGGGAACACCATCACAGCCATTGACACAACACGGGCAAGAGGGGAAGAAAGAGACAACCCCTCGACAGAAAAGGAAAAAAACCTAACCAATTGTTGGGGCATTTGAAGCAGGTATGCTAGGAGTATCTTGGCTTCATAAACTGAGAGCTGTACAGTTAGTATCTCTCTCTAACCCTCACTCTCAACATCTTACACGACAGAACCCTCTCTTGCAGTCTTCATCCCCATTTTGGCTTCCACCATGATTGACTCTATCTATCTGAGACACACACACAAATCTTTTTCTCGTTCTTCAGCTTTACACTCAACCTTTTAAATACGTTTTTCTCTCACCAAGACTCAGTCTTCCCATGTCAAGAACATTGGGGGATAACATAACATTATACTCTCAATCAAAACACTGCATTTTATCCAACTGCGTCTTGGCTTGCAAAAACTTGCAAAAGCTACGGTACGTTTGGAAGTGTGAAAGGTTTGTTCTGGTTTCTTTTTGGAGTTGATTTTTGCAAAGATGGGGCTATATTTTTAACATTCAACCAAGTTAGCTGCCAAATACTATCCCCACCAAAAGCATCACTTGGTACAACGAAATTAAGTGGTGTACACTGTACAGTGTGTTAAGCGAAAAACGGTGGGAGAAGGGCGACGGCGTTGGGTTTTTTTTCAAAGGAAACAGGTGGGGGTGGGCCGGGTTAGGGTGAGGACTGAGGAAAAGCATTAAATTTTAATCCTAGCAACGGAAACAGACCAAGGAGTGATAAATTGTTCCTCGGTGGCACTATCCTCGTCGTAGATGTCTTCAACACCCCCACCGACGACCGGTTTAGAGTCCAGCTCCACCACTGGTGCTGCCGCCACTGCACCATCCCTCCTCTCCTTTAGAGTAGCCGTCTCCATTACAACACCGACGTTGCGTTCGCCTCGGAGCTGCCACTCTTCTCGGTGACTGTGTTAAGCATCGTGAAACTCCAGATAGCGAGTTGTTCTGAACACAAATTTAATGAAAAATTTATCAGTATCAGATATCAATCAAATTATTAAAAGAAAGGGAGGTCGAAAAATTGAAGAATACCAGAAGGCCGTTTCCATTCAACGACATCATGGCGAAAAAAATGATAGGAAGAGAGTAAGAAATTAATTCTGAAAATGTATATCTAAAATTACACAAATGCGCATTTATTTTTGTTTGATCAAACTGAAAAATATAAATGAATTAAAAAGAAAGGGAGGTCGAAAAATTGACGAATACCAGAAGGTCGTTTCCATTCACACTGCAGTTCATATATCAAGAACAAAATCAATTCTTTTTCAAACGCCCGTTTCCCACAATTTATATAAATTCCTCCGATCACAAACCCATTTCTGTTCTCTAAGTAATTAAACAATAAAGCACACACAGACACACACCCATAAAAGAGATAGAGTACGAACCTTGCAGAAAAGAGAAAGGTCATCAAGAAAGTCTTCAACATGCCAAATTAAAGTAGCAGAGATTGATTATCAAATGCCCATAAAGCTCGATTGTGGTAAAGAAAGTAACACCCAACTTCACCAAATCACTAAAGTAGCAGAAAACCCAAATTACATTTACATCCAAAATCAGAACTTTTTTTAAGATTGCCACTGAAATTCAGGTACACAAAAGAGATATTCATAGAAACTGATTTACACAGACCCCATCCCCCAGACTCCTTTGGTAGACAAACGGTATCCCAAGTTAACTCATACTCCAACTACCGTTATCATGACATGAAATGCACATTTTCATCGGTTCTACTCTTGATATATAATGCATAAATCATTTCAAATCCAAATTTCGAAATCAATCAGAAATTCATATCAATCTATAACAGATCCCTGTCCTTTCACCTCTAAAGCTTTGCAAGCTGATCAATCTACTTTATCATAGGATCTTTCAAGAGATAATTCTATGACAAATTCACCATTTTATTGGATACATTTATGGTCTACTTTAGCTTTAGAAGTCAGAACCTTTCATCTCTAGAACCCTAATAGACTCAACTTCTTGTAAATCAAACATTTCAACAACAAAAAAACACGCGCACGTACACACAAAGTCACACCCACAAAAGCACGGGTGAGTGATTGATAAACATGAATAGGACATGAGAACTGATTTAAATACACATAAAATTAGCACATCATCAGAGGGCTCGAAAAGAACTTTAAAATGACGTAATTCAAAAAATTGCAGCAAAAATTACAGGATGATAAAAAGAAAACACATAATCTAAATTAAAAATATTCAAAAGCAATTAAGAACATAGAAAATAATGGCAGCTGATTCTGATAGATCTTAAAAGGCAAATTAGATCGAAAGAAGCAAACACCTTCGATTCATATATGATCTCAGCATTCCTTATTTTATTCCTACTGCTTTTACGTTGGTTTCCTCCCACTATCGCTTCATATACTTTGCTGTCATCACAGTTGGGGTCGGGTTTGGGTTTGGAACCTAAGCCCTTGGTGTTACTGATTGGTGCTGGGGAGTGATGGAGCAGCGTAGATGGCATTTCTTAATAGAGAGGCTGAACAAAAGTACAAAGCGATGATAATCTTAAAAAACAACTAAGAAAATGGACATAATGCTTCATGCTGTGGGAGCTTCTTGGTCGATCATTGAGTTCTGATATCATCAGACACAAATAAAACTCAAATACTATGCCCAACAGAAAATATTATAAACAAAGATATGAACATTTCATGTACTGAACAATATACATTAAAAACACAAAGCTATGTAACAAATGCACCTACATACTTGGCCTGAAATCAAATCTTGTGACCCACAAATCCATATACTATGTAACTTTGCATGTTCAATTATAACTATAAGGTCAAAGTACCAAGCCAAAAACAGAAACACATAAAGAATTAACCTAAGTTGGGTCAACATCCGGCTCGATTTAAGAAAGATGAAGAGACGAAGAAAAGGAAACTTACAAATTCTGGCAGATAACCTGTTTTTTGAGATTGAGGAGTGGGAAAAGGCAACGGCACGATTTCGGGGCGACAGGAAGGAGCTCTCTGTATTTAGAAGAGGGAAGGGCAGGCCATGAGAGGTGACTACAAAATCAAAACCACAGAACCCAGAAATCAATAATTAAACCCAGAAATGAACTGATATTACCGGGCTGCATACAGTAGACTCTGAATCTATGAAAATTAAACGAAATTGAAAGAAAACAATGATGGAAAAAATTCAAAGAATGAAATAATGATAGTTATTTCAAAATGGGAAGTATTACAAAACAAAGTAAGTTAATTGCAACTACATTTTAGTAAACTGTGATAGTTAGTAAACTTGATACACTAACCTGTTTTTTTAAATTGAGGAGTGGGAGAAGGCGACGGGGCACGATTTCGGGGCGACGGGAAGCAGCTCTCTGTATTCAGAAGAGGGAAGGGCAGACCATGAGGGGTGACTGCAAAATCAAAACCATAAGGTCAAAGTATCAAGCCAAAAACAGAAACACAGAACGAATTAACCTAAGCCGGGTCAACATCCAGCTCGATTAGAGAGATGAAGAGACGAAGAAAAGGAAACTTAACAAAATCAGAGTGACGAAAAATAAATTGAAATTCGAAAACGAAATCAATTTGAAACGTAGCTTGGGATTTCATTCAGTGGTTGATTCATTGAAAAATAATGGAGATATAACTTTAACTTACAGTTTCGGGGGAGAGGGCTGCGAACCAGTGGAGGTTGGAGCTTCAATTCCGGAGGTATACATGTAATTCTAACTTTAACTTACATTTGTTATAACGCTTACATCCAATCATAGTAATGTACCCCTTACATATTTAACATTTCAAAGCTGGACTCATTAAGTGGAACACAGGAACGAAAACCTTAACTAACATGCATATGCTTCAGTAATTCCGACCCTTAAAACCAAGGTCATAAGGAAGCAACTATACTTGTGCACAAAGGCTCATCCTTAATTCAATATATTCAATAGATTTAGGAGTATCAAATTCCTTGTTTACAATCCTTATAATTTGTTCATACATACAAACTTTCTCGAATAATAAAAAAATATCTAAGGCCAAATGTTTAATGTTCACAATTCTAACACAATCATTTCACAAATAACATAAAAATAAATCCAACTGATTTTCAGGCTAATTACATCAAACAAACTAAACGACCCCATTAATGTCCACATTCCAACACAATCATTTCACAAATAAAATCAAACAAATACAGCTGGATTTGGGGCAAATTACAGCAGATAGACCAATCACAAACCTAAATTCCAATGGATTGAACAGGAACATAGCATACTCTGTCCTCCATTTTTGCTGGTTAAGTAGGTGCGGGAGACTAAGCAGAATTGCCTGATACAGTTTATCTGCAATTAGACCACTGACAGAAAAATAGGAGTATAAAATACTGGAACTACTGTGTAGCGTATGATCCCTGTTTTTAGAAGAGTATACAAAAATGAAAATTAGAACTAATACCCATTTCAGGAAACGAAAAACCCACCACCTTCCCCTCAGAATTATGATGCCAATCAAGCTCTTGAAGCAGATTAACAGCTCTCTTGAAGTGGGTCTATTGTTTTTCTTTATACTTTCTCTTTGGATCCGTAACTTTCACTCTTCCTTTTACTTTTTGTTCGTTCATTTCAAAGATAAATCAAAGATAAATCAATCAAACTGACACCATCTCAAAGATAAATCAATTGAAATTCAGAGACAGAAAAAAAGTTTTACCCTAGGATCGATCTGCATTTGCCAGACTTCGGATGGAGGAGCCTCAAGGGCGGCGATCGATTGAAGACGCGGACGAAGCTGTCAACATCAAAGACGCGGATGAAGCTGGAACGGTGGAGATGGAAATCGAGAATAATATTATACATTAACTTGTGAACTATATATATTGGCAATGATACATCAAGAATCGGAATCAAGCTGCCGCAATTATTAACCAAGTTTGAGATTTGAGGTTGCTGACCCATCCCCTTCTGCTGACATGATCATCAAACATGGAAGGTGACAATTATTTCAATTCATAAGTTGATCTTTACTGTATCAATTAAGTGTGTACATGAAAGAAAATAAATATTATTCACTTCATTTGACATATGATCATCAAACATAGAGTGTGACAATTTCAATCATTATTGCATCAATTAAGTGTGCATGAAAGAAAGAGAGAGTGGTGGGGAGGGGGAATTAATACCAATGATAGAGGGGAAGGTAATACAGTGCCTCTCCATTGTCGATAGGGTGTCAGACAATTACAGTTTCTCCTACAGAGCAATTACAACATTATTAAAAATCAAATTACGATCATCAGCTCCAGAAAGAAATATAAAAATAGAATCTTTGCATCAAAACTATTAAGAAATCAGAAGAGAAGAAGTCAGAAGAGACAAAGCTTACGATTGAGTTGGAGGTCCATCGTTATGGTTATGGAAGAACATGATAAACAAATGCACACCCTTTTCCTAATTTTTCCTCCCTACAAAAATGGAACCAAAGCAATTTTCAAGAAATAGACGGAGAAAGATGAAGAGAGAGACCTTGCATATTGAGGTTTCGAAGTTTCTTATGCGGAAAATTTGAAGGAAGAAGATGGGTGCGTTTCAACTTCTCTTTGAACTTGCAGTCAACAGTCCCCAAAACCCCACAAATAGTAGTACACAATCAAAAGAAATCAAAAAAGAGAAAGGATCGCCGGGTGAGCATTGAGAATAGCAAAACAGAAAAATCAATTACAAAAATGGCTGAAGTGATACGTTGAATACCAGAACTGTCATGAGGGTTTGGCCGGTAAGACTGATTTGGATCTTTCTGCTGTGAAAGAAATTGAAAAGGGCTTTGTCAAAGCCACACCTCTACCGAGCCTTATGTAAATCTACATATATATATATATATATATATATATATATATGTGCCTGTGTGTGAATAATACAATCTGTATATATAATTTAAGTACAAATTAGAATGAGATAATGCGGAAAAAAAAATCGTTTCATAATATGGATGTGTGAATTTGGGTCTTACATGAAACTAAAAAACTAAAAACAACCCACAGAACACTGACATTATTTTTTAAAAACAACCACTTCACTAAAATTGAAAGAAACAAATGACAGAAAGCAAATAACTTACCGTGGTGGTCGGAGAGACACGCTGATTCTTCTTTAAGGACCAATTTCGTACCCTTCCTAGAGAAACCAGTAGAACAATTAAAAAACCCAAAACTGAAGATTTTGAGATGATGAAACTAAAAAACAAAAACAACCCAACGCACAGAACACTGAAATAAACAAATTAAAGAAAGTAAATAACTTACCGCGGTGGTCGGAGAGGCGAGGGAGAGGTATGCAAAGGAGAAAAGGAAAAGATATAGATATAGAGCCAATCCATATCACTTGAACAGCCTAACCCCAATGAAATTAAAAGATTACTCAATCAATAGTTTAACAAATTGACAAATTGCCTACTCAATCAATAGTTTAACAAATTGACAAATTGCCTTTGAGAGGGACTGAAAACGTAAAGCTCCTGCAAATGTCTACTCTAACTAAAACAACAAAGTAACAGGGCTCTACATTCTACATGAATAAATGAAGCAGACCCAGAGACCTGTTCGAAACATCCTTTTCCATCTGCTCGCATCCGTCATCTACATCTTCAAATTCTTTCAGTAAATTGGGCCCCAAAATCCGAAGTTTGCTTTGGTGTGCTACATCTTTCTACTTTCTATTTATAAATACAGTAGAACAAACTTGGAATAAAAAGAAAGCAGATGGATTTCCAGAATCAGACGAAGGCAATGAAGAAATTACCCAAAGTTATATATGAATATGAATCATTGAATCCGAAAATAAATTACTCATATTAGGGCTTATTAGTTATAACTTACCGGTTACCAACGAACGGCAAGCGGCAGATGAGCAGAGGCGGACGGCTACGGTGAGGGGAATCAAGGAGGCACCGACGGCCGATGTAGGTGAGAGCAAAAAGCGACGCGATACTGGGAGTCTAGAGTCTCCGAGTCTGGGATTTGTGAATGGCCGATGAGACAACGACTTCGCATTACTTAGTTTAGGACTTAATCGGTGGAGATGGATTCGCCGGTTGGTGGATGACGGGATGGCGGCTGGTGGATGACGGGATGGAGTGTGGGTGGAGATGGATTCGCCGGTGAAGAAGAGATAAAGGGGGATAGGTGAGATTCGCCGGAGAAGAGGGAGGGTCCGGCTGGGTTGTTGATGGGGGGTTTCGTTTGTGAGACCAAGAGGAGATGTAGGAGATCGCCGGTGGGTTATGGCGAGCAGGGAAGGAGATGAAGACGGCTGGCTGGAGAAATTAGGGGAAGAAGGGGCTGGTTGCAGGGAGAGATGAACGAAGGGGAACACTCGGAAAGAATGAGGAGTTAGAGTCGTACAGGAGAGGGGGACGCAGAGAGGGAGGAGTTTTTGTAATCGATCTCAACCGTTAGATACAGTTATAAATACGTAACCTCAGCCGTTTGATATAAACATAAATATGCAATTTTAGCCATCTGATATAAAAGAAATTAAGCGATTCGGCTTTTTATGAGGCCGAATTATAGATATGGATCGAAATATTTCAGTTACAGTGCGAATACACAAATTATCATAACAAAGAAGTCCATGATAAAGCATCTTGAAATGCTTTTGTAAACTTGTTTTTATCATCTCTCTCCCTTTCACGCACACATTCCCCTCATATGTATGTGTATATATATATGTGTGTGTGTGTGTGTAACCTATGTTATCATTTCACAATATCCTTTCTCTTGATCTCTTTCCTCCTTGATCAGTTTAATACCCAATTTGAGAATGAGTTTTTTGGGTAAGAACACCAACCAAATACAAACATGGGGAAATAGGCGCATTTATCAGTGCAAAATCTGCCTAAGAACATTTGACACAAGTCAATGCTTTGCTGATCACTACAAAGCCCATCAATCCCATGAATACTTTCCTCATGAAATGAGAGATCATATAACTAGAGCACCATATCCACTTCAATTCCCTAATGTATCTCTAGTAATTACAGCACCATCGTTCATGACCAATGGAGCTAGTGCGATTTTGTATATGCACCTCCACCTTGGAGTGTATATAATCCACTAGGTCCGTTAAAGAATAATTATGTGGCTGAGGCATATTCACATAATAAAAGGTATATTACCAATTACGAGGTTTTGCCTGGCAACAAATCGGAGGGTTCATCTGAAAGAACCTTTAGTTACGCAGAGATGGTGAATGTGCTCAAGGATGGAATTGTAGGCACTTCCAAGAGAAGAAAGGTGGAAACAGAATTGGACTTAGAGCTGAGGCTTTGAAGTCTCTTAATTTGTCCTTCTCTAGTTCGATCAATCTCCGTTGTCTCTCTCTCTCGCTCTCTTTCTTTTATTTTTGACTTAAGGTGGTTATCATTTTATGGTTATGCCGGTGTAGGGAAACGTTTTGGTTTTTGTTCTTTTAGGGTTTCTATGAGGGTATTGCTACAATGACATAAAACATTGATAGTGAATAACAACATGATGTTGGGTGGTTGTTTATTGTATACTATCTAATTTTATTATGTAGCTAATGTCTGTCAATGTGCTATTTCTATCAAAAATTTGAGTAATCTTCTATAATGAGGTAATCAATATACAAGGTTTTTATGTTATTTTTGTCTCTCTCTCTCTCTCTCTCTTTCTATATATATATATATACACACACACACACACATATTTTGAACGGCCAAAATAATAAATACAATTATATATATATATATATATATATATATATATATATATATATATATATATATATAGCAAAACACACAATTGAGCGACTATACATTTAGGTCTATTGCAATCGGCCACGCATGTTTGAATATGTTAATTGGCCACCATACATAACTTATGATGCAACAACTTCATTTTCGATGGATCGTTTAAGTTAAATACCTATTTTTCCCCTGATTAATACTAAAACTTTTTGTGATATTGGAAACCCAAAGCCAAAGGGGTCCAACTATAAAAAAAATATCTCTATCCTTCTCCTCTCCACATCACCGAAATCTTAGTTAGATTTGATTATCCAAATAAAACAAACTCACAATATCATATAATTTAATTTGGATACTTGGATTCAATGAGAAGTGGCAGTCTTGTTTCCTAAGCAGATAAACATTCAAATTTCTCAAGAAAGTTGGCGGAATTTAATTATTTTATTTTGGGGACTGGCACAGTGTGTATGTAACAAAAATGAAAGCTCCTCCCTCAAATAATGGTTACCGTCAAACTTAGTTGAAGGTGTTGTGTTTTTGTGTGTGTTGGGATCGATCTTCTGTCTTTTTCGTCTCCCAATTTACCATCGTCAAATGGATGAAAGGATCGAAATACTTGTGAAGAACCTTAATTTTTTAATCCATCTCTTCAAGATTGGAAAATGCATACTTTGAATTTCTTTCTTAAAATTAGGGTTCTTAGTTCCCCCTTGTTTAACCTTAATTTTCTCCACAATTCATATCTACATCCATCTAAACCCTTAATTTTCTCCACAATTCCCTCTTTTTGAAAATCTAATTGGTTTCTCAAGCTCAATTTGAGTCTTGTAGACAACGTGTGGTGACACTTTAAGGCAATTTGTCAAACTTGGGCGGTCTTTAACAATCCAATCTAAGGAACTCTTCTAGCAATTTACTTTTCTAATCAGAGAGTAATTAAGAGCTAAGAGAGGGTTGTGCTCTTTTCATTACCATTTTTATCATTAATACATAATTTTTTCCTTGTCAACCGCAAAGAAAAATTTCACATGCACCATCAATATTGCAATTTTACTAACTAGTACTTGAAGTTACCCATGTAAAACAATTTTAGCAACATGTAATACTAATAAAACTAAGGAAAACACATCAATTAAAGATAACTAATGGATTCAAGTTAAACATCAAAAGAGAACATAAACCGTTAAAGTAGTGAGAAATAAACCTGCAGGTTTGTTTTTTTCTTTTTTTTAATTTTTTAAATTATTTTAATGCCTTGAAGACTACAATTATATATATATGATGCCTGAGTGGCTCGAACAAATGGTGCCTCTAGTGAGGCTTTAGGACTTGAATACTCAACCTCTGGGTAAGATAAATGAGTAGCTAAATGAGGCATTTGGATAAGACTTTAACAACATCGATGAAGTGAGGCGGATTAGTTTGTGAGGTTATCCAAGGAAAATCTTTCGAAAGCATGAAGGATGATTTTAGTCCTCAAAGAACATGTTTCAACCTAATATGAGGTTTCAACCATATTTTTGGAACTTTTGCACTGACGCAGCGCTAGCCATAGTGTAATTTGAAGAAGATAACATCGCGACAAGTCAACTAGCACCACTTCAGGGTTGACTTTCTGATCATTTGTAAACTTAGTGTATTTTAGGACATTAATTGTAATTTTGACCTTTTCCTTTGGGGTTATGTTTTCCTATCGTTTGGAGTTTTGGCGGCCTTTGAAAACTTTATAAGGCTTATTATTGTTATTGTTTAGGACACATAATTTTGAGATTATATTGTGTGAGATTTCTATTCTCTATTGCTTTTTCTTCAACTTATCAGGATTGTCCTATGGCATTCAACCCCTTTACTTATCAATTACGTTTTATTCCAATTGTGGTGTATTTGTTATACCAAGGTTTGTAGTCGTCTCAAACATCGGGTGCCAGTTGTAAATGCCAAGATTCTGGTTTGGAATGATTTCATAGGGTCGAGGTGTGACCCTCTATACAAATACCTTCGTTCCTTGTTTCTTCTTCGCGTGACTATCGTGTGTCATCTAGGATTCTTGGCGAGGTGTGTATTAAGTCTTTTCCCACTTTTGAATTTTAGAAAGTTATCACACATCGGTCGGTGAGAATAAAGTACAGGCTATTTAAAGTTGACACACTTCAAATATTTTTCACATCCTTGAGGGTTATGAAAAAGCAAGCCTTGCCAAACCTTACATCTACACTTCAACTCATGAGAAGTAAAATTACCTCCATGTCATGCTTACTCTATCGCGTGTGTGCATTAGGTATGGAATATGCACTTATATCTATTTATGTATTAAATGTTGATTGTGAAATGGTGAAGGAATTGATCCTCTATGGGGCATGTAGCCTGAGACAATTGAAACTAATATTTCATGATCATCATATATATATATATATATATATATATATATATATATATATACAAAGTGCTCATGTAACTAACCTTGGACAATTGAGACAAGAATTGAGTTGAAATGTTGAGACTTAAACAAAAATAAAGGATGTGTGCATGTGTGTTTGGGGTGGTGCACGACTGCCACGATATAGACATCATAAAACTAAGGTTTCAATTAAGATGATAGCGTCGTATGTTGGTTATTGACTACTTCATCTCTAAATGAAGTGTCCATTTTTGTCCAAAAATTACACTCGTTCTTTATTTCTTCCTATCACCAATAGTGTTAAAGATGACACGAAATGACGACCAAAGATACTTTCTCGGCGGAGTTGGTTCCCATTGAATATTTGTTATTCAATATTTTTGTTTTTAATATTTTATTTTAGGTTAATTAAAGTTAAAATTTGTTTTTCCTTTCTTGGTATACCATACTAGTATCTATGCATGTGACATAGGCACGGTGTCACCATGTTGGTATGACATCGACTCAATTGATGTTTATGATAAACAAATCTCATAAGCGAGGGTAATTCAAACAAAACTCATAGTTAATGAGGTTCATATATAATTCGCATATTTACGGATCAATCGGACCACCAGTTGTATTTGACACAATTCGATGCAGGCGCTAGTTATCTTGTGAGCTATTTAATAATATATATTTATCTTAATTGACTTTTATTTATATTGTGTGGGATTTTTATAATATGAAATGTTATATTTTGAGTAGGATTACTTATTTGGAGGCACAAGCCGTGTCCTATAATATAGGGACAAATTGGTGTAAGTTGGGAAAGATTTTGATTGATGCAAATGATTGAGTAAATTGATTCACTAACATCTTACATTTTGGAAAGATTGTGTTTTTGTATTTCAAGTTGTGTAGGACTCTCTTTGAAAGCTATATAAAGAGAGGAGGCGGCATAAAGAAGGCAACACTACCAAAGCTTACACATTATGCACATTCTAAGAGTGATACACACGACAAACTGAGAGTGTTATACACATTTGAAGTCTTGCTTGATCAAATGCAGATACACTACATGTATTGAATGTGCTTCCAATGTGGTTAACATTGAA
>CM028380.1:131364884-131408647 GCA_013146195.2 Codonopsis lanceolata | reverse complement strand
TTGTTGATGGCGATGTTAGTTGATTATATCTCTCTTCTATCTTTCGATCTTTGTTTGAGAAAAAGTTCATCATGCTCTTCTTGCGAGGTCTTGTGAATTTGACCAAGAATGCTCGAACAAAGGGGGTGATTGTAAGGGTAATTTAGGCATTGCATAATTTATCTTGTTCTCACTCTCTTGGTCAAAATAGAATTTGATATTGGAATTATTGTAGTAGGATTTAATTAGGATTCTTTTTTAGATTTAGTAGATATTTTTAGTAATTAAATCTTTGCATAAGTGTTTAGTTATTGATGGCATCAAATTAGGAAACAAATCTTGTATATTTGTTGGTTTAATTTCCTTCCTAGTAGGATGTGGTGTTTTTAGTGAATGTAGGATTCCTTGGTGTCTTGGATTTCAAGTGATTGCAGCCTATATATAGGCGATGCCGAGCAAACTGCGTAGAGATCTGAGAACCGAGAGCATTTTAGTAGAATTTGGTCAAGGCGTGAGCGTAAAAAGAGAGTTGATCCCGATTTCTTGTGTGCTTTGAATTAGAGTGAAGAGATCAACACTTCATATAACGATCGATTACAAAGATTGTCGAGAACATACTGCCGGTTTAATATCTTAGAACACGGCTTGTGTTTCCGAAATTGTTGTGTCGTGCTTCAGTTTGTGTTATTGGTCTTGGAAGCTGTTTTTAGTCTTTGATTATTTTCTTCCCACGTTTGGTCTAATAGTTTATGTGGGTTTTGTGATCTCCAAGATTCTATATCTTGTGAGATTTTTGTGTTAACTGCAAGGTTCTAAAACGCTTTTGATGTTTAATATAGTTTGTTGCTCTGAGGCTTGATCTACAAGATTGATTCTTGTAGATTGTTTTGTGTGATTTTCTCCTTACTAAGTGTGTTAGATTTCAAATCACAAAACAAAACTTCCGCTGCAAATTTCTGTGAAACACTTTTAGTTCACATTGTTACAGCCATTGTTGCAACATTCACTGCAACATTGACTGTAACATCGTTCCATATTGAGTTTCCGTGGCTTCGTGTTCTTTCAAATACGAAACTGTAATAGATCGATGCTGGGTTGTGATTTTACGATAGAGACGAAGACGGAGGAGCATGAGGAATAAGATGACTTACGACAGAGGAGATGAAAGAAGAAGGTGAATGATGTGGTTTGGTTATTTATAATTTTGTATCGCGATGCAAAACTATTGGATCAGTTTATCGCGTTGTAAATATTTATGTATCGCGGTTCAAACGTTGATTTATCGTTGTTCAAACATTGATGTATCATGGTGAAAAAATAGACTACTAATTGATGAATCTCGATTCAAACATTGATGTATCGCGGTTTAAAAATAAATGTATTGTGATTCAAACATTGATGTATCGTGGTGCAAAAAGAGAATAATCAATTAAACTGGTGAATCGCGATTCAAACATTGATGTATCGCGATGTAAAAATAGACTAGACACTTAAACTGATGAATTACGGTGCAAAAATTAATTTAATAAAATTGATGCATTGTTGTACAATAGTCAATGCACCGCGATTCATTTCGTAGTCCGCCTCATGCTCATTAAGGTTATCGTAGTCTTTTCACCCCGAAAAATTAATTTAATAAAATTGATGCATTGTTGTACAATAATAGAAAATTATAAGCTTATCATCTATTTCCAACCAACTGATAACGAATTATCGCGAGATGGAACAGGAAAAATCTCATATGTAAGATAGCTATCATTATCAATTTCAGCACAACCAATATCAACATATTTAGTATTATGAGAAGAAGAAGCATCCAAACTACTCGTAGATAATCCAAAATCACCCTTTGACCCAAAATCAGTCGTTACACCATCATCAGTTGCACCCAAAATATCAATAACATCTACTGAAATAACATAAATGTATAGAATTTTACCCATCACCAACATATTCAAAAAATCTTCATCATTTGATAAAATACAATTCAAATAAGGTCCAACAGAATATCTCAATTTCAAACGTTCAAAATCAACATAATATTTACATGGAATTGATAACAGCAAATCAGAAAATTCAAAGGTATATGTAACCCTTTTCACAATTGTCTCTCCCCTAAATTTTAGCAAAATCAAAACACTGGACTCCATAAATTGTAATTTTAAACACAAAGATACCTGTAAAACAAGGATGGTAGGACTTGTATGAAGGTCACGCGAATTAAATATGTTGCCAAATATTACCGATGACAATGTAGCTACAATCGGACTCTTAGGTCTCCAATGAAAATCGATAAAGCTGACTCAATTAAGGACAATTTAGTATTTTAGTTTAATCATGATGCCAGCCCAAGGCATCAGGAAATATTAATGAATCGACTTAACTGAAGTAAACAGTTTCTTCTGCTAAATCCAGGCAACAGCTTAACCGGAATAAACGATGTCTGATGTCAAACCTAGCATCGTTGTCACAAATCCGACATCGCCTTAATCGAATAACGATGTTCGATGCCAAAACCAGCATCGTGGTTCCTAGAATGAATTAAAGGTTTTCTGATACCTAATCCAAGCATCAACATTTTAAATTAAAGTGGATTAAATGATTTTTGATGCCAAATCAAGGCATCATCATTTGAAAATCTTGTTCTTTGAAATACGACATATATATTTTGAAATATGATATACATTTTAGTTCATCATCAATACAAAATCCATTGAATTCCCAAATTATGAAGGTTTGATGTGTTACAAATTTGTCTTGAAAACAAAAAATACATATCACACAAAAATACAAGTTTGTTGGCAATAGAGATTCACTGGAAAAGAAATTGTTGGTCGACCTCGGAGATGACTACGGCCGGTATAGCTGCATCGCATGAATCAACAATGTGGCAGGGGCGAGAAGGAGAGAGGACAACGTTGCTACCCGTTGGTTTGATGAAGCAACGTCGTCTATACGACATAATTAAGAACAGTGACGTACTTTCGCCCCAAAATTATACCTAAACGATATGTCCAAACAATAGTTGAATTCATTTGAAAACATGTTTTAAAAGATGTACTAGCTTGTAATTTGTCCAATAAATAATGGTTGTTTGACCTAACCAAATTATTCAACCAAAAGTCACATGGTTAAACAATGAATAACCAATAACCAATAACCAATTAGAAAATTTAAGGTGTAAATCTTATTGGTGGGTCAAATGTCAAATCAATTAATCACCCATTAGACCCAATTAAATACTAAATAATCATTATTAATTAGTTAATGTTAAAATCAAAATATATTTTAACAATATAAAAGAAACACCTAACATACGATACACTTCGGGTCAATCTAGCAGAAAATATATATTTCCTAGCTCTAACATATCATTTTCTATTACAATGTTATAAATCATAACTAACATAACCAAAGTACATATGGGCTTTAAACACGTCACACGTCAAGCCCAACATAACTTGGGCTCAAATTGACTCTCATAGGACAATTACCTAAGTCAACAACACAAAACCTATAAACACATCAAACATAACACGTAGCAGGTAATTAATATTGCTAATGCACCCTAATGCACAATTAATAAAATATGCAATTCGCTGATATTACAAAAGCATTATTCAAGTATTGAGGTATGCAAAGACCTCTCCTGGTTAGAGTTTATTACTTTCCTCCATCAACAATCTCACTCTTTCATCATTTGAATAACGACTTGGCTGGAGACCCCAATGACCGTTTCTAGGAAGTAAGTTTCTGGCTACTACCTTTTTCTGGGCAACTCTTTTATTTCGTGGCTCTCCAAGAAACAATATGTGACTGCACGTTCTTCAGTGGAGGCTGAGTATAAAGCTCTGGCTACTATGAATTGTGAAATCATTTGGGTTCATGTTTTATTAAAAGACATACTCATTCCACTTCCTCTTCCTGTCAAGGTTCATTGTGACAGTTCATCGGTCATTTCCATTGCTTCTAACCATGTTTATCATGCTCAAACCAAACATATTGAGCTTGATTTCTATTTTGTTAGGGAAAAGGTTCAACAAGGATTGTTTAAGATAATAAAACTATAGCCTTGGAAAATTGCATTTTAAAGAAGAACAACATGCTTTCGACATCAAATTTCCATTTGAAATAGTAGTCTAATTGACTTGAATCGAAGAACAGAGTGAGTATGTCATCAAAACTTAAGCATATTGTACCGTTAACATGAAATACTAATATTGTAAATTTCATGGGTGACAAAGTTAGCAAAATATTTACATTTTATGTAAAGGACGTGCTTACAAAAATATTTACTGATATGTATGGAATATGCTGAGCCAAATCTTCATCATGTAAAACCTGCTTCATTTCTATTACTAATGGACTACTAAAAGTGTCTTTTTTTTTCTTAGAAAGTTTTGATTTCTAAACGGAGACTCTATCCAGAACGAAGAAAGTAATTAACAATTTCTTTCGTTCCGGGCAAATAGTTCACTATACTATTTTTGGATGTTTTATTTTAAAAATCCACTTTTAAAAATCATGTTAACGATCTCCATATATAAAAGTTCACCATTACCTTTTAAATTTGATATTAATATATTGATCGATTATACTCAAGTATTATTATAATTATTAACAGCTCTTATACTAGTTATATATTCATTAATAATTAGACTTTTCAATTATGCTCTCTTTGAGAGGACCATAGGGAGTAATTTCCAACGTTTTTACCTAGTGAAATACTTGACGTTTTTATAATGTTAAAGGCAAAAGTTTTAATGAGGAAATAGATCTTATCTCTAAGGTACAACTATGAAGTGAATGAAATGTTTCAATTAATACATTTGTATAACTGTATACAAGTTAGAGTAATGATATAGCCACTTAACGAGTACTTAATTTTGTATATAAAATAATTTTATCTAATGCGTCATCGAGTTGGCTTTATTTTTTAACATATAATTTGAGCATATAAGATATCAAATAAGTTAACATAAAATGTTACATCATTTTGTACACATGATTTGGTACTTATTTTGTGTATGTAGCATCACGCTGCTCGTTAGTATAAAAAATAACCTCAAAAAAATAGGAGTTTTTTTGTTTTTTGTATAAGTGGCAGAAAACTTAAAATAAATAATGTTCAATTATATTTATAACTAGATAATGACTTTCACGTAACATTTTAAAACCCAATAATGATAGCTTTTTTATATTTGCAATTTTAATAGAGGTCATCTGATTTTTTCTTCTATTTTGGAACCCAAATTAATTTAAATTACTTTATTCCTCTCAAAAATACGGCTTTAATTACTATTTTTTTAATATCTATTTTGAACTTCTTATCCCATTCTAAAGTAGAACAATTAGGTGCCGTTTGGTAGTCAGGATTAAAGTCATATAGGATTAATAATCCGAGTTGTCTCATGTTTGGTACGCAATAGGTGGTCGGGATTAATAGCACGAGTTATCCGGATAAAGTTATTATCCCCTCACTATTAATACCAAGGAGAAGGGTAGTATTATTCGTAAAATGATTTTACATGAGACTTACTCATAACATTAATTAACTCGCTAATTAAAACCGTTAACCACTTTTAACAACCATAATTAAACACTCCAAACAAACAATATTTAATACCTCCAACAAACAGCACTAAACAATAAATTATCGCCCCAAATAAAAGTCGTTAAACACCCTAAAATACATCCAAAACCCAATAGTACATTCAAAAATTGAAGGGTAAAATTCTGGCAATTCATTTTTGCAAAGTTTGTAACCCAAAAAGTTTACCGTTCTTTTTTTCAACTGCAAAAATCTCTTTCTCGAAATATTGTTTCGAAAATGTCATCGTCTCCTTCAACAGCACCAGCAAAACACATTGAATTCGAAAATCACTATTATTGCGAAAGAAAACGGGGATTGACCTGCCCGGTCAGGTCGAGGGGACAGTGCACCTTCATAGGGGTTCGAGAACAACGCCCCTGAAAGGTAAATAATTTTTTTGATTTATGAAATACGAAACTGTAATGGATAGATACTAGGTTGTGATTTTTCAATAGAGACGAAGGCGGAAGAGCACGAGGAATAAGTTGACTTATGACAGAGGAAATGAAAGAAGAAGGTAAATGATGTGGTTTGGTTCTTTATAATTTTGTATCGCGGTGCAAAAATAAACTAGTCAATTAAATTGATGAATCTCGAGTAAAACATTGATGTATTGTGGTTTAAAAATAAATGTATCGCGATTCAAACATTGATGTACCGCGGTGCAAAAATAGACTAGTCAATTAAATTAATGAATCGCGATTCAAACATTGATGTATCACGATGCAAAAATAGACTAGACAATTAAACTGATGAATCACTGTGCAAAAATTAATTTAATAAAATTGATGCATTGTTGTTCAATAGTCAATGCACTGCGATTCATTTCGTAGCGTGTCACATGCTCATTAAGGTTATCGTAGTTTTTTCGCCTCAAACAATATTTTATTTCTGATTTAGAAAAAAAAACATGAGATGGATGCGATTGAACATTTTAGAAAGTTGACCGACCAGTAATTTTTCCAAAATTTAAAGACAATAAAGCCCAACAACGTTGATAAAACAAAGCCCAAGACACCTAATGGCTTACTCATCTATAAAGGGCAAATTTCAAGTGGGTACAATTTTGGAAACATGTTTTCAACTAGGTCCATCAATTTTTTGGACATTTCATAAAACTACAAATTGGTTGTCAAATAACAAAAATGTCATTAATGAAGACAAATCTCATCCAGACTGTCAAGACAAAAAAAATCCAAAATGCTGATGCCAAGGGCATGTATCAGAAATGTTAATACAATTTTTTCAAGATAAAAAATCTAATAATGTTGATGCCAATGCTAGGCATCAAAACTGTTAGCACACTTTTTTTAAGACAAAAAAAAATTAATGCTGATGCCAAGGACATGCATCAAAACTGTTAACACAGTTTTTTCAAAATCAAAAAAATCCAATAATGCTGATGTCAATGCTACGCATCAGAACTATTAACACATTTTTTTCAAGACAAAAAAAAAATCAATAATTCTGATGCCAAGGATAGGCACCAGAACTGTTAACACCGTTTTTTCAAAACAAAAAACATCATTCAGTTTCGGCTGCCAAGGCTGGGAATAAACCTCATCCAGTTTCTGCTGCCAAGGCCAGACATCAAGACTGTTTGGACAATTTTTTCAAGCCAATAAACCTCATCCAGTTTCTGCTACTAAGGTCAGGCATCAGGATGTTTTCACAGTTTTTTCAATTCAATTTGCCCCCATCCAGTTTCGGCTGCCAAGGCCAGGTATCAGGACTGTTTGCACAATTTTTTCAAACCAATAAACCCCATCCAGCTTCAGCTGCCAAGGCCAGACATCAAGATGTTAACACAGTTTTTTCAAGAGAACAAACATCAACAGTTTACGATAACATAAAAAAAATACACTAAAACAAACATGGAATAAACATAAACATTTAATTATTAGCATTTCACCTTTTTAAACAAATTTCGTCATTGTTTTTTGTCATCCCCTTCCAAAATAAATGTTTCAGCCATCTTTACCCTATATGTATCAGCATTAATACTACTAGGAATCATTTGTCCTCTTAGCAAACATTCAATTAAAGAACATACAAAAACATCACAATCTTGTGTGTAGACATTTTGTTGATGTGATTTTTCAAATTTTCCAATGCTACATTTGAATTTAGGCTTTTTCAGATACTTGTATTGTTCAGGAAAGAAATCCACAAGTTTTTTCATTATGCGTTAAATGTAATTTACCTACTGAGGAAAGAACCAATAAAACTTAAACTAAAGACATTACTTAGACATTACAAATAAAACTAAATACATTACTAATAAAACGTACAAGAATTCTATCCCTCTTCAACTGTCAATCATTACTGGTTATTGAGTGTATGCATGAGTTGTATAATGTCCATCTCATGTCACCTTCAGAAAATACAAGTAGAGTCCAATGGTCAGAGACCCCTGACTTTATTTTACCTTGCCCCATTGTGTTTATAGGAAAAATAAGAATCTCATACTCTATTACTTCTTTAAGTCTATTATCAATTGCTTGAACCAGCAATTCAGAAAACCAATCATTACTCTTAATATTTGAAGCATACGCCTAAGCTTTTTTCTTATGCAGTCCACAATATGAGTGATAGGAAGTCCTCGAGCATCAAGAATCCAATTGTTGAATGACTCTGCAGCATTTGATGTATATTCAGCATAACGTTTATTATAAGAATGTGCAATGGCCAAATTCTGAAAAGGAAGACCAAACAAAAAAATCCAAGGCAATCTGTCCACTATCTCCTTTAAATACCTCAAACTTCTTCTCAAACAACTCAACTGTAGGCGCATAAGCACATTCTTTAAATTTTAAACAAATCATCTTGCGAAAGGTTGAACGCTTGCCAGCAGACATATCTTTCAGATTACGACAAAGATGAACCAAACAAAAAAAATGCTTTGGACTACCAAAAACATCCGAAATTGCTTGCATCAACCCAACATTCTGATTTGATACAATAAGCACATCACGACCATTAACTGCTTCTTTTACTTTCGAAAGAAACCAATGCCAATTATCATAATTGTCAGAACTTACAACAGCAAAGTCAAATGGAAATAGTCCTATATAAAAACAAAAATGAAATATTCTAATTAGTAAAATAACAACTATGCCATCCAAACATATAGAAAAAACAAACCAATATAATGTGACACGTACAACTTACCTTGATTAGCGTCCTTCGTCGTGGTGGACAAGAAAGTTTATTTACATCGAGATTTCATAAATGTCCCAACTACAAACAATATAGACCGACAATAATTAAAACCATCCAAGCATGCACGAAAACATATGAATAACTGGGTGAAACATTTTTGAAATGGAATCTGATTCAATAAATGCCAAATTGTCTAGATTACTCTTCTCCAAAGCTTCAACATACCACTGCAACTCATCAACCGATTCATCATAACTACCAAATACCTTATTACGAGCAACCCCAACACTTCTCCATGTCGTCATCTATGATATCTCAACTCCATAATGGATCCTAATATACTCAATTACATCCTTCGCAGAATAATTTGGCTGACTCTGAACATGATCACAAATCAAATCTCCAATTATATTATACCCCATCCATATCGATTTATTAACTCCATCAATAAAAAAAACTTTGCAACTGTGTGTAAGGTTGCATTTCTTTATAATTATAGAATTATCAACAATAGAAACAACACTCTTCATGAACCAATCACAGTTATCACTGAATTTATTACCACAAACAACAATAGCCCTCTTACTCTCATTCCTAGCAAAAAGATATTCAAATCCAAGTTTCATAGAATATTTCATAGCTCAGTACGAAACTCTCTTATGCCGCTTTAAAATGTTTTTTCAGATCCAGTAATAATCTCTTCCCAACCAACTGATAACAAAGTATTACGAGATGGAACAGGAAAAAAATCATATGCAGGATAGATTTCATTATCAATTTCAGCACAACAAACATCAACAAATTTAGAATTAAAAGAAGAAAAAGCATCCAAACTACTCCCAGATAATCCAAAACCACCCTTTGACCCCAAATCATCCTCTACACCATCAACAATTGCACCCAAAATATCAATAACATCTACAAAAATAACATAAATGCTTATAATTTTACCAAGCATCAACATCTTAAATTAAAGTTGATTAAACGATTTTTGATTCCAAATTCAGGCATCATCATCTGAAAATCTTGATCATTGAAATACGATAGACATATTTGTAGACACCCCAATTTCGTACCCCTGGTATGTGACATGACATAAAATATCAAGACCTATTAAAACATTAACAAATGTCAAGTTACAGAGTCAAAAGTGCAAAAGGACAAAGCAGAATGCGCAAAAGGATGAATTGCAGGTACCAAAGTGCACAAAAATGGAAACTTTGAAAAGCTGGCGCCACCCACATCAAAATTAGGCATGGCGCCCAGTTTCCTTCACGATGCACTGTTCATTTGCCGTAAAATACAATTCGCTCAGCGTTGTGTACAAACTGTTGATACGCGAAGAAGGAATTTTAATTCCCTCGGTGTTCTCACCTATAAATACAGGCCCCGGGCTCTTCATTCAGCACACCTTTCATCGATAAAAAATTCTCCGCGTTCTCGTTACGCTGGAGAAATAGAGAGAGAAATGAGATAGTGAGCGATCACCTCAAAAAGCCTCGAAACCCTGACAAACCTCTTGCAAACACAAAACCAACCGGTAGAAGTGAGCCTTAGCCCCCCAGCTAGGTATCCACCCTATTTCCCCGGTCCAAAAATCGTGGAAAGAGCAGTTGCTCTGCCCGATTTAAAAGACCAAATCAGCCAGAAATAAGCCCTTATTCTGCCCGATTTTCGCCTACCTCAAGCCAACAAACAACCAAACACAAATAGTTACTATGCCCAAATCCCGAGGCCAAAAGTAACTTTCGGAAGCAGCCACTCTGTCCGAATCTTCACAACACTTCACAACACAAAACAACAAAAAAGACTCCCTCTCCCTGAAGGACAGAGCGAGCACACCCCAAGCCATCAGTAAGTTTTATTTTAAAAGCTTTTATTTGTAAAAGTATTATTTCTAATCCGGCCCAATGTAAATATATAAGCAGTTGTGCTGCCCGGATTTAGTTAGGAAATAGTACTAAATGTAGCTGTTATTATGACCAAATATTTTCAAGTATATTTGTGATTATTTGTAAAGGGACAGTTGCAAGTCTGTAAATAATGTAGACACAATGGATGTATTTGTAGGCAGCTAATGTTGTATTTATCTATTAAATAAATATAACAAAAAGCATACTTTAGCCAAAAACTGTTTTGAGACCGAAAGGGCGAGTTGGGTGCCTAGCACCTTCCCAACTCGTAACTTAGCCTCCAAACCCGTTTTCATTATCTCTGGTTTTCTTTTTGGTTTTGCTTTATTTATTCCTTAAAATAAAGATGGCGACTCTAAAACATTTCGAATCCAGTGGGGCCTCGCAACATCTTTCCTTGCACTTTTCCGTTTTCCCCTAAAAAAGGGAGAATGAGAATGGAAAGGTGATATATTTTTATGTCCTGGTATCCCCTAAACAAGAGATAACTTGACGTAGAAAACCCAAAGCACCCATAGTGATCCGAAATAGGCCATAAGGCTATTTTCATAAAATCCATAGTGGGGGCGTTGCAACATTCCTTCCTTACACTTTCACGTTTTCCCCTAAAAAATGGAGAATGTGAATAGAAGGGTGATGCATTCCTATATCCTGGTATCCCCTAAAAAAGGGATAACTTGACATAGAAAACCCAAAGCTCCCATATTGGATCAAAATCCACTAAAGACAACCGAGGCGCATTCCAACACGCTATTCCGACAGCACTCCTCTCGCACTTTTGATTTCGTCCTCCCCTAAAAAAGGGAGGGTGGAACGAGAGCAGTGGATGTCACCGCATCCGCACGTATGCGCACCGCTATCCAAGGGCGCACGGGGCGCGGGAGCACGTTTTCCCGGGAACCCACAATATTTTAAAATACGACATACATTTTAGTTCATCGTCAATACAAAATTCCTCGAATTCCCAAATTATGAAGGTTTGATGTGTTACAATTTTTTCTTGAAAACAAAAAATACATTACAGAGAAAAATACAAGTTTGTCGGCAATAGAGATTCACCGAAAAAGAAATTGTTGGTCGAAAATAGAGATGACGGCAGCTGCTGGTATAGCTACACTACAGGAATCGGCAATTGGGTAGGGGCGAGAAGGAGAGAGGATGACGTTGCTGCCTGTTGGTTTGAGGAAGCAACGTCGTCAATACGACATAAAGGGGAGTGACGTATTTTCGCCCCAAAATTATACCTAAAAGATATGTCAAAAAATAGTTGGATTCATTTGAAAACATGTTTTAAAAGATGCACCGAATTTTAATTTGTCCAATAAATAATGGTGATTGACCTAACCAAATGAGTCAACCAAAAGTCATGTGGTCAAACAATGAATAACCAATAACTGATTGGAAAATTTAAGGTGTAAATCTTATTGGGGGGTCAAATGCCTATCCAATTAATCACTCATTAGACCCAATTAAATGCGAATTAATCATTATTAATTAGTCAAGGTTAAAATAAAAATATATTTTAACAATATAAAAGAAACACGTAACATACGATACAATTCGGGTCAATCTAGCTGAAAATATATATTTCCTAGCTCTAACATATCATTTTTCTATTCCAATATTATAAATCATAACTAACATAACCAAATTGCAATATGGGCTTTAAACACGTCACACGTCAAGCCCAACATATCTTCAGCTCAAATGGACTCTCGTATGAAAATTATTCAAGTCCACACCACAAAACCCATAAACACATCAAATATATCACGCATCATGTAATTAATCATGCTAATGCACCATAATGCATAATTAATAGAAGATGCAATTCTCTGGTGTTACAAAAGCATTATTCAAGTGTTGAGGTATGTGAAGGCCTCTCCTGGTCAGGGTTTATTACTTTCCTCCATCAACAACCTCAATCTTTCATCATTTGTGACTTGGCTGGAGACCCCAATGGCAGGAAGTCAGTTTATGTCTATTGCCTTTTTCTGGGCAACTCTTTGTTTTCTTGGCTCTTCAAGAAACAATATGTGACTGCATGTTCTTCAGTGGAGGCAGAGTATAAAGTTCTGGCTACAATGAGTTGTGAAATCATTTGGGTTCATGTTTTATTAAAGGACATACTCATTCCACTTCCTCTTCCTGTCAAGGTTTATTGTGACAGTTCATCGTCTACTTCCATTGCTTCTAACCCTGTTTATCATGCTCAAACCAAACATATTGAGCTTGATTGCTATTTTGTTAGGGAAAGGGTTTAACAAGGTTTTCTTAAAGATAATAAAACTATAGCCTTGGAAAATTACATTTTAAAGAAGAACAACATGCTTTCTACATCAATTTTCCTTTTGAAATAGTAGTCGAATTGACTTGAATCCAAGAACGGAGTGAGTATGTCATCAAAACTTAAGCATATTGTACCGTTAACATGAAATACTAATATTAGAAATTTCATGGGTCACAAAGTTAGTAAATTATTTTCATTTTATGTAAAGGACGTGCATACACAAATGTTTACTGATATGTATGGAACATGCTGAGCCAAATAATCTTTATGAAAAACCTGCTTGATTTAGAACGAGAAAATTGTCAGTTTTATGAAACAATGTGTTATGGCTCAAATCGGTAGTAAATCCTATTTCCGATAGGGACTACGGCGACAGTCATTGGTTCAAATCCAATAGTAGGTTCTAATGAGTTAGTGAAAAAAGAGTTGTTAAAGGATTAAAAGTTACCAAGTTCTAATGCTAAAGCAAATAGATCTTTTACAAGATCCACTAGAGAACGAATACGTTCTTTGGATCTAGATAATGCAAAGCGATGAGTTGGTTATTATATATATAGTTATTAGTTTATACTATGGGGCTGATATTTATCCTAGCCCTAAAACCCAATTCTCGATTCTACAAGAATTTTTATGAAAGCCTTTCATTTTCTTCTCTTCGATGGAAGTTTAATTTTCCCAGAATGTATCCTAATTTTAGGTCTAATTCTTCTTCTGATGATCAATTCAACCTTGATCAAAAAGATATACCTTTGTTATATTTCATCTGTTCAACAAGTTTAGTAATGAGCATAGCGACCCTCTTGTTTTGATGGAGAGAAGAGCCTATGATTAGCTTTATGGAAAATTTCCAAACGAACAATTTCAATAAAATCTTTCATTTTCCGTTTGAATTTCATTGGTAAAAGTATAATTTGTTTAAGCCAACATATAAATCTATCATAATCTATCTTTTCAAGTGAGTTCAGTAACTCGCCTATTACCTCATCGTATGCACTTTGTTTTGCTTTCCAAGAACACAATACTTACAAAAATCAAGTTTGCAAGTTTTAACACCCTTCAACAAATTCATCTTATGAAGCTCCTTCATACCACTTTCCCCCATGTGACCTAAGAGTAATAGCCTCATCTACTTCAGGTTCTGACTCTACAGAACTAGCTCCACCTACAACAGTGCTACCAAGCAATCTATAGATATTTTTTGGATCATCTCTCACCCTTCATCACCACCAATGCACCCTTACAAACTCTCATCATACCATCTTTAGATCTATAACTACTGCCATTATAGTCTAAAATACCCAATGAGATCAGATTTTAAGAAACTTCTGGTACATGTCTAACATCACACAATGTTCGTACCACACCATCAAAGATTTTAATTCTAATAGTACCTATGCCACCAATTTTACAAGATGCACCATCACCCATAGTAACTACTCCAGAATTAACTGACATGTAGGTGTCAAACCAATCACGATTGGATGTTACTTGAAACTAACATGCTGAATCCATAATCCATAAATCTCCAGAGCGGTCTACTGTTGTTGAAATTGAGAGCATATCACCATCTTAATCTGAACCATCCATAACCACATTAGCTGACTTCGACGAACCAGCATCATTATTTCCCTTCTCTGGACAATCCTGCCTCTTGTGCCGCTTCTTCCCACACTTGTAGCAATTTTCCTTGTACTTCTTATTCCTTGACTGCGATGGGAAATTATGATTATTCTTTGAGTTGTCTCTGGATTGTGACCTCCCACGATCCTTGTCCTCCTTCACATACAACCCTTCTCCTAGCGGTTCATCAACACCTGTTTTCATTCGTTGATGAAAAGCTAAGAGAGACACTTTAAGAGGTCCCAACTCAAGAGTATCTTTTTCCCACGTCAACATAGTTACAAGATTCTTATACGTTGTGGAGGACGGCAACGAGTTTAGCAGCATCAACACTTTGTCTTCTTCCTCAAACGTCACCTCCACCAGTAGCAAATCATTGATGATTTGCGTAAACGTGTTTATGTGAGTGTTAAGATCATCTCATTCTACCATCTTAAGCCCATATAACATTTGCTTGAGATGCATCTTATTTGACAAGGATTTTAACATATATTTTTCCTCTAAAATTTCCCATACCTGTGTAGCCGACTCTTCATCAATTACAGGATACACCAATTCGTCCTCAAGGCACGAACAAATCGTTGAGACAACCCTCCATTGGCGTTCCTTCCAATCATCCTCCTTTACATCATCAGGTCTAGTTTTGTTCCGAAGAACCTTCCCTAAACCAGCTTGCACCAAAGCATCCTTAACCCTTCTCTGCCACAAAGCGAAATTCCCCATTCCATCGAACTTCTGAACTTCTTGTTTGGAAGAAGAGATACCTGATCCTAAAGCAGACATGTTGACCTACGCTCTAATACTAATTGTTGTGCACAGTGAAAGACTTGCGAACAAATTAACAGAGTATAATAAGATCAATCACAGAGAAGAAAGAAAAATTAGGGCCAACGAACTGTCGAAATTTTATTAGATACCACCTTGAAAACGTTCTAGGGATACAAATATTTATATGAATACAATAGAAACCCTAAAACCCTTAAATCAAGAAAAAACAGACAAAGTAGCAAAGGCCCAAAAACGGTATCAAGCGGTCTCTCAGTCCAAAGCATTGATTGGGCGACCGCGCATTTTCTAGTAGCATGGCTCAAATTTTCCTTGATCAAGCGATCGCTCAGTCCAAAGCATTGGGCAATCGCCTTGTCCCAAAATTCACGATACCTTTGTAATATAGGGAACTAGCCTATTGCCTTGGTAATCGAGACATCCCATTCTCAACAGCTTCAGACATGAGAGCGCACCGGTCAAGAAAGTACTCAGGAACTTCACCGGGAGAGTCAATGGTTTACGTACTATTAAAAACATACTTCTTCAATTCATTTCGTCAATATCAAAGAGCCAGTAAACACCCTTTAATATATTAAATGTATACGGTTATAAGATTCATTGTATCACATGATATACCTCCTCACCTACCTGTTATCATCTCCATGTACTACTTCTATATATACAATGTAATTTGAATATTCTAATGCAATGAACAAGATTGGGGAACACAAATATTGATTCAATTAGGTATCAGAGCACATAACCGATCCCTATGGTAAACCAAGTTATCTCATCCCCAGCTTCCTCCTCCACCATACCAGTTGCCAATCCAAATCCATCACCAAATAACCTTAGCAGCTTTCACCACTATCTCTCTCTTAAACTCACTTCAACCAATTTTTTATTTTGGAAAACACAAATCCTACCTCTTCTTCAAAGCCAAAATCTTATAGGATTCCTTGATGGCACCAAGCTTGCCCCACCACCTGAAATTCAAGTTGAAGGAAAGATCGAACCCCAACCCAACCCCGAATTTCTGCACTGGACCCTTCAAGACCAGGCCATCCTTACGCTCCTAGTCTCCTCCCTTAGTGAAGAAGTCATTCCCCTTGTCGTTGGTCTTGACACATCTCATGCCGTATGGACAACACTTGAATCAGCATTGTCCTCCCCTTCCAATGCGCGCATTATGGCCATTCATAATGGCCTTCATAGCCTAGAACAAAAGGATGAGTCAATCACTAGTTACCTTCAAAAGGTAAAAGGTTATGCCAACGCTCTAGCCGTTGTCGGTCGTCCCCTTGATCCAGCCGACTTCAATATTTATGTTTTTCGTGGTCTTCGTAGTGAGTTCTCTGACATTATTACGACCCTCTCCGCCCAAACTACACCAGTCACTTTTCCCGAACTTCATACGCTGTTACTTAGCCATGAATTCCTCCATTCAAACAAGTCACATTCCCTTCCGACCTTAGCAACTACACAATCTCCTCAACTCCCCCCGACTGTCAATATTGCTCATTCCTCTCGACCCCACCCTACCTATGGTGGCTCCTCTGCCAATAACTTTCACGGTCGTGGTCGTGGTCGTAATCATTTTGGAAATCGAGACTATCGCTCAAACCCAACGATCTCCAATAATGACTCCCCTCATCCTACTTGCCAAATCTATCAATGTCCAAACCATACTGCTGATGTTTGCTATTGCCGATACTCTTCAACCTCCAACCCATCTGTTCATCTCTCTCACGGGTCTTCACGTCCTCCTCAAATGAACTGGTTTCCCGACACCGGTGCCTCTCACCACATTACACCGGACATCGCAAGTCTCTCCCATTCTGAAGAATATTCTGGAAATGATCAAGTCACTGTTGGTGATGGTAATGGACTTTCCATTAAAAATATTGGTTCCACTTCTATTTCTTCCCCATCTAGATCATTTAATATGAAAAATGTGTTGCATGTTCCCTCTATTTCAAAACCATTATTGTCTGTTCAAAAATTTTGTCAAGATAATAATGTATTTTTTGAATTTCACCCATCTTGTTTCCTTGTCAAGGATCGAACTACTTGGGATACTCTCCTCTCCGGCCCGAGTAACAACGGACTCTATTCTCTCTCAGCTTCTTCCAGTCGTGTCCCTACTGCCTTCTCAACTAATAAAGTTTCAGCCGAATGTTGGCATCGTCGGTTGGGTCATCCTCATCTTCGTATTCTTCGTCAAATAATAAACACAAATAAATTTTCGTGCTCGTCATCCACATTGCAGTCCCTTTGTTCAGCTTGCCAATTGGGAAAGTCATCAAGACTATCTCTATCGCTTACACAACACCGTAGCCCTTCTATCTTGCACTTAATTTTTAGTGATGTATGGGGACCCTCCCCGGTAATGTCATCTGATGGTCCTAAATATTTTGTAACCTTTGTTGATGTGTTCTTAAAATATATATGGTTCTTCCCTATGCCACAAAAATCTGAAGTGTTTTCCATTTTTCTCCAATTCCAATCTCTTGTAGAGCGTCAATTTGACACCAAAATTAAACGTGTCCAAACTGATTGGGGGGGCGAATATCGTCCATTGAACAAGTTCTTTGCAAAATTGGGAATTGACCATCGACTCTCATGTCCACATACTCATGAACAAAATGGGACTTTTCAACGACGCAACCGTCAGATAGTCGAAACCAGACTATCTTTACTAGCCCACAGTTCCGTTCCGTACAAATACTGGCACTTTGCCTTTGAGACTACAGTTTACCTTATAAATAAAATGCCTTCTCCTGTTTCTAACAATGTCTCTCCATTTCAAAATGTCTTTCACGTCTCACCCGACTATTCCTTCCTAAGAGTATTCGGGTGTCTTTGTTTTCCCTATCTCCGTCCATATAACAAACATAAGATTGAATTTCGTTCAGCTCCGTGCGTCTTTCTTGGATACAATCCAGCTCATCTCAGCTATCGTTGTATGGACTTCAATACTCAGCGTATCTACATTGCTTGTCACATACGATTCGATGAATACACATTCCCTTTCTCAGGTCCATCCACTCTTGGTAAGGCACCATCAAAGTTGCCTTCCCCAGATCACCCATGGGCCAAAGTTTCTCTTCCCTATTTACCTTTTTCATCCCAGCTTCTTACCCAATCCCCCACTTCACAACCACATGCAGTACCAACTCCCACCACTGCGACAAATTTGGAGTCTCACCCTTCGCCATCTAATGCCACTTCCTCACAAACCACATCATCTCACGGACCTACCCACCCAGCTCCATCACTACCCAAACACTTTCGTGTCTCTAACCCGGCTGGTATAAATCTCATAGTTGACATACCCAAACCAACCTTGCCGGCCCCTCCACCTCCCCCACGTACTCACACCATGCACCTCCGTCATATGTCGCGAAATCCTCCTCCTTCTTCATCATCACCCTCCGCGTTACTCACTGAAAACACTCTCACTGCAAAACCTACTTGTTTTACTACTGCTAATAAACTTCCTCAATGGCGTCAGGCCATGGTGGATGAGTTTAATGCTCTACTTCGGAATCACACTTGGACGTTAGTTCCCACTTCTCAATCCCAAAATGTTGTTGGCTCCAAATGGGTATATCGAGTCAAATATAAATCTGATGGTAGTCTTGAGCGCTACAAGGCACGTTTAGTCGCAAAGGGTTTTCACCAGCAACACGGGTTGGACTACGAAGAAATCTTCAGTCCAGTTGTTAAGGCCACCACTATCCGTGATGTGTTATCCATAGTCGTTGTTAATGGGTGGTCCATTCGTCAATTGGATGTACACAATGCATTCCTCCATGGAGTCCTCAATGAGGATGTTTACATGCAGCAACCAATGGGCTTTGAAGATCCTCTCCGACCGAATTACATTTGTAAACTTCATAAGTTAATTTATGGTCTCAAACAAGCCCCACTTGCTTGGTTTCATCGACTCACTCAATTTCTAACGGCTCAAGGTTTCACATCCTCCAAAATAGATACATCATTGCTCATCTTCTCAAATGACTCCATCATCACTTATGTTCTTATCTACGTAGATGACATCCTTATTACTGGCAACCGTCCCTCCTTCATTTCTTCTCTCATTCATTCCTTGGGCACTGAGTTCTCTATTAAAGATTCGGGCAACCTCCATTATTTTCTAGGTGTTGAAGTTGTCCCGGATTCAACACGGCTGTTACTTTCGCAATGTCAATATATTAAAAATCTGCTTGCCAAATATGATATGGGGACAAGCAAACCAGTACACACTCCCATTTCTTCGACAACAAAGTTATCCAAGGCAATGGGTGCACCGTTTTCTGATCCCACCAAATTTCGTCAGGTGGTTGGCTCCTTACAGTATCTTACCTTAACTCGCCCCGACATAGCATTTGCTGTAAACAAAGTGTGCCAGTATATGCACCTTCCAACGGAGGACCATTGGCTTGCTGTCAAACGCATTTTGCGTTATCTCCGCTCAACAGAAACACAAGGATTATTCATCTCCAAGTCCTCCTCCAATATTGTACATACATTTAGCATGGACCGACTGTCTATATGGAAATAGTGGCAAAACTGAAAGGAATTTACCAAAAATTATTGTTGGATGTCAATTTCAGGTTTATCATTTTCATATGAAAATACTTTTATGTTGGTTACGCAAGAAGTCGTTTTCTTTATAATACCAAAGAAAAGAAAATCCAGAAGACGTACATTTCTAAATCTAACTGGAATCATTAACTAATTTTGGTCATGAAATTTCCTAGTACGACTGTTTTTAAGGTTTAATTCGAAATCAAACCCTAAAAAAGGCATTCTAGATTTGCCAGGTTTTTTTTTCATGTTAATCTTTTGAACTGTTCTAATTTTTATTGGATGTTTCTGAAGGGACCATATATATATATATATATATATATATATATATATATATATATATATATATATATGACTGCCATTGAGTGAACCAAATATGATAGACTACATTGTGTGCATTTATAGTAATATCAGTTTCTACAAACGATTATTTATATAACCTTCGAGTACTCAAATCACTTTTAAAGTTGACGTATATTAGATATCTTCAACACACGAGGACTCTAAGATTCAATTCTAGCTAGGCCTCTATATTGATTTACTAGGACACCAATAAAAAACCAAAACAAGCTAAGTGAAGTCTTGAAGCGTATGCATGCTCCAGGCGGCCCTAATAGTTGATTCAATTCTTTGATAGAACTAAAGAGGTATTTTACCATCAAACATGATCGTCCTTTCAAAGAACGAAAGTTCACCGATCATATTTCTCAAAGGAATTGAAATTGATGACTTGAAACAAAAATGGTACTGATCAAACAATTAGGTCTCCTTACAAACTTAGAATTAATAATAATATTAAGAACATGATTACGTACCAAGGTGCCACAATTTGCTTTTATTTTTTTCAAAGTTGGAAACTATAGTTACTACATGCCATCGATGATAGATAGACTACATTGTGTGCATTTATAGTAATATCAGTTTCTACAAACGATTATTTATATAACCTTCGAGTACTCAAACCACTTTTAAAGTTGACGTATATTAGATATGTTCAACACACGAGGACTCTAAGATTCAATTCTAGCTAGGCCTCTATATTGATTTACTAGGACACCAATAAAAAACCAAAACAAGCTAAGCGAAGTCTTGAAACGTATGCATGCACCAGGCGGCCCTAATAGTTGATTCAATTCTTTGATAGAACTAAAGAGGTATTTTACCATCAAACATGATCGTCCTTTCAAAGAATGAAAGTTCACCGATCATATTTCTCAAAGGAATTGAAATTGATGACTTGAAACAAAAATGGTACTGATCAAACAATTAGGTCTCCTTACAAACTTAGAATTAATAATAATATTAAGAACATGATTACATACCAAGATGCCACAATTTGCTTTTATTTTTTTCAAAGTTGGAAACTATAGTTACTACATGCCATCGATGATAGATAGACTACATTGTGTGCATTTATAGTAATATCAGTTTCTACAAACGATTATTTATATAACCTTCGAGTACTCAAATCACTTTTAAAGTTGACGTATATTAGATATCTTCAACACACGAGGACTCTAAGATTCAATTCTAGCTAGGCCTCTATATTGATTTACTAGGACACCAATAAAAAACCAAAACAAGCTAAGCGAAGTCTTGAAACGTATGCATGCACCAGGCGGCCCTAATAGTTGATTCAATTCTTTGATAGAACTAAAGAGGTATTTTACCATCAAACATGATCGTCCTTTCAAAGAACGAAAGTTCACCGATCATATTTCTCAAAGGAATTGAAATTGATGACTTGAAACAAAAATGGTACTGATGAAACAATTAGGTCTCCTTACAAACTTAGAAATAATAATAATATTATGAACATGATTACGTACCAAGATGCCACAATTTGTTTTTATTTTTTTCAAAGTTGGAAACTATAGTTACTACATGCCATCGATGATAGATCGATCATCTGATTTTTTTTCTTCATTTTTTGGGATCGTCCAAATTAAAAATACTATGTCTCATATATACTGTTTATCCCACAAAAAATAACGATTCTAGAACATTTAATAAAAATCTCTGAAACCATGTTTAATAATTGAATTTTTGGTTATACCCTTTAATTAGTTAAATAATGTGCACCGTGTTACTTTGTAAAATCACCCAACTTGGTTAGGAAAATAACCAAACTCTAACAAAACTAACTATTAAACAGACACCATTAACCCCTCCAAATAAACATCATTTGACACCCCCAATGAACAACAAGTAATTAACACCCCAAAACACCATTAAACACCCATAACCACAATACACCTAATATACTTAAAGTTGAATCACAATGTAGTCAAATAATAATAATAACTATAACAATAATAATAATAAAAGAGATAAAATCTTAACATCATAAGGGAAACCTCGGCGGTCGCTCCCTCTATTTATCATCATATCATCGCCGCTCCAACTACCACTTTGCTTCAGCTGTTCCGTCACGACATAGAGATCGGATTTTGAAGGGTTGGTGGTGGTCTGTTCAAGTGGAACATCAATAGTGGTAAGGTTGACGGATTGGATTGACGGAGAAGAACCAACATGGATTCATCCATGAGAACTGAACTAAAGAAGAAAAAAATATATAGGATCGTTGAGGGGTACTAATGCTCTGATACCATGTAAAACTAGAAAGGGATACTAGTGCTATGATAGACTGATACCATGTAAAACTAGAAACCGAGAGGCTTTGAGTACTAGTTTATTATGAAGGTATCGATTACATAGTTTATCTCGCTGTTTAGAGTACAAATGAAATTAGAAAATAAACAATTCTAACTAATTAGTTACAGCATATTCATAAACTTGGAGGAGTAGCTAGGCTCTAAATTACTACCATTTAATGCCTTGATAGCGTATAATTAAACCCGACCTTTCCGTTATAATGATCCGTTATAATGAAGTACCAGGCACTGATAATTAAGGTTTGAACATATTACCTCTCTGTTAACACAAGTGAAGAGTACTAAATGGTGTCATTGTTTAGGAATATTGAACCACAACAATTCCTCTAGTGAGGCTTAAACTTCCGACCTCTCCGTTAAGAGTAGTGAAGAGGCAGGTGCCTCTAATGACTGATAAGAATTGAACACCTAATATCTTTGTTATGACAAGTGATGAGTACCAGTTGATTAAAAGCTCGTTAGTATTGCATTCGTTAATTGATTATCATATATGCACTCGATCCTAAGAAATTAGTCTCATTTGGCAAGTCAAGCCTTTTAAGCTTTTAACTTAAATGCTTGAATCGTGAGTAAGTAATTTCTTTTGTTATAGCATTATTCCACAAGTACAAAATTTAAAAACACTTCCAGCTCCCAAAAGTGCAACCATACGATAACAAATAATATCAATATTTCCATAAATCCTCAACATTTGGTTTAAGAAAGGATAACCATAAATTAAAACTAAGTAACAATAAAAAGCACAAAAGGAAGAAGAACCAACAAAGGAAAAAAAGAGAATAAAGTGACAGAATGAATGAGAGCTAGTGCGCGCAGACATCTAGATAAAATGAGCGAGATATAGAGCTCATAGTCTGAGCTCCAAATCTATTTCTGAATCTACCCTCCGTTTCTTCGACAGAGCTTGAACATCCTCGCTCTTGATACTGGTCGAAGCTTTTTCAGATGAACCCTCATGAGTTTCCACGGAGGGTATCTGTGCATCGGAATGATTCTCTTTCACCCCATCAATTGACCGGGGGACCTGATCACTAGTTTTGACAGCAAGGGATGAAAATGGTTTATTTTTCTCAGAGCGATGGGCATTGTAATGCCCAGATAGGGCTTGCCTGGTGGGGAAGCTCTTATCGCATGAGTGGCACTCATAAATTTTGTTCTTAACGGTGAGCTTAGTATTCTTAGGAATAAAGCTCATCTTTAAATGGTATGAGACTGAGGAGAGAGAGATAGACAAAAAGAGAGAGAGAGAGATTGACAAGGAAATAGAGAGACAAAGAAAGAGAGAGAGAGAGAGCTATATGTTTGAATAGCAAGGTATGTGTTTCAATCATATATATACACGCTTGAGGTGGGAGAGGGAAGGGAGAGAGAGAGAGAGTAAAACTGAAACCATTGTAAGATGCTGAATACTTTTTTCGTTTCAATTATAACTATCTGTGTGTTTGTGTTTAAGCTTACAATTACTGCCCAAATACCAACAAAAAAGTAGAGAACCTTTATTGCAATTTGCAAATACTTAGAGCTAGCCCAACAGCGTTGAAATAATTTTAAAATTTTGAATTTTAAGAAAGATGACCTAATTAATTAAATATATATGGTGTCGTTTGGTAGTCAGGATTAAGGCCGGATATGATTAATAAACCGAGTTGTCTGATGTTTGGTACGCAATAGGTGGTCGGGACTAATAGCACGAGTTATCCGGATAAAGTCATTATCCCTCTCACTATTAATACCAAGGGGGAGGGTGGTATTATTAGCGCCATCACTAAAAAAAATTGGGATTAACATTTTTAATCTCAAAACTACCCCCAATATACAAGTGAGGAAAAATGAATACACTTAAAAAGTGTATGTTTCACTTAAAAAGTTCACTTTAAAAAATGAATACATAAAAATGTCACTTTTATTACTAATGAACTATTAAAAGTGTCATTTGTATTCCTTTCGTTCCGAGCAAATAATTCACTATACTATTTTGAATATTTCATTTTAAAAATTCACTTTTAAAAATCATGACAACGATCTCCATATATAACAGTTCACCAATATCTTTCACGTTTGACATTAATATATTAATCGATTATACTCAAGCATTATTATAATTATTAACAACTCTTATGCTAGTTATGTATTCATTAATAATTAAACTTTTCAAACATGTTCTCTTTGAGAGAAACATAGTGAGTAATTTACAACATTTTTGGTAGTGAAATACATGACATTATTATAATATTAAAGGCAAATGTTTTAATGAGGAAATCGATCTTATCTCTAAGGAACAACTAGTGAAAGAAATGTTTCAATTAAGAAACCACTTTTAACAACCATAATTAAACACTCCAAACAAACAATATTTAACACCTCCAACAAACAACACTAAACAGTAAATTAACACCCCAAATAAAAGCCGTTAAACACCCTAAAATACATCTAAAACCCAATAGTACATTAGAATATTTAAGGGTAAAATTCTAGCAGGCATATTTTTTTAAAAGTTTGTAACCTCAAAATTCAATCGTTCTTTTTTTTAAATGCAAAAGTCTATTTTTTGATATATTGTTCCGAAAATGTCATCGTCTTCTTCAACAGCTTCAGCAAAAACATTGGATTCGAAAATCACTATTATTGCAAAACAAAACGGGGATCGACCTGCTCGGTCAAATCTAGGGGACATCGCCCCTTCGTGGGGGTTCGGGAGCAATGCCCGCGAAAGGTAAACAATTTTTTTATTTATAAAATACGAAGCTGTAATGGATCTATGTTGGGTTGTGATTTTTCAATTGAGACGAAGGCGGAGGAGCTGGAGGAAGAACATGACTTACGACGGAGGAGATGGACGAAAGTGAATGATGTTGTTTGGTTCTTTATAATTTTGTATCGCGGTGCAAATATATTGGATTAATGTATCGTGTTATAAAATTGATGTATCGCGGTTCAAACATTGATTTATCGTAGTTCAAACATTGATGTATCGCGGTGCAAAAATATACTACTAAATTAAATTGATGAATTTCGATTCAAACATTAATGTATCACAGTTTAAAAATAAATGTATCGCGATTCAAACATTGATTTATCGCGGTGTAAAAATAGACTAGTCAATTAAACTAGTGAATCACAGTTTAAACATTGATGTATCGCGATTCAAAAATAGATTAGATAATTAAACTGATGAATTACAGTGCAAAAATTAATTTAGTAAAATGATGCATTGTTGTTCAATAGTCAATGCTCCGCGATTCATTTCGTAGCGCGCCTCGTTAGTGTAGTCTTTTAACCCCCAAAAATGCCTTTTTCCGATTTGAAAAAAAAACCCCCCATGAGATGGAAGCGATTGAACCTTTTAAAAAGTTGACCGGCCAGTAATTTTTCCAAAACTTAAAGACAATTAAGCCCAATAACATTGATAAAACAAAGCCCAACACATCTAACGGCTTACACATTTATAAAGGAAATTTTAAGTGGGTACAATTTTAGAAATATATCTCCATCTAGGTCCATCAATTTTTTTGATATTTCATATAACTACAAATTTGTTTCCAAATGACAAAAATGCCCTTAATGAAGACAAATCTCATCCGGACTGGTAAGACAAAAATAAATAAATAATGCTGATGCCAAAGATAGTCATCAAAACAATTAAACATTTTTTCCAAAATAAAAAAAATCCAATAATGTTGATGTGACACCCTTAGACATTCATATGCTTGCCTTCATGCATTCATAATGTTCATGAGCATGTTTACTTAGTTTAAATATGTGTTAGAATCATTTATAAGTCATTCATAATGCTCTTAACATGCTTAGAATCTTATTTGCATGTTTGTTGAATCGTTGGTTTAGTTGCTCATTTCGTTCTCCTTCTTTCCCTCCTTCGTTTGGATTATTCGAGTGTTGTTCGAGGGTGTTCGAGGTGAGTTCTAGACTCACTTTGAATGAGGTTTAAGCCTCATTGATTAGCTAAGTGTTTGGGGGTCTTTTAGGTGGTTTTATAAACCATTTTGAGGTTGTGAGGCTTGCGGCCGCAAGGGGTGAAGGCCTTGCCCCGGCAAGGTATCCAGTAGGTTGGCCTTTGGTGATGCTGAGGACCTTGCGTCCACAAGGGGGTAGGAGCCTTTCCCCTGCAAGGTCCCATGAGAGTTCTGCTCTGTTTCGACTGTTTGATGATTTTGGTGCATTCAACCCCTATCAAAACCTTTCCTAAACCTCACCTAAATCTTCTTAACCCTCCTTACTACTAACCTAACCTTATTACATTAATTTTAAGTGAGATTAAGTTAGAGTCTTAGAGGATTAATAGAGCCCAAAACAGATTTTTATCAACCACAAGGCAGTGACACTTGTCCCACTACCATTTTAACTTCACAAAAGCCACAAATCACCCTTGGGGCTTCTCATTTGCTGTATTCCTTTCCAGAAACGTGAGAAGAGAGAGAGTTCTTGAGATCTTGCTAGGGTTCTTGAAGGTTTCCCCATGGATTCCATAGCTCCCTTCCTTCATTTTTGAACCCAAGCCATAAGATTGAAGAGCTAGATGAGTAGAGCATTTCTAACCGATTAGTTTTTCCATTTGGTTTCTTGTGTGTGGTTTACAAATAAGTTACTCTTCTTCTTCTTAGTTTTAGTACTCATTGATCCTAAGGAAACAAAACCAATGATTTTTTAGGTCAATGAGTACACATACTTACTTTGTATGCCCTCATCTTGTGATTTTAATATGTGAGCTTGATAGGAGCATGTATAGGATGGGTTCTTTGAATGTTAAAGTATACTATTACTCTTCATCTTGTGTATTTAGGATTGTGAGCATGTTAGAAGTATTATTTACATGTTTACTTAAAATGGTGTTACATGAAAGTATCACATATATGACTTACTTGGTATGCTGGTGGTTTGTTATGTGTTATATTCTATCATTGGACTCTATGATGAATATGAACTACAATGTAGTACTTTGGATAGTTTATAACCTAGTTGGACTTAGTAATGAACCTAGGTTGGTTTAAGAAGCACATAGCTTCTAATCTCTACAACATGGAATTTGTAGTAAAGACTCAACGGAGTGGACTCTAGGGAAGTTTGGATCATGTTTAACACTACTTTTAATCCCTATGAAGTTTGGACACCGTTTGGTCGGGTTTATTCAATTATAAGTTGAGCCTAATTATGTGCAATTAAGTTTGTTATGATTATTGGGTTTTGAGCAATTAATCACCTTGACATGATTTATGGTAGAGACTAATAGCCTACTTGATCGGATGAGTTCACTCTTGTCGAATTCGATCCTTATTTGTTATGATGAGTAAATATATACTTGTGCAACACATTGAGTCCAGCTAGCATTATTTGGTTTGATTTATACGTCAAGGTGGGATGATGCATCTCATTCACGATTTGTGAGATTCATGTTCGCTATGGATCGCCGCACTTGGGACCTCACACACGCCTCCACTGTGGGCCGCAGTGGGGAAGTAGCCCCTTTGCCGTATCAATTCGTGTTGCATAAGCTGCATCACGAATTCTGACAAGATTGTTGCATTGAATTGTAACTTAGGTTCAATTGCATGATAGGTAGATCCCTTGGATTTTTTTGCTAATATATCTCAAGCACACTTTTGAACCGTGTCTGCATGTTAGTCTTGATTGCCCCTACCGCTTTTCTAGCGAATGCTTATGTGAAATCCAGTGATGCTAAATCTTCAATTCCACAACCTTCATGTTGGATATGATATTTTATGTGTTTTACTTTCTTAAAAACTGGCATGAGTATTTTGGCATTAAGATATGATATAGGTCATCTTTGGATCGTTTGAGCTTAAATATTTCCCGACCTTACTAAAAATATCCCTAATGTCCCCTTTGACCTTTATTAAAAAAAATGGAGTGTGCTAAGCACAAATTGAACCCCCATTCGACTTCATTTCTTTAACCCACATTAACTTAACCCCTAAAGCTTATACACTTTAGCCTACCCTTTGAGAGAGTAGGATGTGGGTGGGAAATTGATTTTAAGGGACCATTATCAGTTAGAAAAAGTTTTCCGAAGACTTCTTCTTCCCTATCGCAATCAACAAAAAAAAGTGATGGAAAATAAAATTGGTTCGACGAAAAACAAAACTGAAGAAGTTTGGGGTAAAAGTCCCCACTTGTGGTCTTTGCAGGTCCTAGCCTAATTGGGAAAGACTTTTTTTTGTTTAGAAGTAATTGGGGAAAAGGGTAGTCTTGCTCTCTCACTTTGTATTCTATTCAATTTCCATCGTATCCCCCAACACCAAGGCCTTACATTGCAAGCTTAATAAAGTCCTATTGATCTTCCTGCCAATGCTTGTGTCGGTTGATTTGATTATAATACATGTAAATCGATCCCTACTTCATATATTCATATTATTCGTAAGCTCACTGTGTTAGCATAATCTTAGCTATTGCAAGTAATTGGGGTATGAAAGCATTGTATGTCATACATAGGAAGTGCATAGAAAGGATGTATAAGCATTTGAAATCCATGGTGTTTTCTCCTTTTGTGATAGACCGGGTTCAGATGGTACATCGTATACTCTGTATTGCATTTGTTTTTATTAAAATCCGGATTTTTAGAATGATTGTTGTGCTTAGCTAAATAAAACTATTTACGTCAAGATATTTTCTATTACTGGTTAGCACACACACATGAAGAAGTTAAGACTGGTCGCAGTTTGAGTATAAGTCGATTTGTTCTGTGAATAAGTTTGCACATACGTGGTGAGCATCTTTCTGAGACAAATATGATATGCCACTGTGACTTGAGAATGAAACCAAAAAGTTTTTGTTAGTTATTTTATATTTATTGTTTTTAGAGTAATCCTTACATGTTTTTGTATTTATTAGTTTTTGTATTTATCTGCTTAGTCGAGTCACTTGTTTGAGTCTCCTTGAGTTTGTGGGGTTTAGAGGAGTGTAAATAGTGTCAATGTGTCACCCTCCAAAAAGAGTTTCTTAATTTTTGTAATTTTTAATTGCTTTTGCATTTATTAGCATTGTTTACTCGTGGACGAGCAAAGTCTAAGTTTGAGGGTATTTGATAGATGTGTTTTATACGCATCTATTGGGCACTTTTATAGCTTAAAAATAGCAATTATATGAGGCTTTTGGCTACTAATATGTGTTTTTGAGCTATATTGTGAGTTTCCGGGTTTTAGGTGAAATTATGGGATTTACAAAGCTTTTATTGAAAATTTCAAGGAAGGGTGCAAAGTGCAAACTTTGAAAAGAAGGTTTAATGGGATTCTGAAACCCCTTGCGGATGCACGGGTAGGAGGCCTTGCCCCCGCAAGGTCTCCAATGTGTCACCTCAGCTGGATGAAGGGCCTTGCGGTCGCATTCTATCAACACCTTGCCCCCGCAAGGTGTCCAGAACCGCCTTTACGGGAATTTCACCTGGATTGAATCTCTCCTTCCCCTCAAACACCCTGGTATATATAGAAGACATATAGCCTAAAGCCGTGAATGTTTGGAGACATTTTTAGACGGTTCTTAGATGGTTTTTAAAACCGACTTTAGTTGTAATGCATAGTTTTAGTATTTGTAATTATAGTTTGAAGATCGATTCATGTATTCTTTCATTCCGCTGATCTATTCATCTTCAAGAATGAACTAATCGTTCATTAATCTAGGAATTGGGAGGTAACTTGTATCGAATCTATTGCTCAATATATTTTTATTCAATCAATTCTTGTTGATCATGATGTTTATCAATCTCTTTACTATCTAGCTTTGATCAAATGAATGGAATCGCAAGTAGTAAAGACCTAGAGGTGCGGATAGCTTAACGGGCAAATGCATATGTCGTACACTGGCTCATCATTGTGATAAATTGACCTTATCAATGCACGAGAGTGATAAGTTAGGGCCAGGTTCATCTATATGATCCTAAGTGACATATAGGAATTTCATATGTTCTTGTTCTTAGGATAGATTCGATGAATTATTTAGGATGGAAACTGAATTATAATTTGACAATCTATATCAATCTTTCGTGAACGAACCCAAGTAATTGATTGATACTTTAATTAAAAGAGCAATAGAGTAGATATAAGTGAATCGCCATTCCTAAATTTCCCTCCTCCATACGATCTTTGAAAGATCACAAGTAGCTAGGATTCTCCAAACTGCCTAATGTAGTTTCCAATGTAGCTTGTGAAAAAGCTACAATGGAAGTCACAATAGACAAAAAAATCAAAACAGTGGAAGACTTTAAAATAAAGCACGAAATTAAACACAAAAGTTTACCAAACAATCTACAAGCTTATACTTGTAGATCTAGCCTCATGGCCAAAAAGATTTCACTAAAAAGATTAATTGTTTTACAAAAAGATTGTGAAATCACACACAAAAATATTCTCACAAGACAACAAGTCTTGGAGAACAAAAACCCCACATAAAACAGTGTAGACAAAACGTGGGAAGAAATAAAAACAGCTTCCTAAACTGAAATAGGAAGACAAAGCAGTTTTTCCAGAATTTCAATGTGACTGCCAATGTTATAACATTGACAGCCTCAAGCGAATCGCTGCCAGTGCGGAAAACGGCTTCGAGGCTGCTACGCTCGCAGATGTATGGCTTTTATTCTCTCTCTGAAGCTCTACACAACAGCCCGTTTCCTTGCTCCTGTATATATAGCATCGAAAACCTACACACACACAAAAGTAATCCATGTACTACAAGGAAAATGATTAATAAGAAGGAAAATCTAACAACTTACCATATCCACATATTTTCTTACCATAATATGTAGATTGCTACAAACCCGTTTGACAAAGGATTTATAAAGAGATTTAGTTTCCAAAAATGACACTAATATTTAGGTCCAAGAAATCAACAAATCTTTAGGAATATTTTGTTTTCCAAAAATGAAAAAAAACTTAAGGACCAAGGAAAACAAAATCTAATTAAAGATTTAGTTACCAAAAATGTCACACTTGTCAAATATGTATTTTACCAAGAAAGGAGAAACAAAAATAAAATAGGTCATGCCTATTTTACCCTTACAATCTCCCCTTTTGTTGAGCCTTTCTGGTCAAATCAAATGACAAGTGTTTATTCAACACCAATCAAACTATCTAACCTGCATAGGTTAGAAAATCTCATCTCCCCCTGAATTTGTGCAAGGTATAAAATCAAAAAACATCACTAAGCACAAATCAGAATATACCAATGATGCAATCACATGCATACAAAACAAATATGAACAGATTATGAGATTCATCACCATCACCAGAAACACTTGATCTCTCTCCCCCTATTTGACCGGAAAAGGAAGAGGGATAAACAATCTTTTAGGAATTTTCAAAAATCCAAGATTTTGAAAAACACAATCAAGTGTTCACCATGATTTGATCACACCCCTAGCAAAAACTGAGCACATCATATCCAAATTCAATACCTCTTAGTTTCCCACAAAAATTAGACAATCACTAAATATTTTTCAACATGGAAATTTTTGGAAATTGATTTGCACAGTTTATTTTAGGACAAAATTTCACCAAGCTGATATCCTTACCAACAATGCATGTCCTAAATTTTATGCCTAAAAACATGATAACCAAAAGCTATGCAAAAAAATAAAAAATGCAATCACACACAAATGATAAAGACCAGATCAAAGCGATGTAGTTCCTAATGTAGTTGCATTGGGAGATGCATTCGCAAAAATTGTGATTTTATGATCAATATTGCAATTTATTTATTTTTTGTTTTTCTCAACCAAACATCTCTCCCAATATCATAAAATTTTCACAACAAAAATCCACAGGTACTTTATTTCCCTAGGAGAATAGCTTTACTTTATTTCAAGCATATTCAACACATGCCACTAAGAACCTTTCACACTATTTACCAAGGGTAGCCACTGTACCTTTTGATCAACCCATGAAATCCGAGGATTCATAGTCCCAAAAGAAAGGTGTCACAACCTTGTTTGTAGGTAGCTCTTTTCATTAGGTAGCTTTCACACTTCTTCTGTTTAGGGGAGTCATTCAATTTTCTCAAGATCAACCCATGAGAACCTAAGTTCCATAGTACTTTGATAAATTGCAGCATCCCAAAAATTTCAAAAGGTAGCTCTTTCCTTTGTGGGCTTAATATATTACAACAGCAAAATTTTTGGGAGAGAGTGAGGAGAATCAGGACAATGAATTCACAACAGATTTTGAATGTAATTCTCAAGCAACAACAAGAGGCACATACATGTGAAACAATGATCTAGAGTGCCCTATAAAGATAAAATGCAATCATGCCTAATTTTTTATTTTTATAATTAACAAGTGTAAAATCATGTGGCACACAAAACACAAGAGATTTCCAAAGATTGAAAAATCTCTCAAAAACAAGACACTTGGCAAATATATCAGCAAGATGATTTTCAGTCCCAACATGTTCAATGCAAACAATTTCCATATTCAACCAAGTCTCTAATAAAGTGGTGTCTTATATCAATGTGTTTAGTTCGAGAATGATGAACTGGATTTTTGTGCTAAACAAATTGCATAGGTGTTATCAACATACAAGGTTAACACATCAATGTGTAGTTCATAATCTTTGATCATTTGGAGCATCCATAAAAGTTTTAAGGCTTCTCTCAAAATTATTTTGATAAGCATGCAAATTTGTGAGATTCAACCTTACCTCTTCTCCTTGTTTATATGCCATCATGAATATTACCTATGACTTGAGAGATTGGATGGTTTTTCTGTATGCGACTGGGAATGTCATGGCTGCAATCGATCGACTTTGATTCGATTTTAGTCTGCTCGAGTTCGCCAAAGATTCGGGGGGTTTACGTCCAATGTGACTTCCGATGTAGCTACATTCGGAATCACATTGGGTGTCACATTCTGAATCGCATCGGCTGAACTTCCAGAATATGCAGGTTATGTCTGATCAGGTGCAGGTTCAATGGTTTCAGATGCTGGTTCTGAAGATTTTGGAGAAGATTCATCATAGGACTGCTTAGCACCATGACATAAATCAAAGGGTTCACAGTATTTGGACTTGCCTTTGTCATTACTACCCTTAGGAACCCACATCTGTTTAAAAACTTTAGTTTGATTTTTCTGAGGATGAGATTTATGATGTGACTTCGAATGAGACTTCCAATGTGACTTCCAATGTTCTTTGCGATTGGGCGTTGCATGTTTCGATCGATGTCGCATCGATTTTTGCCAAGAAAGCCTGCCTAACATCATCCTCATATATAGCCTTTTTTAGAAAACAAAAAGGTTGTATATGTCCAGGCTTATGACAGAAGTGACAAACAAAGTTTTTCTTTCTTGATTTTGGCTTTTCGAAGAAATCTGCTTTCTGAAAATTCTGTGAAGGCTGTTCAGGTTCAGACGTACCTTCACCTTCTCTCACAAATATTTTTGGTACAAAACCAATACCTAACTTAGATGACTTACCTGAATTGAGCATCTCATCCTTTTTTTGTTGACTTGAGTTCTATTTAGCCATGGTTTCATTGGCTTGGATGAGTTTTTCTTTCAGATCTTCTATCTCCACATCCTTCTTGGTCAATAGACTCTCCAACCTTGTAATACACTCATTATGTTCTTCATTAACCTTCTTTAGCAAGTCATTTGTCTTTTTAAGTAACTTAACTTGACATACTCTCTTTTCCCAATCATTGTACAACTCCTTATAAGTATCCCTCAGTTCTGATTCTGATTCTGCACCATCTTCAGAGACAGAAGAGTTAAAGCAATGAAAGTCATTGTACAAACCTTTATTTCTCAAAGTATTAGGACGAACAAAATTTTCATATTGAGAATCCATCATGGCTACAACCAGAATCTTCTCTTAGTGACGTCAAGAGGAGGCTCTGATACCAATTGAAAGAACACAAGTAGCTAGGATTCTCCAAACTACCTAATGCAGTTTCCAATGTAGCTTGTGAAAAAGCTACAATGGAAGTCACAATAGACAGAAAAATCAAAACAGTGGAAGACTTTAAAATAAAGCACGAAATTAAACACAAAAGTTTACCAAAAAATCTACAAGCTTATACTGGTAGATCTAGCCTCATGGCCAAAAATATTTCACTAAAAAGATTAATTGTTTTACAAAAAGATTGTGAAATCACACACAAAAATATTCTCACAAGACAACAAGTCTTGGAGAACAAAAACCCCACATAAAACAGTGTAGACAAAGCGTGGGAAGAAATAAAAACAGCTTCCTAAACTGAAATAGGAAGACAAAACAGTTTTTCTAGAATTTCAATGTGACTGCCAATGTTATAACATTGATAGCCTCAAGTGAATCTTTGCAGTGCTGGAAAACAGCAGAGCATTACTTACGCCGTTGATGTATGGCTTTTATTCTCTGTCTGAAGCTCTGCACAACAGCCCGTTTCCTTGCTCCTGTATATATAGCATCGAAAACCTACACACACACAAAAGTAATCCATCTACTACAAGGAAAAGGATTAGTAAGAAGGAAAATCTAACAACTTACCATATCCACATATTTTCTTACCATAATATGTAGATTGCTACAAACCCGTTTGACAAAGGATTTATAAAGAGATTTAGTTTCCAAAAATGAAACTAAGATTTAGGTACAAGAAATCAACAAATCTTTAGGAATATTTTGTTTACAAAAATGACAAAAAACTTAAGGACCAAGGAAAACAAAATCTAATTAAAGATTTAGTTACCAAAAATGCCACACTTGTCAAATATGTATTTTACCAAGAAAGGAGAAACAAAAATAAAATAGGTCATGCCTATTTTACCCTTACAATCTTCATGACTGTGATTGCTGTTTAGATTATTAATTAGATTTCCTGTTTTAGTAGAATACATTAGATTAAATAAATAAAAACCCTCTTAGTTTAATTACTACCAGTTACTTGCTACTTGATTTCTTCTTGTCTCTGTGGTTGGACCCTTGCTACCAAACTATTCAACAATAGTTTTGTGCGCTTGCAAAGTATAAATTTAAGACACGATCACCAATGATGAAAGACTGTGAGACCAGACAATTTTTTTTATAACTTTGGCTATTCTCTATAAGAATTACCTGACAGGAAATATAAAGATTTATATTTAGTCTTAATAATTGTCACTACAAAATTATAGGTGTATTTGAAATCTATACAAATTATATTAGTTAGAGACAATTTAATTTGATATACAGAGTGTATTGAGTTCAGAAGGTATTGGTCGTGAACTCTTTACTTTCTGTGGTGAAACCACAAATAATGACTTGGTGATAGACATTGAATAAAGAACTGGTGTTATCCAGTCAATAGACTTTAAGAAACCGGACGAATCAGAATCTTAATTGCAACAGGCATAACTCTCTTGGACAAAAATGACATTCATTGATAGCAAAAGGATCAGTAGCACACAAGTTAATCCTCCAGATGAAAAAAAGGTGAGGTAGGGTTTGTGTTTTAGAAACGTTCACGAGTATTTTGAGTTCTATTAATGCCATGCTCATGATGATTATTTATAGGGAGACTGACCTTAAAGCTACACAAAGTGGGATTGTTTGGCTGGTATAAGTTCACAACCTAGAAAGCTAAGAGGAGACCCTGTTGAAACAGGAAAAACGGAGGGTGGAAAAGGCATTAATAGCACTAGGTGAGGTTCTTAATTGTTATGCCAAGAATTGGAGTTCCATTGTCAAGTTCCACCTTCATGAATACTGCTGCTCAAGAATAATGAATAGACGATTAATGTTTAGAACCACTTAAATTAATGCTTTATGCTCGTATTATTTCCCCATATGATTAATGACAGGGAGTGCCCCAATTGAATTTGTAAGTAAGGTAATGGGTAATTCAAGGACACAATATCATGATGTAAGTAAGGACAAACTAGTCTTGATTATAAGTGAAAAGAACATCGAAGATCGAAATGCTCTCAGGTAATTTCTTTCTTTATCTTGTTTCAAGAGTAGTTAACTTCTCAAGTCAATTAATTACATCTGAGTACCCTAGTGAATTTTAAAGTATTAATTTACACATTATTTCGTTTGAAGCAGTTACATGTATTATTCTTCATATATTTCAATGCTCCTAGGTGGTCATTTGTTAATTTGGAGGTTCATCTTCTGTACTGGCATGCCATCTTATTGATATAGTAGATGTTCTAGGTTAATTTGTCACTATGTTCTGTTAAGAAATAGTAAACTACAACTTTTGTGATGGATGGAATCATGGAAATAATACATAGTTTACATTTCAAGGCGTGTCTTTTGTAGCTCTCACATGCATCTGTCCAACCTGGGTTCCCACGACTGGCACCATCAGTATTCAGATTATAAACACCAGCAGGGGGCTTGATCCAATGAATCACACTAATGTTCTTGGTGGAAGAAGCAGAAAAAAACGGTCGGCTCTCCTCGGTAAAAGAAAGACCAACAGCAGTTAAAAGAAAGACCAACAGCAGGTCCATTGACATGATTGGCTTCTTCACAACAAATTTAACTTTACATTTTTCATTTCCTGATGTAATTTCTTATGAATGATTTCCCTTAAATTTGCAGAAATGCAAGAGGGCCATCAGATAGACTTGTTAATACACAGGTTTCCTTGCCAAAGACGCTTGTTGATTCAATTTTGAAAAATGGTTGTGCAGTGTTTATTGGAACATTGAGAAGAATGAGATCTGATGACGAAAATGATATATTTCTGGGTTTTCGATGTAGGTTTGCAATCATGAGAATATGGCTAATGATAACACCAAAAATACTTTACAAGATTGTCAGAAACCTACACTTGATAATCCTCTGGAAGTTAGCTTGAGAGGATTGGAAATATCTTCATCAATAGAAAGTGATAACGATGATGAGAAGGTGTATACACCCCAATTTCGTACCTTTGGTATGTAACATGGCATAAAATATCAAGACCTCTTAAAAAGCTAATGAATGTCAAGTTACAGGGTCGAAAATGCAAAAATCAAAAGCAGGATGCGTAAACAGTGAAATGCAGGGGGCCTAAATGCCTAAAAGAGGAGAAAAAGGAGGTTGGGCATTCGCCCATAGCCAACCCAGGCGCTGCCCCCACTTCCACTATGGGTGGCGCCCAATAGCAACAAATCTCTTGTAGCAGTTTGCCTTTGTTGTAATTCTCTCGATGCGCGGCACAAGCCGATGAAGCACAGAAAGAGAAAACTTAACAACGAAGGAATTGAAAGCCTCTCCCAGTCTATAAATAAGAGACCCGGCTTGTGAATTCACTTAGTGAACACATTGCAAACACGCAGTTAAGAAATAGTGCGCGGTGAGTTTTCATCGTTCTCCCAAGTGAGCGCCGAAGGAATTTCTTCCTCTAGCCCCAAAGCTCCGCCAAATCACCCCCAAACACTAAAACCAACCAACCAAAGTGAAACCTAGTTGCCCTGGTAGGATTCCGCCATATTCCACCGGTCCAAAAATCCCAAAAGAGTAGTTTCCCTGCCCGAATCCATACGTCAAATCAGCAAAAAGCAAGCAGTTGCTCTGCCCGATTTCTGACGCTAGCAAGCAAGCAAAAGCAACAAAAACAAGCAGTTGTGCCGCTTGGATCCCGAGGCAAAAAACAACTTTCGGAAGCAGTCACTCTGCTCGAATCCCCACAACAGCAAAGCAGCAAAAAAAAAAAAAGACTCCCTCTCCTTGAAGGACAGAGCAAGTGCACCCTAGAACCTACAAGAAACTAGTTGGTACGGGATTAAACGCCCACACTTCAAGACGTAGACTATTTAAAGTTTTTATATATAAAATTGTTATTTAGACTAGTTCGATGTAAAGAAAATAAGCAGTTGTGCTGCCCGAAATTCTATAGAAAAAGCACTAAAAAGATCCATTATTATGCCAAAATTTTATAAATGTATTTATAACTCCTGGAAGGAGGCTGTTGTAAGTTTTGTAATAATTTTCTTATATATATATATATATATATATATCTTTAATGTTTTATTTCAACTGTTAAATAAATATAAATAAAACATATTTAAGCCAAAAACTATTTTGAAACCAAAATGGCGAGTTGGGTGCCTAACCCTTTCCTACCTCGTTACTTAGCCTCCGAACCCTTTGCAAATCTGGTTATTTTTTGTTTTTCTTTGTTTTTCCTTAAAAATAAAGATGACGACTCTGTTGATCACATTTTGAGTCCACAATAGAGGTCATGCTATTCTACGTGCCTTAAATGTTTTGAAACCACCCGCTCTCACTGGCAGGGGAATCGGTCGAAAAACGGGGCACTCACAGTGGTGACTCTGCTGGGGATATTGTTTTTATTTTAAGTAAAATAAAAACGGAGGGCTAGACTCATTTTTCAAAAAAGAAAAAAAGTTTTTCCTTTATTTTGGCTAAATATGCTTATTATATTTCTTTAGCATTTTAAATATTGCATTTTTTATATATGTATATATATCTGTCCATAACTGTGAAACTTGTAGCAGCTTCGTTCCAGGTACCATTGCGAATAAAAAAATGAATAAAATAAAATTTCGGGCAGGATAATAAAAAAACAAAAACAAGGGACTTATTATTGCTTTATTTATGTTTTATTTTATTTTATCTCTGTTTATTTATTTATTCCTCGCAAAATATGTAAATATTCTTTTATTCTGTCATTTTATTTTGGGGATTAGAACCAAATGTAATTAATAGGAACATATAGATTCCTCGCTTTTCTTTCTATTTCTTGATCTGAATGCCCATTATGCTTGCTCGCGCCGTCCTTTTGATAATTCAAACTAATTAGCCGAGAAAATCAACAAAGAATAGAAATAAATGCCATTTACTGCTTTATAAATGAAAAAGGAAAAAAAAACTTTACTGCTTTTTAGATACCGCACACACACACACGCACGCACGTAGAAATATTCCGAACTGCTACGCTACACCATGGCCAGCCTACCCCCTGCATCAGCCAACGTTTAAAATGTATATATATAGATTCTCAGGGTACTTCATGGACCGATCGGTTTTTATATCTTTAAATTATTGACCAATCCCTGTTGCAAAAAATATATATATGCACAAGGGCTGACCAATAATTTTCATGATGTTCGACCTAGACCATTCGATTGGTGGATCCCGGAAAGAGTATAGGCCTTTCGCCTGAGATCAGTCCAATCTTGGAGAGTCGAAAGGCAGGTGGAATACGAGTGTCTTATACTCTCGAGAAAGAATCCACAATTCTAGGAAAAGTCCCGAGACTGTCAAAACAAAGCGGGTGCTTGTCCGATCAATCTTAGGAAAATGAATAATAATAATAATAAAATAATAATAAAGGCACACTGTACTCAGAACCCAGAAAGCCTTCAGCCAATCCCTTCTGATACCTTCAACCCCTTTTCCTCAAAAACCTGGCCCGAGTTTGGAAAAGAAGAGATACCACCGGTCGGTTGATACGGGATACAGACATAAGGGTCAAATCAGAAAATACCAGGGTCAGATCAGAAAATATCAGAATCAGTTCAGAGTGTACAAATTTGGGCAGAATGACTGCAAAAAATGAACAGTCTACCATGGGTATTGATACAGGGGCTCCCAGGTTCGCTCCTACTCCGGCCATTCAACAATGGTTAGACCAAAATGTGAGAGCACAGGCTGAACGTCAATTAAGCCAAATGGCGAACCTCATGTAAGATCCAAGGCCCAATGTTGAGGGAACTATTTTCCCTGCAACCCCTCATGAAACATCTACTTCTCATACTCCTCTAAACCCAAACCCTCAGCCAAACACTAACCTTCCACCAACCGCCAGCGCCCCAATCACCAATTTCTCACCAAATACTTATTACCAAAAATTCAAATCTTTCCTACCAAACCTGCCATATCCTTTTCTAAATACCCATATGCCCCAAAATCCAAGTGGCCTCCCATTTTCCATCACCAATCCACTCCAAAATAACCCACATATGATTCCCAGAAGCTATACCCAACCAGGACAATCACTACTAGAAACAATTGTCGGCCAATGACGAATTCTTAGCGACGAAATTTTCCGTCGTGATGCAACAAAATTTACCTTTAGCGGCGAATTTTGCATCAGCCAGGGAATTGACCATCGGCGGCAGAAATTTTCCGTCGTGAAGGCCGCTGCTTTAGCGGCGGAATCCGGCGGAATTAAGCATTAGCGGCCGGGTGGAACATCAGCTGACGGAATTTCTCGGTGGCGATTTTCGTCGCTAAAAAGGTTAAGCAGCGGAATTTTCCTGTCGCTAATAAAACAAAATTAAATTGAATATTCACGACGGAATTTTCCGCCGAATATTTCGTAATTCTAATTTTGTTTATTTTCAAATGACGGAAATTCCCTGTCGCTAGGTCATCTTTAGCGACGGAAAATTTCGTCACTAAAAATAAATTGAAAATTAAATTCTAATTAATATAAAATATCAAAAATATTTGAAATTTAAATTGAAATTAAATTAAAATAATATTTGAAATATTAATTTAATAATATAATATCAATAATTAAAATGATTACCATCAATATAATTACAAAAAATAAAACATTCACATTACAACTTAACTTAACTTAACTTAACTTAACTTAACGTAACTTAACGTAACGTAAACTTAAATTGAAATTAAATTAAAATAATATTTGAAATGTTAATTTAATAATATAATATCAATATTTAAAATGATTAGCATCAATATAATTACAAAAAATAAAACATTCACATTACAACTTAACTTAACTTAACTTAACTTAACGTAATTTAACGTAACGTAAACTTAAATTGAAATTAAATTAAAATAATATTTGAAATGTTAATTTAATAATATAATATCAATAATTAAAATGATTAGCATCAATATAATTACAAATTTTAATTCACATTACAACTTAACTTAACGTAACGTAACATAAACTTAAATTAAAATTAAATTAAAATAATATTTGAAATGTTAATTTAATAATATAATATCAATAATTAAAATGATTAGCATCAATATAATTACAAAAATAAAAATATTCATATTACAACTTAACTTAATGTAACATAACGTAAACTTAAATTGAAATTAAATTAAAATAATATTTGAAATGTTAATTTAATAATATAATATCAATAATTAAAATGATTAGCATCAATATAATTACAAAAATTAAAACATTGACATTACAACTTAACTTAACTTAACGTAACGTTAACTTAAATTGAAATTAAATTAAAATAATATTTGAAATGTTAATTTAATAATATAATATCAATAATTAAAATGATTAGCATCAATATAATTAAAAAAATTAAAACATTCACATTACAACTTAACGTAACGTAACTTAACTTAACTTAACTTAACTTAACTTAACGTAACATAACTTAACTTAGCTTAACGTAACATAACTTAACTTAGCTTAACGTAACCTAACTTAACTTAGCTTAACGTAACGTAACTTAACTTAACTTAACTTAACGTAACATAACTTAACTTAGCTTAACGTAACATAACTTCAATCACATTCAACGCAACATAACTTAATCTTAGCTAACGCAACGCAACTTAACTTAGCTTAAACGTAATGCAATCTCTAACTTTAACTTAACGCAACTTAACTTAGCTTAACGTAACGTAACTTAACTTAAATCTTAAACGTAACATAACTTAACTCTAACTTAACTTAGCTTAATAACATAACGATGAACCATTATAACATTAAAACACGCATACGCCTATTAGCGAAATGGTATAATGGAGTACGATAGACCATTATAACATGAAAACACGCTACGCCAATTGGTGAAATGTTATAATGGAGTACGATGGACCATTATAACAAGAAAACACGCTACGCCAATTGGTGAAATATTATGATGGAGTACGATGGACCATTATAACATGAAAACATGCTACGCCTATTTATAAATGGTATAATGGAGCACGACAATCATATAACATGAAATCATGCTACGCTTATCAGGGGAAATGTTATAATGGAGCATGAATAACCATTATAACATGAAAACACGCTATGCCTATTAAAAATGTTACAACTTAACGTAATGTAACGTAACTTAAATTAAACTTAACTTAACTTTAACTTAACTCTAACTTAGCTTTAACATAACTTGACTTAAGCATAACATAAGGTAACTTAACGTTAACGTAACTTAACTTAGCTTAAGGTAACGAACTTAACTTAGCCTAACGTAACATAACTTAACTTTACCTAAACGAATGTAACTTAACTTTAACTTAACTTAACTCGATTTTAACTTCTTAACGTAACATAACATAACTTAACCTAACTTAACTTAACATAACTTAACTTAACTTAACTTAACTTAACTTAACTTTAATTTAACTTAACTTAATCTCTAGCTTAATGTAACTTTAACTTAACTTAACTCCTGACATAACTTAACTTAACTTCTAACTTAACTTCTAACTTAACTTAACTTAACTTAACTTAGCTTAACATAACTTAATTAACTTTTAACTTAACTCTTGATCTCTTAACTTAACTTAACTTAACTTAATGTAACTTAACTTGACTTAACTTAACTTAACTTAACTTAATGTAACTTCTAACTTAATTAACTTCTAATCCTTAACATAACTTAACTTAACTTACCACCTTTAACTTTTAACTTCAATTTAACTTCTAATCCTAACTTAGCTTAAACTTAACTTAACTTAATCCTAACTTGACATAACTTAACTTTAACTTAACTTAGCTTAACTTAATTTCTTAACTTAACTTAGCTTAACTTAACTTAACTTAACTTAACTCAACATAATTCTAATCTTAACTTAACTTAGCTTAATCCTAACTTAACTTTAACTTAACTTAGCTTAACATAACATAACTTAACTTAATCCTCAACTTAACTTAACTTAACTTTAACTCTTAACTTAATGTGTAACTTAACTTAACTCCAATCTAACTTAACTTAACTTAATGTAATCCAATCTTAACTTAACTTAACTTAACTTAACTTAACTTAACTTCTAACTTAACTTAACTTCTTAACTTAACTTTAACTTAACGTAACTTAACTTCTAACTTAACTTTGGACTTAACTTAACTTAACTTAACTTAACTTAACTTAACTTAACTTAACTTCTAACTTAACTTAATGTAAAATTCAATCCTAACTTAACTTAACTTAACTTTAACTTAACTTTAATGTAACTTAACTTGACTTAACTTAACTTCTAATCCTTAACTTAAC
>CM028380.1:131314002-131364784 GCA_013146195.2 Codonopsis lanceolata | reverse complement strand
TATGAGATGATGTCGGTGTGCCCGTGCCTATGACACGGCGAGTAGGAGAATAAATCAATCGCAACCGCCTTTTATTCCACAAGCTTCATTTCAGATACCGATTGAGTATAATTAATTTGTTAATAGAAAATATAAAAAATAAGCTTATTAAAATAAAACATTTCCCAACAGTAAAAAAGAGAGCAGTAATGCAGTATGACATTGAAAGAGGAGATTCCATAATAATGAAAAAGAGTGGGTTGTGGGTGGGGTATAGGGTGGGAATAAACCGTGGATGAATCCAAGGTCAAAAAGAGTCCTTGACACCTCAACCACACTCTTTCTCCAAAACTTACAGTAACAAATTTTGATTGGCTTTTTTCTAAACAACCAACAAAGTATCTCTCTCCCCGCCCCCGTCCTCGAACTTTCTTTTTTCCCGACTCCGCATCCTCCTCCAAAGTGCAACTGAACATCCTTTCTCTCTCCATCACATTTATATATATATAACAGACTGAAGCTGAAGGCAGCAGGGGCTGTATCTATATAGGTGGGAGTGGGATGAACTAAAAAAAAACAGATATTGGTGGTTGCTGATAATGGTTAAAAGGCTGCGAGGCTTTTCTATTGCTACCCAAAATCCTCCTCTTTATCAACAATCTCAGTCCAACCCCCCGCGGCTCTCTATGCTGATCAAAAATAGTAAAAATCTGCATCTGCATTTCCATTGAGATTTGCTTGTTTCTTGATGAATAACAAAAGAATACAACTTAATTATAAAAGAAGAATAAAAACAGAAACTATATGTAAAGAGAAGAGAGGGTAAAATGGCTCAAGCAAAATGTCAAGACTTGGACTTAGATCCTGCTTCATCAGCTTCTGCCGGAGACGTCCAATACAACTTCACTCCAAACAAAAGATTCTCCCTCTCTAATGGTCCATCTTCATGATCCACAATTTGACTATCCCACAACATCCATCTGCAATCCCTTCACATCGTCTCTGATGATTATGCTCCCTTCTGGCCTCAGGATTCTGTCCATCAAGGTATATCTTCCACACCTGTAAAAACCGTTACATCCACAAATATCTCAACCACAAAATGCCTAAAAGATTTTTCCCCATATTCATTTCACACTAACATAACATTTTTGTGATTCAGAATGAAAGACTCCTCCATAAAAATGCTCCTACCTGTCTTTGTAGAGTGTAAAAACTGAATCCGCATGAATGAGATCGTACGTCCTCGGATAAGTTGACATTGCTTCACACCTACAACCAAACATATCATAGCCCAACACGTAAAAATCAATATATTATCAATCCAAAAGGAAAAAAGGAAACAAACAAAGAGCTGGGATAAAAGCTCATAGTTACTATACCAGGATTTTGGGCAGGGCAGAAAGGCGGTTTCTGGGTCATTTTGCGATTATAGTAATGTCACCCCTTTCTCCCAACTTTTTCCAGCAAAGACTCTTGGCAACATTCTCAATTTGAGTCTGTTCTTCATTCAGGTCCTCCTTTGTTCTCTCCCAACCTTTCCAGTATTTCTTAATGAAAAGCAAAAAATCATTTTTGCATATAGTAAAACTGAAAAGTGAAGAAATCATTTCCTTTTTTGGGAAAGCTGATGCTTATTCATTTTTGCTGTAATTGTAAAACTGAAAAGCGAAGAAATCATTTTTTCTATAGTTCTATTAATTGTTCAGTATTAAAAAGTAATGGTATCATTTTTGCAACAAAAAGTAATATTCCAGATTTCCATAGTTCTATTCATAGTTCTATTCATAGGATTGGGTCTCTGAGAAGGGGCTGTGAATAAGCAGATAGAGAGTCTGCCAACTCATCTACCAAATTCAGAAACCGTGTTACATTTTAAACCTAGATGAAACCAAGATATCTCTCAGCAAAATTCAATTCCATGGTATTACTATAAACTGATTCAAGACATTCATGTTCCATGGAGTTGGCAATGCACTCAAGAAATATAATCCAAGTGCAGAAAAGAAGCATACACAAAATGCTTACCAACTGCCATTAGAAACGTCCTGCAAATGATTACTTTATGGAGACAAAGATACTCAAGGGACAAATGACAACTTTTTTTGTAGATGGCCCTTACAGTCATCCTGCAGAATATGGTGGGATTGATGTTTTGTAGTTGGATGGAATATACTAACAGAGCAGCAGATGGATGTTTTAGAGGGAGAGAGAAAAGAAGCATACACTAAATGCTTACCAACTGCCATTAGAAACGTCCTGCAAATGACTACTTTATGGAGACAAAGATACTCAAGGGACCTATGAGGTTGAGTAAATTGTTATCTCATCTAGGCCGTTAATTGCGTTTTTTTTTTCCAACTCAGGAAGGAGATGCAAATTCAAGCTGGAGGAGGGGCTGGTGAATGGAACAGGCAGTTCTTGTGAAAGAATTTTGTATAAGCCTGGGATATAAGCAGGCTGTCACTGTACCCGATGGAGTCCGGCTTTAATTTCTGCCCTTCAAGTATTATTTACCTAGTGAAATCTGATAAAAGAGCGCAATGGGAAGAACCTTTTTTATAAATCCTTCCACTGTGAGTAGGCATAATTAGTTTTGTGCTTTTACATATTTATCTTAGAATTTTGTGGGGGTGCCCTTCCGCAAAAGGTTGCATTCAATCCCTTTTCTGAGTATTTCATCACCCTTGTCTGAAACTTGGCCTCTTTCTTCAATTACTCTATATATGGTTTCTTTCTTGAAAAACCATCAAAATCAAAACACGACTTTAAAAACAGGAGTAAGATATGTTCGTTCAAGCTGGACTCTCTTTTCTGTTGGGCTGTTCTGCAAATTCATTGCTCTAGGCTTCTAGCATTAGCTTTTACATGTCAGGGCTATTAAACATTCAAGATTTTCAAAGTTCTGGTCTTGAAAATCACCAGTGGCATTAGAACAGTTTCTAAGGCCATTAGAGAGAATTCCAACGGAGAATCTTTTTAAAATTTTGATTCTTAAACAGTGTCCTTAATACAGATTCTGAATACTTAACGGATTCTGTAATAACATTGATATGTTTTGGTGGTGATTTCAGGTATCCGCTTGTACTGATAGCAATGTATTCTTCTAAATACAGATTGAAACGCAATCACTCAAAAACAAAAAAACAAAAAAACAAAAACCGAAAAAAAAAATTCTCTCATAATAATGGAATAGACTTTAAAAGCTCACATATTGACAATCACTCAATTGAAACATAGTGGCAAAATCAAAAGAAACGCAGCGAGAACAATTAAAAGAGTGACAAAAAGAGAGAAAGCTTACGGATTTTAGGGATCGATTCTGGCGGCCTTATTCTTGCTCTTTTTTCCCATTTAATTTAATCCCTAAAACCAATGGAAAATGGAAAAGGAAAAAATTAAAACCACAAAACTCAGCTTCAATCCTACACCAAAAACAAAATTAGAACAAATACCAAGACGTAGATCGAGTAGTAACAAACGAAGGTAGGAGGTAGGAACCATTCAAGGAGAGGCAGAAGAACCAATAAGCCAGCCACTGCTCATCGTCCACTTTTGATGTGCTCTCTATTGCTATCACCGACGCATACCTATTTCATTTAATTCCACCACCAACCTAGATCAATATATAATTGGATTAATACTTAATTAAAGAATTGAAACAAAGGAATGCGACTCACTGAGGATACAGCAACATCGTTGCAGCCTGCATATATATTTCAATTTATATATTCAATTCAATTCAATTCAAGTAATTAATTGCATAAAATTATGTATCCAGCTAACGAATGGAGAGCAGTCATCAAAGTCCATAAACGACTCATTTCTTTTCTTGATTGAGGAAAACTACTACTGTTAGAGTAGCTAGATTGATGAAAAGCAAATCTATAAACTGCCAAGAAACCAAAGTTGAAATCTATATATATATATATATATATATATATATATATATATATATATATATATATATATATGCGGAAATAAATTGTTTCTTTTTTTGTTATATTGTTGTTGTTGAGAACTTGGTGAATTCTGAGACAGAAAAAAAGTTTTACCCTAGGATCGATCTGCATTTGCCAGACTTCGGATGGAGGAGCCTCAAGGGCGGCGATCGATTGAAGACGCGGACGAAGCTGTCAACATCAAAGACGCGGATGAAGCTGGAACGGTGGAGATGGAAATCGAGAATAATATTATACATTAACTTGTGAACTATATATATTGGCAATGATACATCAAGAATCGGAATCAAGCTGCCGCAATTATTAACCAAGTTTGAGATTTGAGGTTGCTTACCCATCCCCTTCTGCTGACATGATCATCAAACATGGAAGGTGACAATTATTTCAATTCATAAGTTGATCTTTACTGTATCAATCAAGTGTGTACATGAAAGAAAATAAATATTATTCACTTCATTTGACATATGATCATCAAACATAGAGTGTGACAATTTCAATCATTATTGCATCAATTAAGTGTGCATGAAAGAAAGAGAGAGTGGTGGGAAGGGGGAATTAATACCAATGATAGAGGGGAAGGTAATACAGTGCCTCTCCATTGTCAATAGGGTGTCAGACAATTACAGTTTCTCCTACAGAGCAATTACAACATTATTAAAAATCAAATTACGATCATCAGCTCCAGAAAGAAATATAAAAATAGAATCTTTGCATCAAAACTATTAAGAAATCAGAAGAGATGAAGTCAGAAGAGACAAAGCTTACGATTGAGTTGGAGGTCCATCGTTATGGTTATGGAAGAACATGATAAACAAATGCACACCCTTTTCCTAATTTTTCCTCCCTACAAAAATGGAACCAAAGCAATTTTCAAGAAATAGACGGAGAAAGATGAAGAGAGAGACCTTGCATATTGAGGTTTCGAGTTTCTTATGCGGGAAAATTTGAAGGAAGAAGATGGGTGCGTTTCAACTTCTCTTTGAACTTGCAGTCAACAGTCCCAAAACCCCACAAATAGTAGTACACAATCAAAAAGAAATCAAAAAGAGAAAGGATCGCCGGGTGAGCATTGAGAATAGCAAAACAGAAAATCAATTACAAAAACGACTGAAGTGATACGTTGAATACCAGAACTGTCATGAGGGTTTAATGGCCGGTAAGACTGATTTGGATCTTTCTGCTGTGAAAGAAATCGAAAAGGGCTTTGTCAAAGCCACACCTCTACCGAGCCTAAGCCTTATGTAAATCTACATATATATATATATATATATATATATATATATATATGCTACTTACAATGTGTGAATAATACAATCTGTATATATAATTTAAGTACAAATTAGAATGAGATAATGCGGAAAAAAAAATCGTTTCATAATATGGATGTGTGAATTTGGGTCTTACATGAAACTAAAAAACAAAAAACAACCCACAGAACACTGACATTATTTTCTAAAAACAACCACTTCACTAAAATTGAAAGAAACAAATGACATAAAGCAAATAACTTACCGCGGTGGTCGGAGGAACACGCTGATTCTTCTTTAAGGACCAATTTCTCAAGTAATTCCCTTCCTAGAGAAACCTCCCAGTAGAACAATTAAAAACCCAAAACTGAAGATTTTGAGATGATGAAACTAAAAAACAAAAAACAACCTAACGCATAAGAACACTGAAATAAACAAATTAAAAGAAATAAATAACTTAGAAAGGATCGGAGTGAGCATTGAGAATGGCAAAACAGAAAATCAATTACAAAAGCGACTGAAGTGATACGTTGAATACCCAGAAGCTTCTCAGAGGGTTTGGCGGTAAACTGATTTGGATCTTTTTCTGCTGTGAAAGAAATCGAAAAGGGCTTTGTCAAAGCCACACCTCTACCGAGCCTTATGTAAAAATCTACATATATATATATATATATATATATATATATGCGTGCTGCAATGTTGTGAATAATACAATCTGTATATATAATTTAAGTACAAATTAGAATGAGATAATGCGGAAAAAAAATCGTTTCATAATATGGATGTGTGAATTTGGGTCTTACATGAAACTAAAAAACAAAAAACAACCCACAGAACACTGACATTATTTTCTAAAAACAACCACTTCACTAAAATTGAAAGAAACAAATGACATAAAGCAAATAACTTACCGCGGTGGTCGGAGAGACACGCTGATTCTTCTTTAAGGACCAATTTCGTACCCTTCCTAGAGAAACCAGTAGAACAATTAAAAACCCAAAACTGAATTTTGAGATGATGAAACTAAAAACAAAAACAACCTAACGCACAGAACACTGAAATAAACAAATTAAAGAAAGTAAATAACTTACATGGTGGGGCGGAGAGGTATGCAGAGGAGAAAAGGAAAAAGATATAGATATAGAGCCAATCCATATCACTTGAACAGCCTAATCCCAATGAAATTAAAAGATTACTCAATCAATAGTTTAACAAATTGACAAATTGCCTTTGAGAGGGACTGAAAACGTAAAGCTCCTGCAAATGTCTACTCTAACTAAAACAACAAAGTAACAGGGCTCTACATTCTACATGAATAAATGAAGTAGACCCAGAGACCTGTTCGAAACATCCTTTTCCATCTGCTCGCATCCGTCATCTACATCTTCAAATTCTTTCAGTAAATTGGGCCCCAAAATCCGAAGTTTGCTTTGGTGTGCTACATCTTTCTACTTTCTATTTATAAATACAGTAGAACAAACTTGGAATAAAAAGAAAGCAGATGGATTTCCAGAATCAGACGAAGGCAATGAAGAAATTACCCAAAGTTATATATGAATATGAATCATTGAATCCGAAAATAAATTACTCATATTAGGGCTTATTAGTTATAACTTACCGGTTACCAACGAACGGCAAGCGGTAGATGAGCAGAGGCGGACGGCTACGGTGAGGGGAATCAGGGAGGCACCGACGGCCGATGTAGGTGAGAGCAAAAAGCGACGCGATACTGGGAGTCTAGAGTCTCCGAGTCTGGGATTTGTGAATGGCCGATGAGACAACGACTTCGCATTACTTAGTTTAGGACTTAATCGGTGGAGATGGATTCGCCGGTTGGTGGATGACGGGATAGAGTGTGGGTGGAGATGGATTCGCCGGTGAAGAAGAGATAAAGGGGGATGGGTGAGATTCGCCGGAGAAGACGGAAGGTCCGGCTGGGTTGTTGATGGGGGTTTCGTTTGTTAGACCAAGAGGAGATGTAGGAGATCGCCGGTGGGTTATGGCGAGCAGGGAAGGAGATGAAGACGGCTGGCTGGAGAAATTAGGGGAAGAAGGGGCTGGTTGCAGGGAGAGATGAACGAAGGGGAACAATCGGAAAGAATGAGGAGTTAGAGTCGTACAGGAGGGGGACGCAGAGAGGAGGAGTTTTTGGAATCGATCTCAACCGTTAGATACAGTTATAAATACGTAACCTCAGCCGTTTGATATAAACATAAATATCTAATTCATTAGTTTGATATAAAATAAGTATGAACAAGATCCGAGCCGCTTTTTATGGGATCGAGCTATCAGTCATATAGATATATATATATATATATATATATATATATTCAAAACAACCCTTAGATAATTTTTAAATTTTCAAAATTAATCCTGACAATTTTATAATAAAAAAATTGGTGGGAAAATAATATAAACATGAGCTCTCCCACCCAATCCACGTAGGCTGCCACAGGGATGCTCAGTCACCTTCCCGTTACAAAAACTAATAAGTTTTTTACGGAAGGTTTTAATTGGAAAAAAAATTAGGTTGAAGTTTTACATGCAAAAATAATTATACATGGTTCAAACGAAAAAATTAAAATAGGTCAGGGTTTTTTTATGCAATTAACCCTATCAAAAAAATAAAACAAAATATGTGTGTTTTGAATTTTGAAAAAAAAATATACGAAAAAATTTTTATTTGAAAAATATTCAATAATTATCATTAAATTAATCTGCTAATTGACTAAAAAAAGTTGAGAGTCAAAAAAAATTATTTATCAAAGAAAAGAAGTGGCCATAGGTGTTGACAAAAGATGTTATCATTATTCATAGGGGTGATTTTAATATAATTAATTACAAAAGATTAATTTAGTTTAAACTATTATTATTGAAAGGATTATCAGAAAATTATCATATAGTATTCCCTCAGTTCCATCTGAAAAATCAAATACTTAAAGAACAGAGTAATTACAAGAGTTATGCTTATCACCGGCTGGTCGAAAAAGGAAGCTATCAAATCCAACAAAACTTATGGGTGAGAACTGAGAATGAATTACATATATGTAAATTCTTATCAGAAGGAAAAAATATAACTTTTTGCTTTGTTTGTTTGTTGTATTTATTTTCTTCGTCAGTTTATATTAATTAACCCAATAATGAATTTATTTGTAAGTACAAAATATAGTAATATAATAATTAAAACTAATAATGAATTTATTTGATTAAAAAGTATAAAAATAAGTGTACATTGGGACCCATAGAATTGTAGAACTTCACAATTGTTTTGAACTAGTTTTTACACTCGTGTGTTAAACGCACGACATATATATTTTTAAATTAAACAATATATAAACAAAATGAATAGAAAAAACAAAATTAGAAGATGAACACACATCTTGAAATGAAAATCGATTAACACGTATCATGAAATGATAATCGAAATATTTTGAATTTCTACAAATCAAAATTGTTTCAATCCTTTCGTGATTTTGCATGTTTGTTTTAATGTTTATCTTATATATTATATATATATTATATCAATATTATATATAATGAAATATGATTAAAATGATATCATGGATTTTGGTACTTGTGAATCATTGTGTGTTGTTGATAGACGTATTTTATATGTCTTTATTGGATAATTTTATGACTTAGAAATAGCAATTTATGAGGTTTTTGATTCCTAATATATGTTTTTGAGCTATATTGTGACTTTCAGGATTTTGGGTGAAATTATGAGATTTATAATTTAGGGTTGTACTATTTCTTAGTTAGGGTTGTATTATTTCTTTCTTCCTTATTCCCCATCCTTTTTCACTGTGAGCGACCATACTCAGACGACGTTTTCCCCATCATGGCTCCACTATTTGGTCTTAGATGGCGTTCGCCTCTTTTTTATTTTGTTTGGGTTTTTCTTTACAAGTGGGTATCCAATTTGTTATTGACTTGTAGGTTATCTAGTGGATTGACGACAGTTCTTAACTTTTAGAGGTCTAGAGCGAGAAAAAAGGAGTCTTTAAAAACTTATAAAAATAAGATTTTAGATGAATTAGTTTTTGAATTTTCATCATTTAAATTATTCAAAATGTATACTACCTACAAACATATAAGAAAAATAAGTATTAAATAATTAATGAAAACTGTTATTCTTCATTTGTTCAAACAATTTTCAATAAAAATAATATACTCAATCGATTTTTTTCGTTTATTTATTTTTTGACTTTTTGATGGATATGTTTTTGGTAATATGTGTGCAATATAAATTCAAGTTAAAAATAAATCAACTAACAAAGTTAAGAATTAAACAAACATAAGCAATAAAAATTATAGTCACATGACAATAAATTTGATTTTTGCTTGAAATATAGGTATTATATACCCAATAATTATTATAATTGTATGTATATTTCAATTGAAGTAATTGTTTTTTTTATGATCCTGAAAAAACATTTGATGGTCAACTAACTTAATTTTTTTGATAAGTAAGTTTAGCGAACACAAAATAAAATTAAGATTGAATAACTCTCCTTGAGTCGAATACGGAATTTTTATATTTATATAGTACTCCCTCTGTCCCTAAATTATCGTCCTCCTTTCCTTTTTCGAAATTTCCTTTTTATGTCAAAAATAATTGTCACTTTGAAACTTTTTTTAGAACAACATTACCTTTACTTTTTCACTCTACTTTAATTATGGGCTTTTACACACTTTACATGGACATTACTTTTCACTCTAACTATGGGCCACACATACATGGTTAAAAACTTACTTAAATAATCAAGTAATTACTTTTTCTTAAAGCGTCAATTATTTAGGGACAGAGGGAGTAACTCTTTATCTATTAGGTTTCAAAGTAAATTAAAACATATATAAGAAGTATTTAAGTTGGTTATAAAAAAAATCTTAACCACAACCTTTATATTTACAATGCAATTGGAGGATAAAGATAAAAGATTATGAAAAAATTATAAGCATAATTTTTTAAAATTGATTATTTATTTAAACAGAATAGTATATGAAACTATTTACCCAAAATAAGGAAGTATATGATATAAGATGCATATAAATAAAATTTAATAATAAACAGTACACCCAAAATAAATAGAAAAATTACAAAAATGACACTGGTCGGACTTGAACCTAATATTTCTACTTCATTATCACTACAAATCCATTGAGACAGATAACATTTTTTGTACTTTTGATAGGTTATTTATTTTACATATAACAAAAATGACACTGGTAGGACTTGAATCTTCTTAATCATTGAATATGGTTCTTGAAGTGAAATATTGTTTTGTTTATGAAGTTGTTTTTACAAATATTGCAACATAAATCTTGGTAGCCTTACTTTTTTTTCTTTTTTTTTTATCCTAACCCTTTAAATATATCCATTATCAAGAGATTTATTTTATTTGATAAACCAAAAGCAAGATACTAGTTTGAAATATATGTCAATAAATAAAATTAATTACTTACATGGAAGCATTTAGAGTTGACTAGCTTGTTTGCATTTTCTATTTGTCCAAGTAATTTTTGACTTTTCTTTTCTAAATGTCGTTAACATCCTACATTTATTAAAAAATGTTGTTAATTTTCCGACATTTATTAAAAAAGTGTCATTAAATTTTACGACACTTCATTATGTGTTGAAAACTTGCCGTAATATTTACCGACATATGGAGTATATGTCATAGAGTTAACAACCCTTATGAAAAAATGTTGGAATCTTTTTTCCCAACATTCGATAAGTGTCATAAATTTTTGACATTTATAAACAATTGGTGTCAATTTTCGATACATATGTTAATAGTTGTTTATTTTTGACACATGTGGAAGTGTCGGTAATTGCCAACACTTATTTCAAATGTAAAGAATAAAGTGTCGCCGAAAGTAGATTTTCTTATAGTGCTACATCTCTTTTAAATTTCAGTAAAATTTTATTGAGTATTTATTTGTACAATACCTTAGATAAATATTTTTTACAAAAAACAATATAAAATATATGGATAATTTCAGAAATGCGACATTATTGTGGACAACTCATAACGAAGAGTGTGACGATTTGTTTGGGACGGAGGAGTAGTCGGCAACCTTTTAGCTACTTCGCTGAAACAAAAGTAGAGCATTGAAGCTGTGGTACGATAGTTGTAAGAAGCCAATCTGCAATGATCATGTACGCAGCTTGGGTTAAGTGTATTCCATCCCAGCTGATTCTTACATTGGGGTCGTCACAAATTGTTGCTTCGGGAGCTCCACACGCCTTGCTTGGATCATAATTGTAGTTACCTCCGACACCACAACAGGCTTTTTTCGTAGATCGTTCATCAAATCCTACAAAAATCAAAAACAACTTGTGTAATAGAAAGACATCTGAGTAGCACTTAGTTGATTCACAAACTCAAGACAAATTAATATTAAGACGCACCAAGATGTTGGGCCTTTTTAAGAAGCCACAGGAATGCATTATAGTAATCCCCATATACAATTGTCACATTGGGGAATTCTTGTTTAAGCTCTTTGATGGCTTGTTGGAGGTGATCATTATGGTAGACTGAAAGGTTGTTGCGATCCTTCAAACAGTGGTTTTCGTCATAAGCAAATGCATCATTTGTTTGGTATTTTGTCAAATAAGATGGAAAACAACCAGCTGGAAAATCGCCAGGTATAACCAACCGGACACCCCCACGATGAATAACTCTCTGCAATAAATCTAGAGTTCTAATCAGATAATGTTGAAAATACAAATGTCGAATTAATAAAATGCATTTAAACTCGTGGGAGAAAATGAAAACCAAAGAGAGAGAAGTGTTACCCTTGCAGCATTCTTTATGGCTTGAACAACTTCAGGGACCATATATTTTATCTCCACAAAGGATTTACCCACTCCATACGCATAGTTGTAGTCATTCCCTCCTATTTCCCCAACCACGAAGAGCGCATTTTTGAGTTTCTCAGCACTGTCTACATGCAGATAAAAATCCAATTAATTAAGTGGATTTGAAAACTTTATATCATAAAGTACAGTGAAAGCAGATTGGATTTTATGGAAATAGAGTAAGGATCAGACCTTTGTATGAGTGGAAAACAGAATTGAAATGCATAGACATCCAATGAAGTTGAACATCAAGTGAGCTGTTACTACAATCGATTCGAATGTTCTTATCTGCAAGAATATGTGTGGGTAATGCAGTAGATCCAGCAACCGCAAAGTTTGCACCATTTGTAAAGTTTGCATTCAAATCCTTGTACGGATTTAGAAATTGAATACCTGCTGCCAATGCTGCGAGAATATGGATATTCTATACATATCAGCAATTAATATATTTATATGAACAACCAATGAGCTCTAGCTCAATTGGTACTGCTCACTTCTCCTAACAGAGAGGTCAGGTGTTCAATCTGGTACATCACTACTCTCAACTGAGAGGTTATATATATATATATATATATATATATGAACTGGGAACCCGAACATGGTACTGTTTTTTATTTTATTTTTTGTTTTGGTGCAGCTAACCTCAAACATGGTACGTTTGGCATTTGTATGTTCTTCTTTTAATATTAATGTCTATGAATCGATATTACCTTTTCGAAACACCCCAACAACTGCCAATAGTACCCCGTAAACCAGTTTACCTTACTCCCCCCAGTAAGAAACATCTTTAGTTCCTATGATATTTCCTTTTTTGTTATTTATGCACATGTTCGTGCGTGGGAATACTTTCCCTTAATATCAATTACAGGTAAGTACATCATCTGGAGTGTGAAACTTCATTGTATCCCAGCCTCAAGTACCTAGGTAATCTGGTTTTTATTTACTGTGGAAATCTTACTAGTGTACTGCAAAACTAGTTGCAAAAGAAACTTTGATTATTATTGTTAAATTATTTATCTGACATCAACTAAAATAAAAAGTAGAAACAAGCTTCTTTCCTTATGGTGCAGTGTCTCAAGTTTCACTTGGAATCTCATTATTCTAATTCCTCAACAATTATGTTTACACGATGTGGATTAGGAGTGAAAAATCTTATATGTACCAAACGTAGCGCATATATTACTGGGTAAAGTATGAAGTTTTTAATATTATTGACAGAAAAGAACGGTGAGAGCGCGCAGAAAGAAAACAAGTTACAAGAGTGAATTAAGTAAGAAGTATAGCATACCAATGTAGTCGATCATGAGTAGACCATTGGAACAGCGACCGGTAGGGTGGTTGTGAAAATCTTGACCGTAAGGTAACCTGGCACAATGGCTAGATGCTCCAACAGGAAACTCTCGGATTAGATTTCCGGTGTCGGACATAGAATCACCCAGCTGATAAATCTTCTCAATGTTACAGCTCTCAAGTGTTGGAGAAAGGGAAATGCGCCTAGCATTTCCGAGTTCGACATAGAAAGTAGTCAATAAAGAAGAAGGAAAGAGTAGCAAAAGAAGAAAGTAAAGAGGCATAATGTTGGTTGATCAAGCTCTTACGAAAAAAGAACTTCAATGATTGAGAAACAGAATGCTACATAATTGAGATCGGAAATTATATGGGGAGAAGGAGGATGAAGATGGAAAGTAGTAGGTAGGAAAGAATCAACATCAACAACAACAACAACAACAACAATAATAATAATAATAATAATAATAATAATAATAATAATAATAATAATAATAATAATAATAATAATAATAAAATAATAATAATAATACATGTTCATGCTTTCGTTTACTTCACTTCACGAGAATTGACTTTTAGGCCATTTTGATTGAAGAAATACATGAATCCTCTTACTAGCTAGTTTTAATACTCTAAAGTTTCGGGTAAAAAATTTCTATTTGAAAATTAAATTTTTTAAATAAAAATTATATTTTTATTAGTTTATTAGTAATAAAATAATATTTTTATATTTTAATTTTTAAAAATAAACTTTGTAAGAGCATCAGTAATGGGAGAATTCCTCAAGAATTCCCCATTAAGAATTGAGCCATTCCCCAACAATTCCTATTTGGGAATTTCTCACCAAAATTTCCAAATAATAATCAATCGGACAAGAGAGAGAGGAACGAAAAGGCGGAGAGTGTGGCTCACCAGCCACTCAAAAGGCGTGTGCACGTCACTCTCGGCTGAGGCATGTGAAGGAGGAGGCAAAGGCGGGCCCGCATGTTCCCCACTACAAATTGTTTGATTCCTTCTCCTTTTTTTCATTTTTATTTATTTTTTTCAAAAAATTAAGCCTAAAAACCGTTGGGCTTTGTTGTTTTCAAAAAAATTCAAAATTTCAATTTGCTTTCATTTCTTATTTTTTCAAAAATTCATCCAAAAATTCAATTTGCTTTCATCATTTTCTTATTGATGGCATGCAATTTTAAGAATGTTATGGCTAAATTTCTATATTTGTAATTTTTAAAATTGTTGTTTGTTTGAAGTATTTGTTATTTGTATGAGGTCTTTGTTTTTATGTAATATTTTAATGAAAATAATAAGTTAATACCTTTGTTTTATATAAATGTATTTGTTATGCAATATATTAATAAAAAATATAAACGGATTAATTTATTTATATATTGCATATTTGAATATGCAATATATAAATAAATATTATAAACGAAATAATTTATTTATATTGCATATTTGAATATTCAATATATTAATAAATATTATAAACGAAATAATTTATTTATATTGCATATTTGAATATTCAATATATTAATAAAAATTATAAACGAAATAATTTATTTATATTGCATATACGTATTAATTAATTTATTTGCAAAGTATAAAAATAAAAAGTAGTGTAAATAAAGTGAATGATGTGGTAATGGACCCATGTAGAATTGTTGTCAGTTAATTAAAACCATCAGAAAAATTCTTAAGAGAGAGAAATTATGAAAATGTATAGTTGGTAGTGGGACCCAGCTAAGAATTTGTGGGGGAAATGTAAACCATTGTGGATGCCCTAAGTAAAACATCTCAAAATTTAATAATGGATTCTTTGTTCAGATCGGAGGGAGTATATAATATTGCAACTTCTCAAAAGATGAATTTACTACCGTAACATCGTATGAAAAAAAAAAAAAAAAAACACTCCTTTTGGGAAAAGACAAACATTTGCTTTGGGACGAAGGGAATCTAGCTTTGGTACAATTTTAAACGACGGAAAATATAAAGAAGTAAAAAATCCATTTCTCCACATGTAAATGTCAAAATTATTTATTAGAAATTAATAGGTTGACAACATTAACCGTTCATCAAATAAACCTTCCATCGTTTAATTAAGGACAAAATAAATAAATTTGTAATGACAAAAAATAATATTTAGACAAAAATAGCCCTAAATATAATATATAACTCACCATTAATTAAGGTTAAACAAGTAAATTTGGCATAGGCTAATTAATTCAATAAATAATAAAATAATAATTTGATCTCTTGATTTGCACATATTTTAAAGTTAGGCCACACATTTTGAATTCAATTCATTTGGTCTTGTATTTTGATTTCCTAATCAGTTTCCCCCCTACCATTATCATTACAAATATCGTCCAATATTTTCTAAAATAACAACAATACCCTTACTCAGTCGAGAGACTAAAACATTATTCAAACTTAAAAATAAAGCTTAAATAGCAATTTGTTACCCTATTTTCCTAGTTTTTGAAATATAATAACTCTACAATTATCTTTTCAATTTAATCACTATACTTGGTTTATAATTTTAATAAGGTCACTGAACTTATTTCCGTTAGTTACGTAAGACAGAAATCTTCAAAAAGTCTAAAATACTCATTATCTTAGGCAGATGATGTGCACGTCATGTTTGTAATGCCCCGATAATTTTAATTTAAATATTAAAAAAAAATTATTTAATATTACCGTTTTTGACCTATAAAATTAATGTTATAATTAATTGTATTAGATTAATGCTTTGAACATATTAAGTAACTAATTAAATTGGTTTGGGCTTGGCCCACTTATGATTAGGATTAATTACTATTCATTAATAATATCACCCAATTAAAAGATAGGTCTTAGCCCATTTAATATTAGGGTTAGGAAACCTAATAGGGTTTCGGTATAAATAAATATTAAAAAAGGAGAAAACCCTTTATCGTTAACAGAGTACACAAAAAAAAAAAAAAAAAAAAAGAAGAAGAAACCGGAGGGAGAAGAAAGCGGCGGCCAAGGGCAGAATACCGAGAGCTCGGCGGCTGAGGTAATAGTCTATTTCTTTTATTATTCCGAGCAGTGTGGGCGGCTGGTTTGATTACATATATATATATACATATTAAGATGAATAGTAATGGAGGAATATATGTGTATAAAGAATAATCAATTGTTTCAGTTTGATACTCAAAGGTGTTTGTGCCTTCAACAGTGCCGCACTGTTCAATAACCTTGTGATCTGCCGTCGGCTGTCCTCGGGCCAGTAACTAAACTCATGTAAGTAATGGTCTTTACCAATTCAGTACAATGACATTAGTAATACTCTGCAAGTGGGTAGGATATATATTGATTGGTATCAATTAGACTATTATATATATAGGAATATGGGTTTGACTTACAATTGTGTGCTTGGTGTGTGTATGTGTAATCTGTGCGTGTTTCAGTGTGTGTAATTAATGTGTGTTTAAATTAAAAATTAAATAATCACAATATTAAATAAATAAGATAATAATAATAACAATAAATTATTTAATAAAGTATTATTATATTTGTTGTTATTTAAATTAATAGGTTTTTGGTTGGTACATTTTTAGTTAGTGATTATGATATATTTTTTTAACTTAGATTTGAGCAAGGAAGGTTAGGACGAACGTACGTGTTGCGGATTATTCTTTTGCTAAGCATTTCGAGGTAAGGGATTATACCTCATTTAGGTCTTTTGAATTATTCGTTTCATACTGTTAGGCTTCCGTTATTTCTTTGATAAATGTCGTTCCTTGAAAACGTGTGCCGATTTTGTATCGGTATTTGATTTTGAACTCCGTCGATTGCGTTCATTTGATTACTCATAATTATCCTCCTTCGTTTAATCTCACATATCTATCATGTTTTATGTGAGATATCTATTTGATACATAAATGAGTTTGTAATTCGTTTTGTAAAATGTATTTGATTATTTAAAAGTTTTTACCTTGATCACTAAGTCAAACAACCTAGTCACGGGTAAATGTGACCTTTCGATTTACCTAGTCACGGGTAAATGTGACCTTTTGATTTACCTAGTCACGGGTTAATGTGACCTTTCGATTTACCTAGTCACGGGTTAATGTGACCTTTCGAAACCCTTTAACCACTAGACATGTGGTTAGTTATCCGGATATACTATTTGGAAACCTTAACCCTTATGGGTCTTTAGAATTTTTGAAACATTGTTCGAACAGGTCTTTGACCGCTTATGTGATCTTGGTATCTGTGAGTCGTTCGTTGTCTCCAGCTGGTATGGGACGGTTGGTGACAATTGGACTACTTGAGTCGTCCTTTGCATTATTATCTTTCGTTTGGAATCCTAAATAATTATCTGTGAGTCGTCCGTTGTCGTCAGCTGGTATGGGACGGTTGGTGACAATTGGATTACTCGAGTCGTTTGTTGTATCCTTATCCTTCACTTGGAATCCTGAAAATATATTTGAAAGTTTGAATATTTGAAATTTGACTATTTGACTTTTGCATTATGGATATTGGAACTTTCGATTTTGATTCCTTGATTTATTTCGGTCAACTCCTCCTTAGTAACCGGAGGGGTTGTGTATGAACTTACTGAGCATTGTTCGCTCACCCTTTCTTATTCTTTCTCTTCCAGGTGACATTTAGTTTGACTAGATGAATTGTTTCGAGTAGATGAATGAAGATGATCAAGGAAGTTTTAGACATTTTTTTAGTAAATTTGTACTTTGGAAGTTTAAGTAACTTTGATCAGTTTTATTTTAGATTTCGTTTATGATATTTGGTGGTTGTATTTTAATTACAATTGAGGGATATTAATGTTGATTATTTATTAGTGTTTGGATTTATTATGGTTTTAGGTATTGATTGTTGGTGACGTGGCCAAATTGTGGGTTCAAATGGTCGGACCCGAGTTTGGGGTGTTACAATGTTTTATCAAAATCAATAAAATCTAACTTCATTTACCTAATTGAATCGAGTTCTAAGAATCAATTCACAGAAATTAAAATTTCTTTCTTCAAAATGAAAAAAAAAAAAAAAAAACAGTTACTAACGAACACACTAGGATCCAATTGCCCAATTAATTCAAAACCAATAGGAAATGCTTACTTGAAACAAGATCGAAGACATCGGCGGCAGATTCACCCTCCAGAAAATGATAGAAGAAATGGCCACACCTCTCTCTAGTCTCCTTAATTGCCTTCATTCTCTCGGCAACCTTAAAATTGCCAAAATTATGTTCCCTAATCATACACTCTTCTCTAACGCCGACCACTCTCTTCTTGGGGAAAGAGCGGCCAATTTCCATCAAGGTGGATTGGGTACACTCGTTGGGGGAGACGTAGAAGTAAACTTTTCCATTGGATAGATGGTTGTCGTCGAAGATTACTTGATGGATCTGGGAACCGGAAAGCTCGGATTGGGAGATGCCCTTTGGGGTTAAAGAGATCTTGTAATCGGGAGTGGTGGCGTAGGTTGTGCCGTCATGATTTCCTTGACTCTCACCATGGCAGACCAATATTAGTCTCTTTGATTGACATTTTTGTGGTTGGTTTTTCATTCTCTACATAATTCTTTCTTTCATTCTCATTCTTGGAATAATTCAAATCTCTTTGCTAATGATTATATACTTTTTGGAATGTCAGTCAGATTTAGGGGAAATGTGGGGGGAAAGAATTCAATTTTTTATTGAGTTGAATTCAAGGTAATTACTATCGCTGCTACTGCGGCTGCCGGAAATTGAAGGATATGAAACTGGAAGAAGCCTTTTTCCCATAATATACACTTTAGAAAAATAAATACTTCTCCCAGATCCAAGAAGCTTGTGATTCATCACTTGCACTCTCTATTCACGTGAGCAAGGGCCAATTGATATTGTTGCGACAATTGTTCTCTAAGGAAGGGATGATGGAATCTGTAAGTGGGTTAGATTCATCGCCACTTTTGAGTTACTGCACTCCTTCTCCATATCGGCTTAAATTGATGTTGTGGCTTTGTTTAAATTTAGAAGGGGATAAGTAAAAATCTAGAAAGAAAAAGAAAAATACTAATTATAAAGGTTATTTTCGGGTTTCTCTAAATGTTTAAAGATTTGCATCCACAAAATTAGATGGAGTGATAAACTTGATATATGATGTCAAGTACAATGATTAAATTGAAAAGAAAAAAAAGTACAGTCACCATATTGCAAAAAGTCAAAAAGTAGGGTTGAGATTTAAGCCTTAAAAAATATGGTCTTCCTTTCTTAAATATGTTCGAAAAATTACATTATTAGATATATATGAAAAAGTATAACTATAAGACTTCATCCATTTTCAAATTATCGTTCTCCTTTCCTTTTTCTTTCGTTCTAAAATAACTGCCCTCTTTCAAAAAATTTCTTTTTAGGAAAAAACTTTTAACACTTTACGAACCCTTATTTTTTCTACATACTTCAATTATGGAAGAATGTTCAAGAGCATTAAGAAGCCACATATTTCACCAATATTTATTATAAAGTCAATTACTTTTTTTTTAAACAGTGTGCCGGGTCAAAGAGGACAAGGTATCGAGATATTACAAGATATTATATGGTGAGAAGCACCACTATCGAGAAGCCAGCCCGAAGTCCTGGTGTCCGCTGTGGTCGCAAGGTGTGCCCGTGGATGCCTTGTGTAGTGACTGGCCGAGTTGGAGTCAGCGGGTAGAGATGTGGTGGCGACCAATTGAAAGTTGGGGCAGGGAGCAACACCGTGTGTCCCTGTTGGCGACAGCCATGACACTTACCAAGATAACATCGTTGTTGGCGAGGAGGAGAAGCCGAGGACTGCTGGGAGGGTTGCCGAGGTTGAGCAGGAGCTACCCGAGCTTGCGAGGAGGAGTGTTGAGCATGCGAGTTGTGGTTCCTCGAGGTAGCAACACTAGCAGAGACAAGATGGGAGAAGGACGCGGGCTGTGACTACTTCAGAAGCAGTTCTCGATTGATGAGTTTTTCATGGAGCTCATCAAACGATATGGGAGTATCCCGGCCTTCCATCACATCCACGATGTGGCGATACTCATCATCCAAGCCACCAAGGATGGTCTCAATAAGATCCTTGTGGTCAAGCGGTTTGCCCAGAACCGCGAGTTCATCTGCCCGACTTTTGGCAGACTGCATGTAATCGAAGACCGACTGAGTACCCTTGGATGCCCACTTGAGGTAGTCTTTAATCTTCTTTATGCGGCCGCGAGTTGGTCAAGTATAGGTATGAGCTAGAGTTTCCCATGCTTATCTAGTAGTGACGGCCTGTTGGATCATAGGAACCAGGGGAGCAGAGAAGAAACCAAAAAGAGCTCCAAACAAGAGAGTGTCTTGTCGGATCCAGGGTTGGTAGTATAGGTTTGGGATGGGAACGTCCTTGGATGATTGAGTATCCTTAGCTAGAACGGTTGGAGGCGGGCATGGGAAATGTCTACAAACTTGTAAAGGTTATAACCAATAAGAGTGGCCTAAACTTGGAGTTTCCAAACTATGTAGTTTATGGAGGCGAGTTTGGTGAGAGATGTTGATGAGGTCTAAGGTTTATGTGGGGTCAAGGAGGTTTTTAATGGTGAGGGAGTAATTTCCGTTAGTCATGGCGGAGGGTGGTCGGGGCGACGGCTAAAGGAAGAAGATAGAGATTTTAGGAGCAAATCTCTGATACTATGTAGAAACTAATAAAGTTTAATAATAACGACATATTCTTTTCATTGATTGAATCACCTATTTATAGGAAGAGTTACAATTAGAGTTACACTTGAAGTATAGTACAAGAAACCTATACAATGAAGGTAGCATAATAAGGAAAGAATTATACAAGGTAATTATAATTAATTAATAATTACAATAAATAAGAATAATAACAAATATATTATTCTCTAATATTCCATTCGTCCCTAAATTATAGTCCTAGTTGACCCGGCGCACAGATTAAGAAAAAACAATTGACTTGATTATTTATATTTGTTTAATGTGTAGCTAGTTTCGTTTAAAACTCATCTATATGTGGCTTATAATTAAAGTATGGTAAAAAAAAAAAAAAGGATAAAGTGGTAAAAGTGATGTTATAAAAATATAAGTTTTAAATTGAATAATTATTTTGTGACGAATAAAAAAGAAAAAAATGACAATAATTTAATGATGTACATAGTTTTTACTTCTTTATATTTTCTCTCTTTTTAAATTAAATTCCCTTCGTCCCAAAGGGAATGTTATTTTCTTTTCCCAATAGGTTGTCTTTTATGTTCTTCTCTTTTCCCAAATGGAATGCTTTTTGTTCATATGACGATGTTACTGTACTAAATTCATCCTTTGTGAAGATGCAATATTATATTCTTCATTCGTATTGAATAAATAATTTATTATTTTATTTTGAGATGTTTTTTAAAATAATTAATTTTTAAATATTAATTATAAAAATATTATTTTATTATTAATAAATTATTAAAAATTTAATTTTTTTAAAAAAGATTAATTTTTAAACGTGCACTTTTCATTCGCAATGGAGATAGTATTCTGTAAAGTAGGGGTGTAAGTGGTTCGGTTTGGTTTGGTTTATGCCAAAACCACAAACCGAACCGCCACAATTAAATTTTAGTTTCCTTTTTATTTATAGTTTCCTTTATTTAAGAGTTTCCTTTTAATTAGAGTTTCTTTTTAATTAGTTTTCTTGTCCTACAAGAATTAGGATTTATTTTGTAAGCCTATAAAAAGGCATTCTTAAACATTGTTTTGGGTGGAGAATTTTGATTAATGAAATTTGAGTTGATTTTCTGGTTAGAAAATTGTCTTATTATTTGAGTGTCCTGGATTGGAAGCTCAGATTATAAACATTGTAGATTCGTTGTTTATAGTTGAAATTCGACTTATTAGTTGGAGAGTCATCCCAATTGTGGCGTCATTCACAATTCCAAGGTTCGCGTCATCTCGAAGGTGTTGGGTCGCGGAGTCATTCATCCTAATACCTTTCTAGGAGATCCTTGGGTCCGTTCCGTTATCAGCTTCCTATTTCTGTCATCAGGAAGTTGTTTTTCTTTTGTCTTTCTTCCCACGTTTGGTTTAGTGTTTTATGTGGGATTTTTGATTCTCCAAGATACCATATCTTGTGAGAATCTTTTGTTGGTTATTAAGTGCAAAACAGTGCTTGATTTTAATATAATTTGTGTGGCCTTGAGGCTTGATCTACAAGTATCAAACTTGTAGATTGTTTTTGGTTAATTTCTGTCTACTTAATTCTGCCTGAAATAAAGTCTGAATTCAATACTTCCGCTGCTATACTTTTGATATTAGTTTCTGTTGTCATTGTTATTGCCATTGTTGCAACAATCAGTGCAACATTGACAATCTCATTGACACATATTGAGAATCCGTGGTATCACGTTCTTTCAATTGGTATCAGAGCATTCTCTTGATATCACTAAGAGTCGATTCTGTTTAAAGTCGTGATGGATTCTCGATGAGAACGTGGTTCGCCTCCTACTCTCACAAATGCTAATTATTCTATTTGGAAAGTCAAGATGCGCATCTTCATCAAATCCATTGATGAAAGAGTGTGGCTTGCTGTTTTAAATGGTTGGAGTCCTCTCAAAACTGTAGATTCAGATGGTGATGTTAAGATCACCAAAGAATCTGAGTGGACCAATGATGATAGGAACACTGCTTCCTTTAACACCAAAGCCTTGTCTGCTATTTATAAAGTTTTAGATGCTAATACTTTTAGGGTGATAGCAAATTATGAATCTGCCAAAGATGTATGGGAGGCCCTTCAGACCTTATGTGAAGGACCTTAAGCTTGCTCTTCTAAGCTAAGATGCTCTTCTAAGCTAAGGATGCTCACCACTCAATTTGAAAACACTAGGATGCATGAGTCCGAGGACATAATGACATATTATGGAAGACTTCTTGATTTATCCACGCTCTTGCGCTTAGGAGATCCTATTACTAATGAGCGCCTTGTCGCAAGAAGATGATGAGAACTTTCCCCGAAGGTTCAATGTCAAGATATGTGCAATTAAAGAAGCACATGATATTGACAAGATGAGTTTTGAAAGACTGGCCGAATTCTTCAAAACTTTGAACCGAACCTAAACGATCAAATAAAACACAAAGGCAAAGGAGTCTCATCACCTTCCACACCCATTGTGAAAAATATTGCTATGCCCGCACTAATTGATCTCTCATGTGATTTGCTTGAAATTCAAAAAGATATTGATGAGTCCGATTTTGGAGAAGAATCAATTGCTCTATTGACTACAAATTTCAAAAAAAATTTGAAAAATAAAAGTCAAAATAGAACTCCATCATCAAGCTCGAAAAAAATTTCAAACCCGATTCGAAAATTTGTTCCCAAAGAAAATTCTTTCCAAACTCCGGAAAAACCCTTCACAAATCCTTTGCATCAAAGTCATCCTACAATAATGGTAAGAACATTGATTCTATCCAATGTAGAGAATGTCAAGGTTATGGCCACTATGCTAACCAATATGCAAACACATTAAGAAAGAAAGGCTTGAATTTTTCAGCAACCTTGAGTGATAGTGATGGAGAAGATCCGTGTGATCTTATCACCTTGAATGTCGCTTGTGATTCTCGATTCTAAAATGCAGATGTTTCAAATTAATGTGTCACCCGATGTTTCAACATCGAGCAACATTGGGAGAGACAATGAGCGGAAACAGAACAATTTCTTCTGCTTTTAATTCCACAATTGCGTAAGATGATGGAGACACGATTCGACTTTGCCGGAAGGGTACAAGGAGCCGCACAAGGATTGGGAGAAGAGAGCTCACCAAGTTACACTACTTGGTAAGGCAAATGAACTGTTAAAAAAGGTAAATGAGGATCAAAAAGAATGCATAGTGAGGCTGGAGAGTGTCCTAACTTGCTCAAGCAAAAGAAACCATGACCAAATGGAATTCTAGCAAACAGAAGGTTGATGATCTGCTGAATTCTGGTAATACATCTAGATCTGGTATTGGTTTTTTCCCTAAGGTATTTGTGAAAGAAGGAGAAGGGAACATCCGAACAAAAAATGCAAATGAAAGCTCGAAATGCTTTTCTCGTGAAAAACCGAGAGTAAGAAAGAAAAACTGTGTTTGTCACTTTTTCCATAAGCCTGGTCACATACAACCCTTTTGTTTTCTGAAAAAGGCCATGTATGAGAATGAAATGAGGCAAGATTTCTTTGGAAAAGCTCATTGGGAGAACCGTATGAAGCAGCCAATGCGCCAGCCAATGCAGCAACATTGGCAGACACATTGGAAGCCTCATTCAAAGACAAATCAGAAATTTTTTCAAAAACACCAACCCAAAACTGTTAAACAAATGTGGATTCCCAAAACTTGTGATGAAAAGTGTAGAGCCAAATATTGTGAGCCTTTTGATATCTTCCCTGGTGCTACAATGTCACATGATGAAGTGTGTAATGTCACTTTTACTTCATTAAAATCTCATGTTGCTGGATCTTGGTATTTTGACAGTGGTTGTTCTAGACATATGACAAAGTTCACGAGAATTTGAAAGAATATGTGAGTATTAATGGTGGATCAGTGACATATGGTGGTGGTGCCAAAGGGAAAATTGTTGGCAAAGGAACATTGAACGTTGAAGGCCTTCCAAATCTCACAAATGTTTACCATGTGGAAGGACTTAAGACAAACTTGATCAGTATAAGTCAGTTGTGTGATGATGATCTTCAGGTAAGGTTTGACAAACATTCTTGTGAAGTTCTTGATCATAATAACAAATGTCTTCTGACAGGTTTAAGATCGTCTGATAACTGTTACTTGTTCAACAATACCCATTCTTGTCAAAAAGCAAGTCTTGATGTAACAGATCTTTGGCACCAGAAACTTGGTCACATGAGTTTTCGTAAGCTCGATGAGCTTGTGAGACATGATGTTGTTAAAGGATTACCAAATTTGGAAAGGAATTATTCAAAGGTATGTGGATCGTGTCAAAAAGGTAAACAAACCAAGGCTTCACATCTTCCCATAACACAATGCTCCACCTCTAGATGCCTGGAGATGATTCACACTGACCTTATGGGTCCCATTGAGGTAGAAAGCCTAGGTAAGAAAAAATATACCTTTGTTTGTGTAGATGACTTCTCTAGATATACTTGGGTGATATTTTTAAGAGAGAAGTCTGAAACTTTTGAGGCTTTCAAAATTTGGTACACCCGTGTAATGAACTTGTATGATCTAAAACTCATTAGATTAGATCGATCATGGCACTGAATATGAAAACACATCCTTTTCTAATTATTGTGCCTCCAATGGTATTTCACATGAATTCTCTGCTCCCAAAACTCCACAACAAAATGGAGTGGCGGAGAGAAAGAACAGACATTACAAGAAATGGCTAGGTGATGTTACATTCAAAAAATTTGGCTAAAAGATTTTGGGTCAAGCATTAAATACTGCTTGTCACATTGGAAATAGGGTCTTCTTGAGACCAGGTAGCACAATGACACCTTACGAAATTTTTCTTGGAAAGAAACCTACCTTGAAATACTTTCATGTGTTTGGGTGCGTGTGTTATCTTCTCAATGATAGAGACCAACTTTCCAAGTTTGACTCTAAGAGTGATAAGTGTGTGTTCATGGGATATTCCACAAATAGTCGAGCATATAGAGTTTTTAATCTGCGAACTAAGACTATTATGGAATCCATGAACATTGTTTTTGATGATCTAACTGGTCTTGGTCACAAAACCTCTGAGGAAGATGTTTCAGGGATTTTAGATTTTGGAGATTTTGATCCGAAACGTAAGTTTAATCCAAGAAGAGTCCAGTGAGGAGCATGCATCGATACAGCCGGTGGTTCAAAGTGAAAAAATTCAGATGTTTCACCTAATGTGCTTCCGAATGTTGCAACATCTAAGAAACATTGAACAAAGAACCGCGTAAGATGAAGTTGTTGGAACTGATTCAAATCAGAAAATGATCACCCGTATTGATCGAACAGAAATTGACATTCCAAGCAAGATCCGTAAAAACCATCCTCTCACTCAAATTATAGGTAATGTACAGGATGGTATGTCAACAAGGAAGAAAGGTAAAGTGGATTACAAGAAACTTGCATGCATGTCCACACTTGAATTTGATGAAATACATGCTTCATGTTTTGTTTCCACTGTTGAACCTAAAAATGTGCAAGAGGCCCTCAAAGATGAAAGTTGGATAAATGCCATGCAAGAGGAACTAGATCAATTCACAAAAATGATGTTTGGTATCTAGTTCCTGCACTCCACTTCAATAAATGTTATTGGAACTAAATGGATTTTCAAAAACAAAACAAATGAAGTGGGAGAAATAATAAGAAATAAAGCTAGACTTGTAGCTCAAGGGTATACACAAAGTCAGAGGGGTGGATTTTGATGAAACCTTTGCACCAGAGCCCGCATTGAGTCTATTCGCTCGCTTCTTGCAATTGCTTGTTTTCTTGACATAACTCTTCAACAAATGGATGTGAAGAGTGCTTTCGTAAATGGAATTCTTGAACAAGAAGTGTTTGTTGAACAACCGAAAGGGTTTGAGGACCCTCATAAACCCAATCATGTGTTTAAATTGAAAAAGGCTTTGTATGGCCTCAAACAAGCTCCTAGAGCTTGGTATGGTAGGCTTACGCATCACCTTTTACAAAGTGGGTTTAGAAGGGGAGAGGTGGATAAAACACTGTTTATTCAAAAACAAGATAAACATATTTTGATTGCTCAAATTTATGTTGATGACATTGTGTTTGGATCCACCTCCAAATCCTTGGAAAAAGAGTTTGTAAATTGCATGACTTCCACATTTGAAATGAGCATGGTAGGGGAGTTGACCTATTTTTTAGGAATTCAGATCAAACAATCACATGAAGGGATGTTCATTTCTCAAGCCAAGTATTCTCTAAACTTGGTGAAGAAATTCGATCTTGAGAATGGAAAACATAAGAAAACCCCTATGGGTACATCCAATAAACTTAATAGAGATGAAAAATCGAAAGTGTTGAATCTACCTTATATAGAAGTATGATAGGAAGTTTGTTGTATCTAACCGCCACCCGCCCGTATATCATGTACAAGTGTGTGTTTGTGTGCTAGGTATCAAGCAAACCCCAAAGTTTCTCACCGAAAGTCGTAAAAAGAATAATTCGATATGTTGGAGAGACCTTTGGCATGGGTTTGTGGTATACTAAACACACGAACACCAATCTTGTTGGCTTTAGTGATGCTGACTGGGCTGGCAGTGTTGATGACATGAGAAGTACTTCTGGAGGATGTTTTTATCTAGGAAACAATCTGATTTCATGGTTTAGCAAGAAACAAAATTGTGTAGCCCTATCAACAAATTGAATCGAGTATATAGTCGCCGGTAGTGGATGTACACAACTTTGTGGATGAAACAAATGATCCAAGATTATGGTTTGCACAAAGGATATCTTAACCATGTATTGTGACAACACAAGTGCAATAAGCATAGCTAAAAATCCTGCTCAACACTCAAGAACAAAGCACATAGATATAAGACACCATTTTATTAGAGACTTAGTTGAACAAGGCATTGCATTGAACATGTTGGTACGTAAAACCAATTGGCCGATATTTTTACTAAGAGTCTAGATTTTGAGAGATTCATAAATCTTAGGAAATCTCTCGGTATGTGTGTCATGTAATCCCTCACTTAAAAAAAATAGGCATATTGCATTGTTGTTTAGGGGGGCACACTAGAATCACTCTGTTAGTTTTTAGTACCTCTGTGATTGTCTTGGTGATTCATTCAAAATTATTGTGATCTCATTGTTCAAATTCTTTTCACCATCTCCCAATAAAATTGAATTTGAATTGCAAAATTTTTCTATTAAACCACAAAGGAAAGAGCTACCTTTCGAAATTTTTAGGATGCTGCAATTTGTCAATGTACTATGAAGTTTAGACTTGCATGGGTTGATCTTGACTAAATTGACTCCTTTTAATTGACAAAGTATGAAAGCTACCTAACGGAAAAGAGCTACCTATGAACAAGGTTGTGGCATCTTTCTTTCGGGACTATAAATTTTCGAATTTCACAGGTTGATCAATAAGTAAAGTTGCTACCCTTGGTAAATATTGTGAAAGGTTCCTAGTGGTGTTTTTCAAATTAGCTTGAAATAAAGTAAAGCTATTTTCATAGGGAAATAAAGTACCTATGACGTTTATGGGAGTAGTTGTGTTTATTTGGTGAGAGAAAAATGAAGATTTGGACATAAAATCACAGTTTTTGGTGAATGTGTTTTCCATTGCTGCAACATTAGGAACTGCAATCAGATGATCTAGACATATCACTTGTGTGTGTGTCTGCATTTTTTCCCTTGATTTTCTCTTTTGCATATTTTAGACATGCTTTCTAGGTCATATAGTTGTAGGATATCAGCCTCCTTAGTTTCTGTCCTTCAAACTGATGTCTGCTTCGCTTCTTGTTCACAAAGTCAATATTTTATGTGGCTGTCAAAACTGTTGTGCTCTTCCTGAGAATCAGAACTGGTTTCATGGTCTGTGTTTGAAAATCTTGTGTGCTTTCAATCCTGGTTAAGTATGATTTGTGTATTCTTAAAATATTTGATGAAATCAAAATTTTAAGAAATCAGATTGTGATAAAATTCTTCCATATTTCTCTCATGTTCATAACAGCAGATACTTATCTTAATTCTATCAGGCAGTTAGCATTTGATTTTTCATCCAAAGTTTGAAATTTGATTTTCTGGTTTTAAGACTCCTCACCTTCTCTCATTTAATAACTCAACAGCTAATTGTAATTAGTGGAAAGATTAGTGGTTGTTCTTGCAGAAACACATGAATCTTCACAAAGGCGTTCTCTCTCGATTCTCCAGCAATCCTCTCTGTTCTACATCTTCTCCCCTAAATTCGAATCCGTTCATACTCCACCGCTTTCTCTCAAATCTCAAATGTCTTCATCTTCTAAAAGCCCCAAATTGTCAAGAGATGATGCAGCAACATTCAAAGAGACATTGAAACCCAATTCCGCTTCTGAAAATCCCTCAACGGCCATAGTCGTGTTTCAATAGTTCCCTGAACCCCTCACTGTTATACTTCCAGGAGAAAAAGGAAACGAGATTGACGTTGACAACCCAGGAAATTTTTCTGGCCTAACAAAAATTGGAAACCCTAGTTCTCGCCGTTCGAAGAGGCAGCGGGGTATTCCGGCCAATTATGAGAACCCAACTGCTGCCGATGTTCAAGCGGCAAAGAAGAACAAAGTCGGACCGGGATTCTTTAAAGAATCAGTCGATCTTGTGAGCGACTCGGATGATGAGGATTTTGTTCCTCCAGCAGGCTCTATTCCCCCTGTTCAAGAGCCATCGCCGACACCAGCATCTTCTACCTCTCCTCGTGTCCAACACGACATTCAAGACGATGATTACCCTATTCCTTCACCTAGGGTTGTATTCCCGTCTGATTCATCTCCTCCAAGAAAGACACCTTCAATGGCAGTAAGTTCTCCTCTGATTCATCCAATGACATACCTGCCTTTGATGATGATGTTGTTAAGAACCTAGTCAAGTTGAGGAAGGCCTGTTCCTCTACACCTGGTCCATCCACCACACCTCAACCAGAGGACATGCAAAATCAGCCTAGTTCTTCGGAGTTTGATGATAGTTCTGACAAGAACTATGAAGAGAATGAAGGGTCTCCTGCAGAGAGTGAAGATTCTGTTGCTTGTGCGTAAGTCTTCGCAATGTTGCTCCCATTGCTGCAACATTCAAAAAGTCAAAACCATTGGGTACTCCCTTCTCCTCAAAGTTCATCTCTAAGGCTGCTTCTCTTCGATATAATATTTCTAGAAATATCATTGATGAGCGAAATGTTGTGCCTTCTCTGTTGGAATCTTATAATCTTACTGCCTATTTTTCTGATAGAAGTCTTATGAACACTGTTTCTCTAGCTGCCCCATATTTTAGAGAGTTGATTCATGAATTTTATGCCAACATTGAGAAGAGGATTTGTAATCCTTCTGATTCTAGTTTTGAGAAAGTCTTTGTAAGAGGAAAATGGTACTCCTTTTCTCCCTCTATCATCAATTCTGTTCTACAAACTCCTTCATCTGGCAACTTTGATTTTGCTCTAGATCTAAATTCCTGTGTGGTTGAACTGTCTGGTGGAAAACTTTCTCAGTGGCCTGTTAAAGGCACTCCTCTTAGTACCTCCCAACTATCTTCCCTGTATGCTTTTCTGCACAAATTGGTCACCCTCCACAAACTCAAATTTCATAACTGAAGAACATGCAAAAGTCCTTTACCTCATTGGGACTAAGGGTTCTTTTGATTTTGGTCTTTATGTGTTTAGAAAAGTCTCCTCCATGGCAGAAACAGGAGGAGACAAAAGGTCTCTCATTTTTCCTTCTCTCATCTATAAAATTCTGGTGTCTCAAGGTTACAAGCCATCTCCCTCCATTCGGCTATCTCCTCTCCTTGAACCTCTCCAATTTTCTGCAAAACTGTTAAGAGGTGATAGGTTAGTAAATTTGCCCCTACCTCCTGCATCTGATCCTCCCTCAGCTGGTCCTAGTTCCTCTCATCCTCCTGCTTCCCCCTCAGTTACAACTTCTCCTGTTGTTACTCCCATTGCACCTCCCATTGCTGCAACATCTGTTGCAACATCCATCATGTTTGCCCACCCTACTGCTCCCATCTCAGTGTCCTTTGTCAAGGACCAATTAAAAATGATTCAGTCTCAGCTTACTCTACTTTCTGCACACCAATCTTTTCTCACCTCCTTGGCTGCCCAATATTCTACTTGGCTAGATAGTCATTCTGGTCAAATAGGGGGTGAACATGAAGATGCAAGAGTTAGTGAAGCTGATGAAAGAGTTCCTGTTCCTTCATGAAGCCGATGAAAGAGTTCTCTTGAAGTGAAGCTGCAGCTATTCCTCCTCATGATGTTGGTTCGATCTTATGTAATTTTGGTGATTGGTAGTTGGCCTGTTTCTCATGGATAATTCTGAACACTTATTTCATTTGGTTCTGTCTTTATAATCCTGTGATGATTGGATATACTAGAACTCTTGTAATAAGTAGTTGTAGTTTTAATCATGTTTTCCCTTGGTATATTATTTTTGATATTAGTTTCAGGGGGTGTTTGTTAATGATAACTTCTTGCAGGTCATCTTTGGAAATTCAGGATTTGACCAAGAATGCTCAACAAAGGGGGTGATTGTAAGGGTAAATTAGGCAAAGCCTAATTTTATCTTGTTTTCACCTTTCTTGGTCAAAGAAGGATTTTATTTTAGTTAATGATTTTTAGGTGTTAGATTTTGTTAGGATACTTTTTGGTAGATTGATTTGAAAAATCTTTCAAAAGATTTAGGTAATATTTTTTTGGTAACTAAATCTTTGCAAAATAATTTAGTTATTCAAGATATCATGTTAGGAAAGGTAATCTCTTATTTTTGATAACTAATCTCTTTCCTAGTAAGATTGTGCTTGCTCTTGCCGTGGCCTTTGCAGAGTTGTGTATATATTGGATGATGATCGTGAAGCAAGGTGCTATGAGAGAAGATTAAGAGAGCTATACGAAGAGAAGATTAAGAAAGCCATACAACCGTGAGTACAATTCCGGAGTTCGTTCATCCATATGAATAAGCTTTTTGAAGCTTCGGTGCCGCTATAAAAAACAGCTTAAACCTTGAAGAACTATTTTGTGTTGCTTCCTTTCGTCATAGGAAGTTGATTGTTGTTCTTTCTTCCCACGCTTGGTTTAGTATTTTATGTGGGATTTTTGGTTCTCCAAGATACTATATCTTGTGAGAATCTTTTGTTGGTTATTAAGTGCAAAAAGGTTGATTTTAATATAATTTGTGTGGCCTTGAGGCTTGATCTACAAGTATCAAACTTGTAGATTGTTTTTGGTTAATTTTGTCTCCAAGTTCTGCTTAGAAACTGAATTTCAAAACTTCCGCCGCTACTATTGTTTTGACATTATTTTCTGTTGTCATTGTTATTGCCATTGTTGCAACAATCATTGCAACATTGACAATCTCATTGACACATATCGAGAATCCGTGGTATCACGTTCTTTCAGCCAGTTGACGCAATATGGAAGCGGAAGAAAGAAAATTAAGCTTGTATACGCACAAGCAGACGCTTGTTCGATTGTTGTTCGAACGGATGGAAATAAAAAACCACAACACATTGTAATTAACCTTGGAAAACTCCAAGTCAGAAGCAAAGCTTATTGATAAAATAAATCGTCTCTTTAACGAGAGATTACAACTCTATTTATAAGAAAAATAATAAAACCTTAACCTACTAGGACTAGGGCTAATAAATTACAAACAAAGTTCTAATAAATTTAGGAATAAAATACTATAAAACTAATGACACTAATACTAATTAAAATAAGAAACCTAATTAAAATAGAGCTAAAGTTTAGCACTGTCGAGATTGCGTCATCTATTAGACGGCGGGAGCGAGCGTGACGGCCATTTAGATCCATAAATAGAAAGAAAAGCGGGAATCGATTTGTTCCTATTAATTATTTTTTTTTTTTTTTTTGTTCCTATTAATTACATTTGGTCATAACCCCCAAAATAAAATGACATAACAAAAAATATTTACTTATTTTGCAAGGAATAATAAATAAAGCAAAGCAAAATAAAATAAAGCCATAATATTTTGTGTTATACTACCCAAAATTTTATATTTTTGTTTCGCAATGGTACCCAAAATGAAGCTGCTGCAAGATTTCATATTTATTTGCACAGATATATATGCTGATATATAAAAATATAATATTTAAACTATTAAATAAATATAAGCATATTTAGCCAAAAATAAAAGAAAAACTTCTTTTTTGAGTCTAGCCCTCCGTTTTTATTTTATTTAAAATAAAAACAACGTCCCCAGCAGAGTCGCAACTGTGAGTGCTCTGATTCATAACCGTTCCCCCCGCTTGGCGAGAAGCGGGTGATTTCAAAACCTTTTAAAGCATGTGGAATATGCATGGCCTTAATTGTGGACTCAAAATATAGTCAACAGAGTCACCATCTTTATTTTAAGGAAAACAAAGAAAAATCAAAAAGTAACCAGATTTGTAAAAAGATTCGGAGGCTAATTTACGAGGTGGGAAGGGGGCACCCAACTCGCCATTCGGTCTCAAAACAAGTTTTTTTTGGCAAAATATGTTTTTTTACATATATTTAACAGTTGAAATAAAACATTTTAAATATATATTTGCATATATATATAAGAGAATAATTACAAACTTTCAATAGCCTCCTTCATGGACTTACAAATACATTTATAAAATTTTGGTCATAATAATGACTCTTTTTAATGCTATTTTCTATAGAATTTCGGGCAACATAACTGCTTATTTCGCTTACATTGGACTATTTAAATAACACTTTTATATATAAAAACTTTAATAAACCTACCTCTTGGAGTGTGAGGGTTTTATGATATGATCTTGACAAGCCATAAAAGTGTTTCTAAGATTTCGGGGATCTATTGGTTAAGTTTGGCAACTTGTAGGCAAGTTTGGAAGCTTAGAAGACTGTTTGGATACTTTGGGGTCAAAGTCGCAAGTCAATTTGAGGAACTGTGGACTTGCCCAGGGTCCATACCTTTGCAAGGTCTCCAAAAAGGCCGCTTTTATTCTTTGTTTATTCTCCTGTTTAATGTTTGGGTGATTTTAGTTTCCTTTTTATTTAGAGTTTCCTTTATTTAAGAGTTTCCTTTTATTTAGAGTTTCCTTTTAATTAGTTTTCTTGTCCTACAAGAATTAAGATTTATTTTGTAAGCCTATAAAAAGGCATTCTTAAACATTGTTTTAGGTGGAGAATTTTGATTAATGAAATTTGAGTTGATTTTCTGGTTAGAAAATTGTCTTATTAATTGAGTGTCCTGGATTGGAAGCTCGGATTATAAACATCGTGGATTCGTTGTTTATAATTGAATTCGACTTATCAGTTGGAGAGTCATCCCAATTGTGGCATCATTCACAATTCCAAGGTTCGCGTCATCTCGAAGGCGTTGGGTCGCGGAGTCATTCATCCTAATACCTTTCTAGGAGATCTTGGGGTCCATTCCGTTATCATTTGGTATCAGAGCAATCCTAGTTACGGTAATTCCATTCTATCTTAAATTTTGTGTATTATCGTTCTTGTTGTTAAACTCTAATTGTCCTAGGGTTTATTATTCATAAATTCAAAAAAAAAATTAATGTTCACGCCGGTTACTATTCACGCCGGAAAACACTGTTCACGCCGGAGTTACTGTTCACAGTTACTGTTCATCGGCGCTGTTCACTCCAAAAAAAAATTTTAATTTTTTTTTAAATTATTAATTCATCTAGTTGTGTTAAACTTGGATCATCAATCCTTGTGTAATCATGTTGTCTTTCAATTTTGAAATCCTAATTGTTCTAGGATTTGTTACTTATAAGAAAAAATTTTGTGACTTTGAGTGCATACATGCAAGGGAGTGAATCACCAAAATAATCATCATGTCCGAACTTCCTAAACCATCGCCTATGGATGATTGGATGGAGTTTTTTCGAGAGATAGCGGGTAATGAGATCTTGATGGAGAGATTGAGAAGACTTGAAGAAGGATATGCCATCCTTACTCATGGGCATTCAACATCAAAGAGCTTGAGTGAATTGAAGATTGAAAGAAAAGATGGCATCATTACTCATGTGTCTTCAACATCAAAGTGTTTGAGAGAATGGAAGATTGAATGCGACAGAATTGAAAAAGAGAAAATTGAAAAAGAAAGGATTGAAAAGGAGAAAATTGAAAAAGGAAATATTGAGAAAGAAAGGATTGAGAAAGAGAAAATCGAGAAGGAGGAGGAAGAGCGAGAAAGGGTGGCGAAATAAGAAACTGACGAGAAATTAGTAGTGGTTCGAGAAAACTTGAAGCTATCGCAAGTATCACGAAGACCCGCTTTGATTTCTGACTTCAAATTTGTCTTGTTCTTGTTTAATCAAACGGATGATCGATGACTATTTCTTCTTGACTCAATGGGGGGATTGGATGAATCTTGTCCCAAGGGCGAATCGTCGAGTTCCATGTGCGGATTTGAGGACAAATCCTTTTGAAGAGGGGGAATATGATATGATCTTGACAAGCCATAAAAGTGTTTCTAAGATTTCGGGGATCTATTGGTTAAGTTTGGCAACTTGTAGGCAAGTTTGGAAGCTTAGAAGACTGTTTGGATACTTCATGGGGTCAAAGTGGCAAGTCAGCGAATTTGGAGGAACTGTGGACCTTGCGGCCGCAAGGGTCCATAGACCTTGCGACCGCAAGGTCTCTAGAAAAGGCTGCCGTTTTTGTTTATTCTCCTGTTTTAATGTTTGGGTAATTTTAGTCTCCTTTTTATTAGAGTTTCCTTTATTTAAGAGTTTCCTTTTAATTAGTTTTCTTGTCCTACAAGAATTAGGATTTATTTTGTAAGCCTATAAAAAGGCATTCTTAAACTTTGTTTTAGGTGGAGAATTTTGATTAATGAAATTTGAGTTGATTTTCTGGTTAGAAAATTGTCTTATTAATTGAGTGTCCTGGATTGGAAGCTCGGATTATAAACATCGTGGATTCGTTGTTTATAATTGAATTCGACTTATCAGTTGGAGAGTCATCCAAATTGTGGCGTCATTCACAATTCCAAGGTTCGCGTCATCTCGAAGGCGTTGGGTCGCGGAGTCATTCATCCTAATACCTTTCTAGGAGATCTTGGGGTCCATTCCGTTATCATTTGGTATCAGAGCAATCCTAGTTACGGTAATTCCATTCTATCTTAAATTTTGCGTATTATCGTTCTTGTTGTTAAACTCTAATTGTCCTAGGGTTTATTATTCATAAATCAAAAAAACAAATTACTGTTCACGCCGGTTACTATTCACGGAAAAACAGAGTTACTGCTTCACGATCGCTCTTGTTCATCGGCACTGTTCACTCCAAAAAAAAATTAATTTTTTTTTAAATTATTAATTCATCTAGTTGTGTTAAACTTGGGTCATCAATCCTTGTTTAATCGTCTTGTCTTTCAATTTTGAAATCCTAATTGTTCTAGGATTTGTTACTTATAAGAAAAAATTTTGTGACTTTGAGTGCATACACGCAAGGGAGTGAATCACCAAAATAATCATCATGTCCGAACTTCCTAAACCATCGCCTATGGATGATTGGACGGAGTTTTTTCGAGAGATAGCGGGTAATGAGATCTTGATGGAGAGATTGAGAAGACTTGAAGAAGGATATGCCATCCTTACTCATGGGCATTCAACATCAAAGAGCTTGAGTGAATGGAAGATTGAAAGAAAAGATGACATCATTACTCATGTGCCTTCAACATCAAAGTATTTGAGAGAATGGAAGATTGAATGCGACAGAATTGAAAAAGAGAAAATTGAAAAAGAAAGGATTGAAAAGGAGAAAATTGAAAAAGGAAATATTGAGAAAGAAAGGATTGAGAGAGAGAAAATCGAGAAGGAGGAGGAAGAGCGAGAAAGGGTGGCGAAAGAAGAAACTGACGAGAAATTAGTAGTGGTTCGAGAAAACTTGAAGCTATCGCAAGTATACGAAGACTCGTTTGATTTTACAGCTTCAAATTTGTCTTGTTCTTGGTTAATCAAACGGATGATCGATGACTATTTCTTCTTGACTCAATGGGCGGATTGGATGAATCTTGTCTCAAGGGCGAATCGTCGAGTTCCATGTGCGGATTTGAGGACAAATCCTTTTGAAGAGGGGGAATATGATATGATCTTGACAAGCCATAAAAGTGTTTCTAAGATTTCGAGGATCTATTGGTTAAGTTTGGCAACTTGTAGGCAAGTTTGGAAGCTTAGAAGACTGTTTGGATACTTCAGGGGGTCAAAGTGGCGAGTCAGCGAATTTGGAGGAACTGTGGACCTTGCGACCGCAAGGTCTCCAGAAAAGGCTGCCGTTTTTGTTTATTCTCCTGTTTTAATGTTTGGGTGATTTTAGTTTCCTTTTTATTTAGAGTTTCCTTTATTTAAGAGTTTCCTTTTATTTAGAGTTTCCTTTTAATTAGTTTTCTTGTCCTACAAGAATTAGGATTTATTTTGTAAGCCTATAAAAAGACATTCTTAAACATTGTTTTAGGTGGAAAATTTTGATTAATGAAATTTGAGTTGATTTTCTGGTTAGAAAATTGTCTTATTAATTGAGTGTCCTGGATTGGAAGCTCGGATTATAAACATCGTGGATTCGTTGTTTATAATTGAATTCGACTTATCAGTTGGAGAGTCATCCCAATTGTGGCATCATTCACAATTCCAAGGTTCGTGTCATCTCGAAGGCGTTGGGTCGCGGAGTCATTCATCCTTATACGTTTCTAGGAGATCTTGGGGTCCGTTCCGTTATCATTTTATCCCGTACCAAACTCTTTACTGGTAGGCCCTATGGTGTGCTCGCTTTGACCTTCAGGGAGAGGGAGTCTTTTGACTGATTTTGGGCAGCGTGACTGCTTCGTTTAGTTGCTTTTCACCTCGGGATCCAGGCGACAAAATATCTTGTTTTGACTAGATTTACTGGCTGGCTGGCGTCGGAAATCAGGTAGAGCAACTACTTGTTTTTGCTGATTTGACGTCTAGATTCAAGCAGGGCAACTGCTCTTTTTAGGATTTTTGCACTGGTGGAATAGGGCGGAATCCTAGTAGGGTAACTAGGTTTCACTTTGGCCAAAGGATTTTAGTGTTTGGGGAGATTTGATAGAGCTTCGGAGCTAGAAGGAAAAATTCCTTCGGCGTTTCTCTCAACTGCGTGGTGAACTCACTGAGTAACTTCACTCTTTCATTGTGTGTGACTGTGTCTTTTCTGTTTTTGAATTCTAAAATCTAGATGCCTTTATTTATAGGCTGGGAGTGAGGCTTCCTTCGTGATTAAGTTTTTTGTTTTGAGCTTCATCGGTTTGTACCGTGCGCTGAGAGGATTGCACCAAAAGCAAACTGCTACAGTGCTTGGGGCACTATTGGACACTACCCATGGAGGGTGCTGGCGCGGCACCATAGAGTGCTTGGGGCGGCGCACCACGCTTATTTTGTCTTGAATTTTGGCACTTTGGCCCCTTGCAATTCACTGTTTATGCATCCAGCTTTTTCCTTTGCATTTTCAATCCTGTAACTTGATATTCGTTAGTCCTTTTAACAGGTCTTGATATTTTATGTCATGTTACATACTAGGGGTACAAAATTGGGGTGTCTATAAAAGCACAAATGATCTTATCTATAAGCATCCCTCGCCCGAAACCTTGTAAGCGATCACTACAAACTCCATTGAGTTTGAGCCTCATACATTCAAACATGCTTATACTTTACGTCAGTGGCAGCAAGCTATGCACAATGAACTCAATACGTTGCATAAAAATCAAACTTGGTCTCTTTTTCCTCGCACTCCAGGTTTAAATGTGGTTGGAAGCAAATGGATTTACAAAGTAAAAAGGCGTTCCGATGGAAGCATTGAGCGCCACAAGGCTCGCCTAGTGGCTCAAGGTTATACTCAACAGGAAGAAGTGGATTATGTTGAGACCTTTAACCCAGTTGTCAAGCCACCGATAATTCGAACTCTTCTTGCTTTAGCTCATTCCCGTGGATGGCCTATTGAACAACTAGATGTTCGAAATGCATTTCTTAATTGCATTCTACATGAGGTTGTTTATATGGCTCAGCCACTTGGGTTTACAGATTTTCGATTTCCAAATCATGTATGTAAATTACATCGGGCAATCTACGACCTCAAACAGTCACTGAGGGCATGGTATCAGAGGCTTCATGATTTTTTAGTCTCCCTTGGTTTCTTCAACACCAAGTCCGACAATTCATTATTCATCTGTCATTCCGGTTTAGAAATGGTAACAATTCTGGTGTATGTCGACAACATCCTAGTTACTGGGTCATCTTCTGTGGCTGTCAACAGAGTTCTTGATCAAATTTGTGATAAATTTGAAAGCCGTCGTTTATGTCCATTGGTTTTTTTTTTTTTTTTGGCGGATTGAAGCTTCTCGTGCAAAATCTCTTTTCAACCTAAGATATTCTCGTTATGCCTCCGAGCTTCTTTGAAAATTCAACATGGAAGGGTGTAAGCCGGCCAGTACACCCATGATTGCTGGTTCTCATCTGGTTTCCACCAACGGCAATCCTTTACCTAATGTTACTGAATATCGCATTATGGTCGGGGGCTTGCAATACCTGACCTTAACCCGTCCTGATATTTCCTTTGCAATAAACCAAATGTGCCAACATATGCACGCTCATCGGTCATCGCCTTTACAAGCCGTTAAACGGATTATTCGATTCATAAAAGGGACTATCACTCATGGTCTGTACTACCAAGCATCTCCGGTTTTTCACTTGTCTACCTTCTCCGATTCTGATTGGACAGGGTACCCTGTTGATAGGCGATCCACCACATGTGCTTGTGTGTTCATCGGACCAAACCTGGTTGCATGGACAGCTAAGAGGCAAACCACGGTCTCCCGGTTGAGTAGCGAGGCTAAATATCGCGCTTTGGCAATAATGGCGGCGGAATTAAAATGGTTTTCCTTTCTATATCGCGAATTGGGTCTACACTTAAAAGCTCCCATACTTCTCTGTGACAACATCTTAGCGATTCAAATGTCTCAAAATCCGATCTTTCATGCCCGTACTCGTCATATAGAGATTGAATACCACTTTGTTCGTGAGTTACAACAATATGGTTTCCTTAATCTCAGCTATGTCTCCACTCGTGATCAGATCGCAGACATCTTCACTAAAAGTCTCGCCTTTCCTCGGTTGCAATTACTTTCGACCAAGCTGCAGCTTCGACCATCTACGCTTGGCTTGCGGGAGGGTGTAAACTAAAAAAATGGTTTATCCTCAGCAGTTGAGAAAATTGGTCCATCTTCTGTCTTTATGTATACCAAGATTCTATGTATGTAATTAGTTTTTTACTCAAACAAGAATTCTTTCTTTCCTTTTCTTTTCTCTACTGTGTGTCTTCTTGGTCTAGTTGAGGATCCTTTCTTTGTCTCATCCTATAGAAAGTAATAAAGTTTAGGAATAATGGCATAGCCTTTCCATTGATTGAATCACCTATTTATAGGGAGAATTACAATTAGGGTTACACTTGGAGTAGGGTACAAGGAAGGAAACATAATAAGGAAAGAACTATGCAAGGTAATTACTACTAACTAATAAATACAAATAAACAAGAATAATAAATAAATATATTATTCTCTAATATGCCCCCGCAAGATGGACGTCCGAGAGGAGAGACCAATCTTGTGAAGCAAGTGATGAAACCGTTGGCGAGAGCGGCTTGGTCAGGGCATCGCCCAACTGATCAGCTGAGGAAACATGGCACACTCACCGCATAAGCCCATCCTGAACTTGTTGTCGGATGAAGTGAAAGTCCAGAGCCACATGTTTCATGCGAGTATGGAAGACGAGGTTCGAGCAGAGACTCATGGCACCCACGTTGCCATAATAAATAACTGATTGAGTCGAGGAGGTGATACCGAGTTCACCGAGGAAAAATACAATCCACCGAACTTCAGCAGCAGTGGCAGCCACTGCCTAGTATTCGACTTTAGTCGAGGAGTGAGCAACAATGTGTTGTTTATTGGAGCTCCAAAAGACTGGGTTGCGGCCAAGATAGACAATGTAGGCACTAGTGGATGTGTAGTCATCTTTGTTGCTCACCCAGTCAGCATCAGTGAAGGCATGAAGAGCTAGAGGAGACTGGCGATGAAAGAGAATACCCGTATTAATAGAACCACAGAGATACCAAAGAACCAGCTTGGCTACATGCATTCTAGTGCTCGGTAGTTGGTCTATGTATAAATTGAGAGAGTTTGTTGACAGCAAAGGCGACATCGGGGTGAGTAAGCGACAGATACCGAAGACTCTCGACCATAACAAGAAACTCTATGGGATCAGTGAGGGCAGTGCCTGAGTGAAGTGTCAATGTTGGCGTGGTAGGGAGCGGAGTAGCACTAGGGTGGGCATCTATCATGCCCATGCGAGCAAGAAGATCGGCTATATACCCACGTTGTGAGAGCAGAAGACCAATTGGTCGCTTGATAACTTCAACACAGAAAATAGTGAAGGTCACCGATGTCTTTGAGAGAGAAGCGAGCAGCGAGCAAGTCGATGAAGGTCTGAACTGCAGCGGGCTGCTTCCCAGTGATGATGATGTCATCCACATAAATAAGAAGATAGATGGTGGTGCCCCCTATATGAAGTATGAAGAGCGAAGCATCTGTCACAAAATTTTTGAAGCCGGATACGAGGAGAAACTGTCGTAGTTCATTATACCATGCTTGGGGAGCTTGTTTGAGACCATATATCGTTTTGTGAAGCCAACATACAAGCTGAGGGTTGTCTCTATCAATGAAGCCAGGCGGTTGAGCCATAAATACCTCCTTGGACAGATTTCCTTGAAGAAGAACATTGTTGACATCCAGTTGCTGAAAATCCCACCCTCGGCATACAACCAGGGAAAAAACAATACTAACAGTGGTCGGTTTGACCACCGGGCTGAAAGTCTCATGATAATCAACTCCTGGTTGCTGGTGAAACCCCTTGGCCACAAGGTGAGCTTTGTATCGATCAATGGTTCCATCAGCATGTCGTTTGATGCGAAAGATCCATTTACAGCCAATAGGATTACAAGCATCTACTGCGGGAACCAGTTCCCAAATACCATTGCAAGCTAAGGCATCATATTTTTCAAACATGGCCTGGCGCCACTAGACATCCTTTAGAGCCTGAGTGACACATACTGGTTCACTGCCCGCTACTAGTTGAGCTGAGAGACTTAATTTGATCTTCGGTTTGAAGATATTGTTTTTGGAACTAGTGACCATGGAGGAGCCTTCGGGCAAAGGAACAGGTTAAGCGGCCACAGGAACAGATGCAGCTGGCTCAGGTCGTAGTGGTTCAGTGCTATCCTCGGTGACAGTATCAGTGGCCGAGGAGGGCTGACCAGTAGGCACAATGCTATCCTCGGGAAAGGGGCAGGTTGTCGAGGAGGGTTGAGCAGCGGGTACAGGACTGGTAGCGGGTAATGGAGTTGGTGGTTGAGGCTGGTGCATAGGTCAGCTGAGATCAACCATAGTCTAATTAGTGCTAGGAAACAATGGCGGGGAGATACTGGAGTGAGCAGTCGACGATATGTATGAATCGGGAGCAGTTCATGAGGAGGAAACCAAGAGCCACTAGTGTAGGTGTTTGAACGAACAGTACTGGTAGTTAGGGTGGACATGGGAAAGGTGGACTCGATAAAGTGGACATGACAAGAGTGGGTGTCTCATAATAGAGATAAGCAAAGAGTTTGGTGGAGAACCAAAGAGTTTGGAGTGTTTGTAGGTAGACTAGTGAACAAGAGTGGGTGTCTCCAAAGATGATTAATGAGGTAGGCCGCTGTTGGGAAGGCAAATGACCAGAAAGGTAGCTGAAGAGATGCTCGAGAAAGGAAAGCGAGACCAGTTTCAACAATATGCCGGTGGCGACGTTCGGAAAACCCATTATGTTCCGGGGTTTGAGTTGGCAAGGTGAGGTGAGAGATGCCATGGGCTGATAGGTAGGCGGCCAAGCCAGAGTCCCGGGCAATCCCCATGCACTCGCCTCCATTGTCCGAGTAAAAAGTGACAATGGTTGTTTTAAAAAAAGTTTTTGACCAGGGCTTTAAACTTGGGAAAGATGGTGGTGACCACAGACTTGCGTCTAAGCGGGTAAAGCTAGATGTAATGAGTAAAATGATCTACAAAAATCACATAATATTTGAACCCATCAATGGTGGGGAGAGGTTCAAACAACAGTATAAATAGTTTGTAGAGGGAGAGTAGACACAATAGTATTTTGATGAAACGGAAGTTTATGACTTTTATTAGAAAGACAATAATTACAATGAAGAAGATGATTGCGAGTAGTGTCTAAATCTAAACCTAGGCTAGATAGTATTTTTCGTTGGACAGGGCCAGACGGATTACCAAGTCGATGATGCCAATCCTGGTGAGAGACTTTGGAGCTAACACAAGCAAAGGGGCGAGGTGGGGTAGCTTTGGTCGGCCATTCATACACACCGTCCTTAGACTATCCGGTCAGCAGTATTCTCCTTGTCAGCACATCCTTCACATGAAAAGAAGTTGGTAAGAACTCAATGGAGGTATTATTGGAAATGCAAAATTAAGATATAGATATAAGGTTCTTTTTCATGTCAGGAACAAATAGAACATTATGTAGGGAAAAAGTGTGTGAGGGTGTATGAAAAGAGCGGAGAAACCAGTTTTGGAGATAGTTAACCCAGTACCATCACCAATGACCATGTCATCCATGTCCGTGTAGGTGGAGTTTAGCGAGTGGTTGCTAAGGTCGCTAGTGATATAGTGAGAAGCATCACTGTCGAGTAGCTAACCCGGTGTCCCTGTGTTTGTCGTGGTTGCAAGGTTAGCCCGTGCTTGCCACTTGGAGCCACTTGCCGAGTTGGGTGTGGTGGGTAGAGATGTGGTGGCGACCAATTGAAAGTTGGGGCAGCGAGCAACCGAGTGGCCCTGTTGGCGGCATGTTTGACACTTACCCAGATATGGTCGCTGTGGGCGAGGAGTAGATGCCGAGGACTGGGAAGGCTGCTGAGGTTGCGAGGACTGATGCCGAGATTGCGAAGAGGATTGCCGAGCAAACGAGCTATTGATCCTTGGGATAGGAGGATTGGCCAAAGCAGGGTGCGAGAACGACACGGGATGAGATTGTTTCAAGAGTAGCTCGCGATTGATGAGTTTTTCATGAAGCTCATCAAAGGATATGGGGGTGTCCCGTCCTTCAACCACATCCACGATGTGGCGGTAGTCATCATCCAAACCACCGAGGATGGTCTCAATGAGGTACTCCAAGTGTAACACTAATTGTAATTCTCTCTATAAATAAGTGATTCAATAATTTGAAAGAACTATACAAGGTAATTACTACTAACTAATAATTACAAATAGATAAGAATAATAAATAAATATATTATTCTCTAATAGCGAGGCCTCTATATTAATTTACTAGGACACCAATAAAAAATCAAAACAAGCTAAGCAAAGTCTTGAAACGTATGCACCGGCGGCCCTAATAGTTGATTCAATTCTTTGATAGAACTAAAGAGGTATTTTATCATCAAACATGATCGTCCTTGCAAAGATAGAAAGTTCACAGATCATATTTCTCGAAAGAATTGAAATTGATGACTTGAAATAAAAATGGTACTCAAACAATTAGGTCTCCTTACGAACTTATAATTATAAATAGCTAGGGTTTTCTCTCTAAGCGGCTGAACCCTCCTATTTTGATTGGTCCTGGCTGTTCGGCCATGGCTGCCGCCGAGGTTATTCCTCCGGCTCCATCTTCTCCCTCGGCAAAGAAATCCTTTGCTTCTCTCTTCACCTCTTCTTCCTCCCCTTCAATGGACAACCTGCCTCTTATTCCCCCTTCCTTGTACAAGGGGGAACACGCTCTTCGAATTTCTGCTGAGATGGTAGCCGCTCTTTCTAAACCCTTTCAATTCTCTCTTGTGGGGAAATTCTCTCATAGGCGGCCTTCCATGGATGCTATGCGTAAGGAGTTCCTTACCTTTGGCCTTAAAGCGGCTGTAACCCTTGGCCATCTAGACCATAAACATGTCCTAATCCAAACCCATCACGAGGCTGATTTTCAGCGCCTTTAGATCAAAGACCAATGGTATGTGGGTTCTTTCCCTATGCGAGTTTTCAAGTGGACTCCAGATTTCAGACCTGAGATTGAAAGCCCTATCGTTCCTGTTTGGTTCTCTTTACCCGGATTGCCTATTTACTTGTTTAACAAACAAACTCTATTCTCTTTGGCCAATATGATAGGAACTCCTTTAATTATAGATTCCCCCACAGCCAACTTGTCTAGACCTAGTGTGGCTCGTATATGTATTGAGGTCGATCTTACCAAAACCATTCCTAGTCGAATCTGGATCGTGAGTGGTTTTTCCACGGGGTTTTGGCAATCCATTGAGGCTGAAAAGCTTCCCCTATATTGCTCTTACTGCCATCGCCAGGGGCATGACGGCGATTCTTGTAAGTTACTCCATAAACAGATAAATAAAGGTAAAACTGTTGAACCAAACGATCATGATATGCCTCAGCATCACAACACTACTTCGGCCAAGCCTCATGGAGAAACTATTACCAAAACTGTCTGGAAAGCTAAGGATAATAATCCTTCAAAAACCAACGCTGTGGACATCCCAGGTACTAGCAAAACCAACCCTCTTGTTGCCGAAGGGAGACCAGATCTGGATGCAGGTATGAGCCTCAATAGTCCTATTTTGAATGCTAACGCTTCTTCTGACCAGCCTCAGGTTTTTGAGGATAGGAGTGTCCAAAACCCTATCTGTGAGAACCCAAACCCATTACTTGCATTACTTGTTCTATGCCTTAATAACATGCTTGTTTCATGCTTTAACATGTTAGATATCTCTTTTTGTCCATGTCCGGCTCGTATTATCATTATTTCATTCCTTGTCGCTTGAATACCTTCTATGCTTAGCATACCTTGCCGTTATGCCTTGAGTGTTGCCTTAGCATGTTTTGCACTCAACCGAGACTTGTTAGGGTTCTATTGTCTTCCATAGATGACCTAGAACACTCGCCTTGATCCTAGTAAGCTTGTTGGGAAGTTTAGAAACCTTCTTGCTTTGTTTTGGCCTTAGCGATTTCACCCGTCTCCCGTTTTGCTCGTATTTCGACGTGCGAATTGTTCCTTGAGTTCCCGGACTTGTATTCAAGTCATAACCATGATTAAACAAGCCTATTCCATGCCCAAGTTACCCTAGTTTTATTGACCTTTGATCCGGGTTTGATTCGTCAACCAATCGTCGCTTGACTCGAGCCTTGTCCTACCTTGTTCCGGGTGATGTTCGAGTGTGTTTCGGACATGTTTTGAGTTATGTTAGACCCTAGAATGGTTGCCCATGAGCTTGGGACCATTTAGGACTTGTTTAGGTCAAGTTTTGGTGCTCCAGAAGTCCAGGCGGCCGCATGGCTCGAGTGAGGCGCCCGCCCCAAGTACTGAGAGCAAGTGAAAAATGGCACCCTTCCCAGTAGTTGAGGCGGCCGCATGGCCCAGGGTGAGGCGCCCGCCTCACTCTCTGTTCAGCTCTACGGGATTTTCCTCCTTTAATCCTTTGTGATCTAATTAGCCACTTAAACCCCCTTCCTAATTGGCCCTAATCCAACCTATTAAACCCTAATCAAGCTAGATTAGTCCTAATCCCAAGTAACCTCCTCTTGACAAGTGGAAAATGAGAGCTTCTCCTCTTGACATTTGGATTTCCACCAAATCCATGCAAGGTATAAAAGGCCTCTCTTGTTGACTTTGCCATTAAGCTCTCATTATCAGATTTCTCCTCTCTCTCTCTTGCCATGGTTAGTGTGTGTAGAGAATAGGTGAGATTGGTGTGTGTGATTCCCCTAGATTGAGCTCCCGACTTCCGTTTGCCGAGCCGAGACCACCGGTGTGAAGCTACCGACGAGGAGATCGTTTCCACCCGATTACTTTGTACTCAAACTTTCCTTTTCCTTGGTGAAGGTAAGCTATTGATTTCCCCCTTAAGTTGTATGATTAGACTTGCCATGATCCCCCTTGTCTATTGATCCCCATGCTTTTCCATGCCCATGCCATGATCTAGGTTGAATTGGTCTCTTGAGATTTTGATTAATATGTCCATCTTGTTGCTTGAGGCCTATGCCTAGAATTAATTATGTTCTATGCTTCTTTAGGAGCAACTAATGTTCTTGGATTAATATATTTTGATAACTCTTGGGAATTTTGAATTCTAGGGTTTCATATGCCTTGTATTGATTATCCTATTGAATTGGGTCCTAGGCCTAGAATAAATTGTGTTCTATGTTTCCCTACGAATAAATAACGTTCTTGGACCCTTGCATTTTAATAACCTTGAAAGAATGATTCTAAGGTCCCTTGAATTCGAATTATCGATAATTCTTAACTACGGTTGTTAAACGGATTAATGACCTAGCCGATCATATGCGAGAACTTAGAAGAGGGTTTGTGATGCATTTAGCGTCCTAACTCTATTGGATGAACTATTAGAGACGACTCAACGGAGTCAAGATTAGCGAGCTATTGAACAATACCGGCTCACAGATTAATCCCTACGACGTTCTAACGCGTTTCCCTAAGAATAATAATTCTAGACTTTGAACTTGAATTGATTGCCCTGCTTGATCTTGACTGTCATATTATGGAATGACTAATTGACATGTGGGTTCGCTCTTGTCGAACTCAACCCTACTTGGTTATTGATAAGAATAATTTACTTGTCTTGAGCGAGATCGCTCTTGTCGATCTCGTTCTCTACTTGAGATTTTGTTAAGTATACATTACTTGGCATATGCATGAGTCCAGCTGGCATCCGTCTTTGTGCACACACGCCTCACTTGTGGCCACGGTGGGGAAGTAACTCCCATCTTTGTAATCATTTAAGAGCATCACCGGTGACTATCCCTGCATCTCCTCGGAAGATCGATGTACTTACACACATTCGATACCCGCACATTCCAGATAACGCTTGTATGCAGGAACTACGTAGCGGCCCGGCTCTCCATATATCCTTATCCTATGTGATTTATTTATGCGCACTTATGTGAAACAATGTGCATCCTGGATATATGATTTTATGCTTGTGTTGATATCTTGCCTTGTATGTGCATCTTGCCATGACATGCATGATTAATAGCTTACAAGTCTTTATGACTTACCCTTTCCCCTTCATGCTTTAGATCCTAGCAAGGCAGGTCACCTCTCGTTGACTCGCGGTGTTCGGCCGTGCCTTTGATTCTCCGTTGATTCTTGAAGAGGTGGTTTTTGATGGCCTCTTACTCTTGTTTATTATTTTGTAAGGACGACGGGTTAAGCAAGTCAACTAGACTATGCTTGGGTATTTGTGTAGATCTTGCTTGTAAATCTTAACTGCTAGTAGTTTAATACTTGTAGTACTTGTAACCCTTTTGTGCCGGCATTGTGTAAGCCGAGCTTTGGTTAACTTGTTATTATTCCTCCACGTTTTAGTCTTCCGCTGAGCATGCTATTAGCTCTTCTTTAATACTTGTCCATAAACTGTTAGCTTGGGTTCCGGCATGTAGTGTCGCCGAAGACTTGGTTATTTTGTTTAACTGTTTATCAGGTTTAAAAGTTTTAAAAATATCCGGCCGTTTGGTGCCGAGGCGTCTTTGCGACTCCAATGTTGCGTCACGTCGTTTTTATAAATTAAGTCCTTGCATGTTTAATTGCCTACTTGTTTCCCTCCTTATTTGGGCGGTCCGACCCTCGGTCCCATCTCGGGCCCGGGCCGGGTCGCCACAGTTGGTATCAGAGCTTGTTTTAGGTTAGCTATCGGCCAGGATAGGTTCCATGGCCTAGGTGGGTTGTTTCTTGGTGTGATGTTCTAACGTCGAGTGAATTCTTATAGGTGCTTGATGGTGAACCCTAGAGCAGACCGTGTAGGCCGAGGTAGAGGCCGATCCAGAGAGTTCCCGAGGAACCCCGAAGTGGAGTTGCCACCTCCACCACCGAATCCAAATGGGCATGAATGCTCGATGGCGGATTTGTACCGTCAGATGACGAGATTATGACCGAGATGGCCCGCCTTGGCTGTGGTCGAATGTACCTCCTCCACCACCACCCCGCAACAGAGGCGAGAGTGTCGCCACCTCGTGCCTATACCACCGGTGCTAGGCTCGGAATAATGCCGTGTTAGAGATTCTTGAAAATGAAGCCTCCATCTTTTGAGGGAGAGGCGGATGCTAGTATGGCCGAGCTATGGCTTGAGGATGTGAAGAAAATCTTTGCAACACCGATTGCACCTTCTGGATGAGGAGAAAGTGATCTTAGCCGCTTATAAGCTTAGAGGAGCCGCCAATCATTGGTGGGAGGTTTTACTTGCTAGTTGGGAGTTGAATCGGGTGGCAGCAGTGTGGCCTACATTTGAGGCGCGTAGTTTAGGGCTACTTATGTGCCTACACGATTAGACAAAGGGCGGAGAAAGAATTCCGTGAATTGGAGCAAGGTTCCATGTCTATAGCTCAAGATTCTTCTAAATTCACCGAAGTTGTCCTCGCTATTGTGCACATCCGGTGCAAGATGAGAGACACAGTGACCCGTGAGGTTCGTGAAGGGGTTGAAGACCGAATACGAGAAACAGCGCTTGTTATCCCTACAAGCTAGCGATTACGACAGGAGTGCGGTAGATCGTGCGCATGAGATCGAGCGAGATATTGAGGAGCACAGTGTAAGTGTACATCCTGCGTCTTCTCGCCAGCTAGGGCCTTCGCAGCGACAGCCGGTAGAGGTCGGGCTTTCCGAAATCGGGTCGGCTACTAGTGGCAACCGCCGCAGTGGTGGTCGAGTAGGCATCGGCCGTGGTCAGATAGGCGCCCTCGGAGTCGCGGTAGTAGTGCTCGCCTCACGGGCAAATGGGCAAATGTACGTGGGCGGAGGACCATTGGTTTGTTCTTATTGTAATAAGATTGGGCACACTAGCGAGAAGTGTCGGACCAGACTTGGCACGTGTCTTAGTTGTGGAGATCCAAATCATCGGCTCAAGGACTGTCCTAAGTCTAGAGCAGCTCAGTCCTCGGGGTCGATTCAACGATGCAGGTCCAAGAGGATAGCGATATTAAATCCCTGGCGCGAGCCGTGTTTTCGCGATTGATGGTGTTCCGAGTCTACTTCAGTGATCGGAGGTACTCTTTCGGTCTTGGTCATCATGCTCGAGTTCTTATAGATCCGGTTCTACCCATTCTTATGTTGCATCGCATTTCCTAAACATTTATGTGTTTGCACCTTGATTACCTTATGTTAGCTTGAGTGTCTACACCGTGGGTGATTACTTGTTGGCGTCTGAGGTTTATAGAAATTTGTGTGATGTGCTTGTTCATGATCGAGTCTTGCATCTTGATTTGGTAGTATTGCCTATTAGAGACTTTGATGTGATTCTTGGTATGGATTGGCTATGTGTGCATCATGCTTTAGTTGATTGCCGCCGTAAGAAAGTAACTTTTGCCATGCCCGGTATTCCGGAATTTGTGTTTTCGGGTGATCATGCCATGAATGGGGTTCATATTATTTACGCTTTGGGCTGAACAACTTTTGCTCGGCGGTGTACGGGGTATTTAGCTTGTGTTCTTGATACTAAACATGTACGCTAAGCTAGAGGATATCCGGTAGTTAATGAGTTCCCGATGTCTTTTCTTCCGAGTATGCTTTGCCTCCGACCGAGAACTAGAGTTACGTATTGAACTATTGCGGGGACTTCGCCTATTTCTAGGGCACCTTCAGGTATGGCTCACGTGAGTCGAGATTGAAGGATCGGCTCCGGGAACTTCTAGATAGGAGTTCATTAAAGAGTGTATCTCCTTGGGTGCAGGTTGTTGTTTGT
>CM028380.1:131247119-131313902 GCA_013146195.2 Codonopsis lanceolata | reverse complement strand
TCTTCAGTAACAATACACCATAAGTCGATTTCCAAATCCACTATCATGGTAGCTAAGCAACATATGGAGGAAAAATTAGTACACAACAAAGAACTCGAAAACATAAGACAACATGAAAGTTTCTTAAAAATCATACTTTGTTGCAATTTTGATAATTACTTCGGTCATGCAATGAACTCTACAATTGATCCTTCATAGACATCTCAAGAAATTTTCTTGTTGAGATGAATCTAATGTTTTCTTCGTGAGAAGTCCATAGTCTGGAAAACGTAATGCATGCATGTTGGTAGTTCTTTCATACTTATGACTTAGATTATTCGATCAATTACCTCGTGTATAACTAAGTACTTATATTATTGTGTAGTATTCAAAATGATATGGAAAAAGTTCAATGGCCTCATGGACACTCATGTTAAAAATATAGTAGCATCGCCATTTACAATTCACAAAACTTTCATTAGAGATTTAATGGAGATTAAATAGAGTTGGCCAAATATATAACATTAATTAGAGAAAGAAAGACATAGGTTTTTCATTAAGTTTAGCCGAAGTTGGTAAAGAATATTTTGACAAGTATCCGCTTTGAAAAAAGCATCTTATGAAAGATAAGAATTAAAGAAAAATTAATTTTAAAAACTAGTTGCAAAGAGTTAAATTAATATAGGGAATATTAATAATGAACTAAAAGGTATGTCCTTCTACCAATACACAGAGTTTTAACGTGGTTCATCTATTTTGTGGGCAAGTTCTATAAAAGTGATCATAGCTAAAATAAATTCACCTCTCAAGAACTTTTTCTATGTGCAACACTCTTAACTTGATTGTTCGTGGAAAGCATGGCCTCACCGCCCTCTTTGTATGGTGCCGATCAATTTCTATGGTTCGTCTTCTTAGAATTCCAACTTGGAACTTTGGAAGATGGTAGTGGATAAGTTTAGAGGGAAGCTAGTTGGGTAGGAAAAGCTTAGATTTAAATATTTCATCATCAAATATGTAAACTTCTTTGCATTCTACATTTTTATAACCAATTGAAAATCAACCATTGATACTTATATGCACATCTTGAAAGCGACAAGCTTGCATTATTGAAAAATCACTTGTAGCTAAATGCAATTTAACAATGGCAATGATCGCTCCACTCAAATCTCAAGTTGAATCTTAATATATAACAAGTTAACATTAAGCAAACACCGACTTACATCGTAAAATAGTGTCACTGGTTTGAAAATTATAAATGGGGAATGTTAGAAATTTAAAATAAGCAAATAAATAAATAAAATCACACAATGCTTTCCATGAAAGGAGGAAAAGGAGAAGAGGATAGAAATCAACGTATATTCCATCAAATTGCTTTTATAGTATCAATATATTTTCTTACATCATGACATAGCCACTAACATCCCATATAAGGGCACATATGTATGAACTTGTACATGATCATGTTTGATGTTATAAAACTTAATCATTTTAATGAGAGACAATTATCATATATATATATATATATATATATATATATATATATATATATATATATATATGCATAGCTTGTTTATAGCTTCAAGTTTAAATCCATCGCCTCATAATTAATACCATTGCTATCCATTCATGCATCAATGACATTACCATTCACTTCCATTTGAGGAATCTGATTCAGATCAAGAGAAGGATTGGGTACTAGAGTCCAATCATGACGACCAAGTGTCTGGTTAACCTGAGGTTGAGGTTGAGGTTGGATGGGCAAAAGGTCAACATAAACATGAGGGTGGCTAGGGGCCTCAGTAGTTATTGGAGGTCTAACGGATTGAAGAAAAGCTCTCTTGCGGTATTCTGTTGGATCCTTGATGAATAGCTTTTTTTCCTCCCTTCTCTCTCGCCTGTGAGCATTCTGATGACCACCCAAAGCTTGCGCAGTTGGAAAGGATTTGCGGCAAAATGTGCATGTATATTCCAAACTTTTAGTCTGCCCACCTGTGTTTTCCATCTTCTCCAAACTATAGATTTCTAACAGAACAAAGTAGGAAAGAAGAAAACGGTAAGGGGGAGAGATGGGAGCTAAGTATAAGGACAGTGATTATTTATAGACAAGGGTGGCTTTCTTTTGACTTAAAGAAAGTATTGATTTATGTTGCTGAGATGTCATATGGCTTCCATTGAACTATTTGAAAAGCATTGAAGTGAATATTATATGACTTATGAGCTTTGTTTAGGTATGAACTTTGTTTGGTATCCCTAAGCACTTACACTATCTTTAAGCTATTAGATATGTGTGTGTGTATGTGTGTGTGTGTGTGAAAGCAAAGATTAACTACAATAAAATCAAGAGGAGATCAAAGTTCTACTTTTTGAAAAGAAAATCTACTTTGATTTGCTCTTGTGAAATATATAGGGAACATAAGACTTCAATTGAACTATTGGATAAGCATTGGAGTGAAGATTATACAACTTTTGAGCTTCGTTTACGTGTGGATTTGGTTTGATATCCCCAATTAGCTCTTTTACCCAAGTGTTCATATGTGGGTGAGTGTGTATGCATAAATTTAGTACAAGAAAATCTAGAGGAGAGTTTTGCTTTTCAAAAAGTAAATCTCCCTTCTTTAATTTGCTCTTACGGACAAGATAGGAGAAGAGATGCAAAACATTAATTAACCACGAGATAATCTAACACACACCCACATATGTAAGGTAGTTATTAGCTTGTCCATAACAGTGCCATAATGGAGTTCATTTACTACGTTAACTCTCTAATTGACTAGCAATCAAATGGTAAGTAATATATACCACTGTTAAAGAAATCGCAACCAATTCACCTACTGAGATCATAGAGAAATGAACACATAGAACTTGATCCTAGCTTAAGAATAATGAAAGGGGCCGATTGGCCTTAATATGGAAGCGGAAGAAAGAAAATTAAGCTTGTATACGCACAAGCAGACGCTTGTTCGATTGTTGTTCGAACGGATGGAAATAAAAAACCACAACACACTGTAATTAACCTTGGAAAACTTCAATTCAGAAGCAAAGCTTATTGATAAAATAAATCGTCTCTTTAACGAGAGATTACAACTCTATTTATAAGAAAAATAATAAAACCTTAACCTACTAGGACTAGGGCTAATAAATTACAAACAAAGTTCTAATAAATTTAGGAATAAAATACTATAAAACTAATGACACTAATACTAATTAAAATAAGAAACCTAATTAAAATAGAGCTAAAGTTTAGCACTGTCGAGATTGCGTCATCTATTAGATGGCGGGAGCGAGCGTGACGGCCATTCAGATCCATAAATAGAAAGAAAAACGGGGAGTCGATCTGTTCCTATTAATTACATTTGGTCATAATCCCCAAAATAAAATGACATAATAAAAAATATTTACTTATTTTGCAAGGAATAATAAATAAAACAAAGCAAAATAAAATAAAGCGATAATATTTTGTGTTATACTACCCAAAATTTTATATTTTTGTTTCGCAATGGTACCCAAAATGAAACTGCTACAAGATTTCATATTTATTTGCACAGATATATATGCTGATATATAAAAATATAATATTTAAACTGTTAAATAAATATAAGCATATTTAGCCAAAAATAAAAGAAAAACTTGTTTTTTGAGTCTAGCCCTCCGTTTTTATTTTATTTAAAATAAAAACAACGTCCTCAAGCCAGTAGCGCCCTTGTGAGTGCTCTGATTCATAACCGTTCCCCCCGCTTGGCGAGAAGCGGGTGATTTCAAAACCTTTTAAAGCACGTGGAATATGCTTGGCCTTAATTGGGGACTCAAAATGTAGTCAGCAGAGTCACCATCTTTATTTTAAGGAAAACAAAGAAAAATCAAAAAGTAACCAGATTTGTAAAAGGATTCGGAGGCTAATTTACGAGGTGGGAAGGGGGCACCCCCAACTCGCCATTCGGTCTCAAAACAAGTTTTTTTTGGCAAAATATGTTTTTTTACATATATTTAAAAGTTGAAATAAAACATTTTAAATATATATTTGCATATATATAAGAGAATAATTACAAACTTACAACAGCCTCCTTCCTGGACTTACAAATACATTTATAAAATTTTGGTTATAATAATGACTCTTTTTAATGCTATTTTCTATAGAATTTCAGGCAACATAACTGCTTATTTCGCTTACATTACTTAAGGTGCGATTTTCACCTTTCTCTGCCGTCTTTCTTTGAGGCGCCGCTTTCTTCCCTTTGCGGCTATGGAGGCATTCCTCCTATGCCGCTGACCCTCTCCTTCACAAGCAACTCCTCCTACGTTTGCCTCGTGTTAAACAATCCTCCTTCCACGCTTCCTTTCTTTTCCATCCCTTCTTCTACCTACAAGGGGGAGCCGTCTCTCAAGCTATCTCCGGATATCATAGCATCTCTTGCTAAACCTTTCAGCCATACGTTGGTTGGTAAGTTTTCCCACGGTCGCCCGTCTATGGAAGCTACTCGCAAATACTTTAACACTATCGGCCTAAAAGCTGCGTTCACAATCGGACATTTGGATGCCAAACATATCCTGATCCAAGTGAACCATGATGAAGATTTTCAGCGATTATGGATTAAGGATCAGTGGTATCTAGGCAGATATCCGATGCGGGTTTTTAAATGGTCTCCCGACTTCCGATCACGATGTTGAGAGCTCGATTGTCCTGTTTGGTTTGCTCTCCGGGTCTCCCCATTCACCTCTTCAATAAGTCGGCCCTTTTCTCGATTGCCTCCTTATTTGGACGACCGCTTATGCTTGACCGACCTACCATCAATGCAATCGCGCCCTAGCGTAGCTCGGGTTTGTGTTGAGGTTGATCTTTTGAAGCCTTGCCCTTCTCGAATGCTGGTCGTGGGGATGTGTTTCCCGGTTTAGCAGCCCTTGGAGGCGGAGAATAAGCCTTTTATTGCCAATATTGCTTTGCCAAGGACACCAAGACCTTGCTTGCAAGTTGAAGCATCAGACCCAAAACCAATGGATAAGACAAAGCCAACTGAGACCTCTAAGCTATCGGAAAACCCAACCACCAAGTCTATGGAAAACCCTACATCAAAGCCTTCGTCCTCACGCCAACATTGGACACCCAAGAAGAACCCCTCAAAACCTTCGGAAACCAATCCCATAGCTCCTGATCCTCCAACCGATCCTCTCTCCAATTCGCAAGAAAAAGCCCAATCTTCCGATCATGGCAACGTCTCTCCAACCCCTCAAGTGAACTTCGGTTTTACCAAATTCGCTAAACCCTATCAATGTGGACACTTCTCCCTCTGTTGATGTTGATCAGGGTATTGCTAATCTCTCCCATCGATCTCAGGGTAAAGATCATGCAACATCGATCGGGAACAAGTCGAGCCGGTCACGAATCCTATGTTTCCCCAATAGATTTGCGGTTTTAAACACATTGGAGAATGAAGATGAAGTTGATCCCTCTCTCCTTCCGGCTCTTAATCGGAAATTCCCATCGCCTCCAAAAACTAAACCTCCAGTCCCTCATTGATCGTCTCACTCGATCAAAGGCAACAAAGCCCACTACCACTGCTTTGCTTCTCAATCTCAATGATTATGGATTTTAAAGCTCTATTACGGAATGTCAGGTATAGGAAATGACATTGTTGGCCGAATTAAAAGTCTAGTTCGTCTTCATAATATCTCTCTCATTGTCTTTGAGCCCATGCTCGATCTTGAAAAAGTTCACTTCTTACTCGTCGATTAAGGTTTAAGTTCTCTTTCTCTAATGGTGCTAGCTCCATATGGATATTTGTAAAAGCATGCTATTCTTGTTCCTTTCATTCGAGAATCGCCCGATACATGTCCATTAAATTACTGACATTTTTCTTGGCCTTTTCATGTGATGTTTTCTTGTGTTTATGCAAGATGTGATTTCTGGGATCGCCGAGATCTTTGGGATGAAATTATTTCCTCTTGCTCAAGTACTTGATTCTCCTTGGATGATTGGTGGTGACTTTAATATAATCCTTCATCCTCATGAAAAATACGGCGGTGTAATTTGGGGACCGCAATGGTGCTTTAGAGTTTCATGCTTGTCTTCTTTGCCTCGGATCTTATTGATATGGGTTATCAGGGAGTCCTTTCACTTGGTGGAATAAGCGAGAAGGTTCGGCAACCATTCACGAGCGCATTGATCGGGTCCTTTGTAATCAGAAGTGGCTGGATATTTTTCCTTCAACTTCTGTCCATCATCTCAACAGGGCTTGCTCGGATCACACTCCCCTTCTAGTCTCCTTCAAGCAACGATATCGCTAATCGGTTGGCTTCCTTCCGTTTATTAATGCATGGGCAGCCCATACGTCTTTTAAAGATCTTGTTCTTCAAGCTTGGGAGAAATCGAGCCCAGGCGTCCTATGATTCTCTTTTCTCGTAAGCTCCATAATGTCAAGAGCGCCCTCAAAAGCTGGAATAAAAGCGACTTATGGAAATATTTTCTTGATCTTAAAGGCTGCGGAAGAGAATGTCTTTGGAAAAGGAGTTGTTATTTGAGCTTAATAATTCCGCCTTAAATAGGGAGCAACTTATGGCAGCTCAAGCAAAATTAAAACAATTTCTTAAGCGGGAAGAACAATATTGGCGGCAAAGGCGAAAATCAAGTGGCTTAAGGAGGGCCAAGGTAACACTCGCCTTTTCCATTCTTCAGTTCGGCAAACCCAACGCCGGCTTCATATTCACTCTATTTCCGATGATGATGGTACGGTTCTTTCCTCGGAACCTGATATTAAAAATCTTTGCGATTCGTCACTTTCGGTCCCTCCTCCAAGCCGAGCACATAGCTTTTCGATCTTGATTTGATTCCTTCTATTGTCACAGAAGAATGGAATGAATCCCTTATTACCCCCCCTTCTTATTCAGAAATTAAGAAGGCAATTTATAACCTTAATGGCGACAGTGCGGTGGGATGGTTTCTTGTTTTTTTACAAAGAGTGTTGGGATATTATAGGGAGGATTTTCACCGGGCCATTCTTGAGTTTTTTCGAGTTCGGTCTCCCCAGGCTTGGACTAGCACCCTTATAGCTCTTATCCCCAAAGTGGAAAGGCCGAATTCTTTTAAAGATCTTCGTCCAATAAGCTTATGCAACTTACGTTCAAAGGTGATCTCCAAAGTTCTTTCTACTCGGCTTGCTCCCATTACGCCTTTCATCATATCGGATAATCGAGTGCTTTCACGAAGGTCGCACCATTCGGGACAATATCCTCTTAGCCCAAGAAATGATGAGTTTTCTTAATAAAAAGGTGGTTGGCTCTAATGTAGTTTTGAAATTAGACATGGCGAAGGCATTTGATAGAGTTTCATGGATCTATCTCACTCAGGTTCTTCGTAAATTTGGGTTTCATGAGATTTTTATTGACCTTATCACGGAGATTAATTTCCGACAAGCGGTTTTCGGTTTTGATCAATGGTGGTTCTGGCGGCTTCTTTCGCTCCTCTCGTGGTCTTGACGGGGAGATCCCTTATCTCCGGCCTATTTATCATAGCGGCGCGAAGCTTTTAGTCGCAGCCTTAATGATCTTCATTATCATGTGCCATCCTCTATTTTCTCGGCGACTAGTGGTTGCAGGTTATTTCCCATCTAGCTTTTCTTGATGACTTAATTATTTTACGTAATGGGAGCAAAAATCCATTCTTCTTCATAAGGACTTGATCGGCAAATGCGAAGCTATTTCGGGACAACTTGTTAATGCATCTAAGAGTTCTTTTTACTTGGGATCAAATTCAGATGCTCATCGTTATTCTCTCATTTCTTCAGCTTTGGGATTCCGTAGGGGTGATCTGCCGATTATTTATCTTGGCTATCCTCTATATACAGTCGGAAAAAAAAGTCCTACTTTGATTCTTTAGTGTTGAAGATTCAGAATCGTATTTCCTCTTGGCGAGGCAATTTCTGGATGCGGTAGGCGAATAACTCTCATCAAGCATGTCCTCTCTTCTATTTCCGGCTATCTTATGGCGGCTATTGATCCTCCTTCTTCGGTTACTCTCTCATTGATCGTATGCTATCCAATTTTTTTGGGGACGATTGATGGTAAAAAGAAGAGTCATTGGATTAGCTTGGACTTTATCTTTGCAGTCCCATTGAAGAGGGGGGCATTGGGGTTACCTCTATGGCTGATCTTTCAAGAGCTTACGGTCTAAAACTTTGGTGGCGATTTCGTTCAGTTCCAAACCTCTGGTCCAATTTCTTGTCAGCTCGCTACTGCTCTAGATCTCATCCAAGCCAAGCTAACTTGAAAGGATCTCATGTCTGGAGGCGTCTTATCAAGGCAAGACCGACCGCGGAACCCAACATTTTCTGGGTCATTGGCAAAGGTGATTGTTCTCCTTGGTTTGATAAGCGGCTTCAACATATTTACGTCGATAAACCACTGATTGCCGCACCTCATCTCGAGAAGTTCTAGCAGTTTTACTCCATAATCCCGCTGAAGCTGCTATTCTGTCTCAATTGCGATCTCACATAATTGAGCAGCGTATTTCCTTGGATGAATCTCCTGATCGGGCTTGCTGGATTGCTTCGTCGAAGGGCCGTTTCTCTCTTGCTTCAGCTCTTGATTTAATCAGGCGCCCTCAATCCCTGCTTCTCTCAGCCGATTATATTTGGCACAAATTTCTGCCAAGGAATATTAGTGTCTTTCTTTGGAGGCTTTTCAAGCACAAGCTCCCAATTGATGAAGGTCTTTGGCGCAAAGGTTTTTCATTAGCTTCTAAATGTTCTTTGTTGTCTTTGAGGATATATGGAAACTTTCGAGCATGTCTTCATATCTAGCTTTTACGCCAATGTTGTTTGGCGGTTTTTCATGGTAAACTTGGTCTTCCATTACTGACATTGTTCCATCCAACAAAGATGTTTTTCTTGGTGGTTAAATCATAAATCGCTGCTCTTTGCCTTGCTTCCTTCGGTTATCCTATGGCATCTTTGGAAATCTAGGAATCGGGCTTACTTTGATGGCATTCGTACTCCTTCGCATGTGATTATTCAAAATATTTCGGTTGACATCAAGGATATTCTCCATGCAGCGAATTATTATGTTTCCGATCTTTTTGGTCCTCCTTGTATCTCCTTTGGTGCCCGCAAGCAAGTAGTTATTCAATCTGTGACTTGGTCAAAACCTCAGGATGGCTTTTTCAAGCTCAACACCGATGGTGCTAGTCGAGTAACCGGTAGCGGTGGTGGTGGTATTATTCGAGATTCTCTTGGGAATTTTGTTTATGCTTTTGCTTCGTTCTACGGTGAAAGTACTAATATGGTTCTTTGAGCTGCGTGCTCTTCATTCGGTCTCTTGTGGATCCAAAGTCAAAATTTGATTAATGTCATTGTGGAAGTAGACTCTAAGGTTATTTTCGACTGCATAACCAAGAGCCATAGCTTTCCTTGGGCTCTCTCTTATTTATTTCGAGACATTTTTCGCATTTGTGATAGAGGGCATATCTCTTTCAGGCATTGTTTCAGAGAGGCCAATTCTGTGGCGGACAAATTGGCTAACCTGGCCTGTGACTCTTCTTCCCAGCATTCTTTTCGCCAGTCTTCAGAAGTCCCTCCTCACATTCGTGGTCTTATCTATTTAGATGCTGCTAGTACTCCTTATGTTAGAATATCTTAATTCCTTGTTGCTTTGTACTCTCTTTTTTCGAGGTTAGGCTCCTCTGTCCCCCATTTATAAGGGTAAAATTTGGTTGTCCCCCTCAAGTTTGTACCTTTATTTCTTTTAATAAAATTAGGTGCGTCCCCTGTTTCTGAAAAAAAAAAAAAAAAAAAAAAAAAAAAAGACTATTTAAATAAAACTTTTATATATAAAAACTTTAATAAACCTACCTCTTGAAGTGTGAGGGTTTTATCCCGTACCAAACTCCTTACTGGTAAGCCCTATGGTGTGCTCGCTCTGACCTTCAGGGAGAGGGAGTCTTTTGACTGATTTTGGGCAGCGTGACTATTTCGTTTAGTTGCTTTTCACCTCGGGATCCAGGCGACAAAACAACTTGTTTTGACTAGATTCTTGGTCGAAAATCGGGTAGAAACAACTACTTGTTTTTGGCGATTTGGCGTCTAGATTCAAGCCAAGCAAGCGGGGCAAGCTCTTTTTAGGATTTTTGCACTGGTGGAATAGGGCGGAATCCTAGCAGGGTAACTAGGTTTCACTTTGGCTAGAGGATTTTAGTGTTTGGGGGAGATTTGATAGAGCTTCGGAGCTAGAAGGAAAAATTCCTTCAGCGTTTCTCTCAACTGCGTGGTGAACTCACTGAGTAACTTCACTCTTTCACTGTGTGTACTGTGTCTTTTCTGTTTTTGAATTCTAAAATCTAGATGCCTCTATTTATAGGCTGGGAGTGAGGCTTCCTTCGTGATTAAGTTTTTTGTTTTGAGCTTCATCGGTTTGTACCGTGCGCTGAGAGGATTGCACCAAAAGCAAACTGCTACAGTGGTTGGGGCACTATTGGGCGCTACCCATGGAGGGTGCTGGCGTGGCACCATAGAGTGCTTGGGGCGACGCCCCACGCTTATTTTGTCTTGAATTTTGGCACTTTGGCTCCTTGCAATTCACTGTTTATGCATCCTGCTTTTTCCTTTGCATTTTCAATCCTGTAACTTGATATTCGTTAGTCCTTTTAACAGGTCTTGATATTTTATGTCATGTTACATACTAGGGGTACGAAATTGGGGTGTCTACAAAAGCATAAATGATCTTATCTATAAGCATCCCTTGCCCGAAACCTTGTAAGCGATCACTACAAAGTCCATTGAGTTTGAGCCTCAGACATTCAAACATGCTTATACTTTACGTCAGTGGCAGCAAGCTATGCACAATGAACTCAATACGTTGCATAAAAATCAAACTTAGTCTCTTTTTCCTCATACTCCAGGTTTAAATGTGGTTGGAAGCAAATGGATTTACAAAGTAAAAAGGCGTGTCAATGGAAGCATTGAGTGCCACAAGGCTCGCCTAATGGCTCAAGGTTATACTCAACAGGAAGGAGTGGATTATGTTGAGACCCTTAGCCTAGTTGTCAAGCCACCGATAATTCGAACTCTTCTTGCTTTAGCTCATTCTCGTGGATGGCCTATTGAACAACTAGATGTTCGAAATGCATTTCTTAATTGCATTCTACATGAGGTTGTTTATATGGCTCAGCCACTTGGGTTTACAGATTTTCGATTTCCAAATCATGTATGTAAATTACATCGGGCAATCTACGACCTCAAACAATCACTGAGGGCATGGTATCAGAGGCTTCATGATTTTTTAGTCTCCCTTGGTTTCTTCAACACCAAGTCTGACAGTTCATTATTCATCTGTCATTCCGGTTTAGAAATGGTAGCAATTCTGGTGTATGTCGACAACATCCTAGTTACTGGGTCATCTTTTGTGGCTGTCAACAGAGTTCTTGATCAAATTTGTGATAAATTTGAAAGCTGTCGTTTATGTCCATTGGTTTTTTTTTTTTGGCGAATTGAAGCTTCTCGTGCAAAATCTCTTTTCAACCTAAGATATTCTCGTTATGCCTCCGAGCTTCTTTGAAAATTCTCGTTATGCCTCCGAGCTTCTTTGAAAATTCAACATGGAAGGGTGTAAGCCGGCCAGTACACCCATGATTGCTGGTTCTCATCTGGTTTCCACCAACGGCAATCCTTTACCTAATGTTACTGAATATCGCAGTATGGTTGGGGGCTTGCAATACCTGACCTTAACCCGTCCTGATATTTCCTTTGCAATAAACCAAATGTGCCAACATATGCACGTTCATCGGTCATCGCCTTTACAAGCCGTTAAACGAATTATTCGATTCATAAAAGGGACTATCACTCATGGTCTGTACTACCAAGCATCTCCGGTTTTTCACTTGTCTACCTTCTCCGATTTTAATTGGGCAGGGTACCCTGTTGATAAGCGATCCGCCACATGTGCTTGTGTGTTCATCGGACCAAACCTGGTTGCATGGACAGCTAAGAGGCAAACCACGGTCTCCCGGTTGAGTAGCGAGGCTAAATATCGCGCTTTGGCAATAACGGCGGTGGAATTAAAATGGTTTTCATTTCTATATCACGAATTGGGTCTTTCTCGATTCCAACGCAACTTCTCCTTTTGGAGCTGACGTAACAAACTACGCGAGCCTCCCAACGAAGCCAAGAGAAATCCGATCCGAATAAAAAAAAGAAAAGGCAGTTTCATTATGGTAGTATACGGCCGCTGTTCGGAACTTCCGGTTCAATCGAGCATATAGATCCGTAAATAGATTTGTATATATAGCCACTTCCGTCGTGCTCGTCCTTTCTCGAAAGTATCTTTTTTCTGGGAAGATGCTCAAGGAGAAATTCTTATCTTCTCGATTCTTCATCCACCTTTGCAAAAAATGCTCTACTTTTCCATTCTCATATGAGGCCGGAAAGTGGATTGGCAAGAGGTGGGCACGAAGTGATTCATCATGGTCAAAGATGAGCCGATCCTTAGTTATACTTCTCTGTGAAAACATCTTAGCGATTCAAATGTCTCAAAATCCGATCTTTCATGCCCGTACTCGTCATATAGAGATTGAATACCAGTTTGTTCGTGAGATACAACAATATGGTTTCCTTAATCTCAGCTATGTCTCCACTCGTGATCAGATCGCAGACATCTTCACTAAAAGTCTCGCCTTTCCTCGGTTGCAATTACTTTCGACCAAGCTGCAGCTTCGACCATCTACGCTTGGCTTGTGGGAGGGTGTAAACTAAAAAAATGGTTTATCCTCAGCAATTGAGAAAATTGGTCCATCTTCTGTCTTTATGTATACAAGGATTCTATGTATGTAATTAGTTTTTTACTCAAACAAGAATTCTTTCTTTCCTTTTCTTTTCTCTACTGTGTGTCTTCTTGGTCTAGTTGAGGATCCATTCTTTGTCTCATCCTATAGAAAGTAATAAAGTTTAGGAATAATGGCATAGCCTTTCCATTGATTGAATCACCTATTTATAGGGAGAATTACAATTAGGATTACACTTGGAGTAGGGTACAAGGAAGGAAACATAATAAGGAAAGAACTATGCAAGGTAATTACTACTAACTAATAAATACAAATAAACAAGAATAATAAATAAATATATCATTCTCTAATATGCCCCCGCAAGATGGACGTCCGAGAGGAGAGACCAATCTTGTGAAGCAAGTGATGAAACCGTTGGTGAGAGCGGCTTGGTCAGGGCATCGCCCAACTGATCAGCTGAGGAAACATGGCACACTCGCCGCATAAGCCCATCCTGAACTTGTTGTTGGATGAAGTGAAAGTCCAGAGCCACATGCTTCATGCGAGTATGGAAGACGAGGTTCGAGCAGAGACTCGTGGCACCCACGTTGTCACAATAAATAACTGGTTGAGTCGAGGAGGTGATACCGAGTTCACCGAGGAAAAACACAATCCACTGAACTTCAGCAGTAGTGGTAGCCACTGCCTAGTATTCGACTTTAGTCAAGGAGTGAACAACAGTGTGTTGTTTATTAGAGCTCCAAAAGACTGGGTTGCGACCAAGATAGACAATCTAGGCACTAGTGGATGTGTAGTCATCTTTGTTGCTCACCCAGTCAGCATCAGTGAAGGCATGAAGAGCTAGAGGAGACTGGCGATGAAAGAGAATACCCGTATTAATAGAACCACAGAGATACCAAAGAACCAGCTTGGCTACATGCATTCTAGTGCTCGGTAGTTGGTCTATGTATGAATTGAGAAAGTTTGTTGACAGCAAAGGCGACATCGGGGTGAGTAAGCAACAGATACTGAAGACTCTCGACCATAACAAGAAACTCTATGGGATTAGTGAGGGCAGTGCCTGAGTGAAGTGTCAATGTTGGCGTGGTAGGGAGCAGAGTAGCACTAGGGTGGGCATCTATCATGCCCATGCGAGCAAGAAGATCGGCTATATACCCACGTTGTGAGAGCAGAAGACCAATTGGTCGCTTGATAACTTCAACACAGAAAATAGTGAAGGTCACCGAGGTCTTTGAGAGAGAAGCGAGCAGCGAGCAAGTCGATGAAGGTCTGAACTGCAGCGGGCTGCTTCCCAGTGATGATGATGTCATCCACATAAATAAGAAGATAGATTGTAGTGCCCCCTATATGAAGTATGAAGAGCAAAGCATCTGTCACTGAATTTTTGAAGCCGGATACGAGGAGAAACTGTCGTAGTTCATTATACCATGCTTGGGGAGCTTGTTTGAGACCATATATCGTTTTGTGAAGCCAACATACAAGCTGAGGGTTGTCTCTATCAATGAAGCCAGGCGGTTGAGCCATAAATACCTCCTTGGACAGATTGCCTTGAAGAAGAACATTGTTGCCATAAATACAGTGGTTGGTTTGACCACCGGGCTGAAAGTCTCATGATAATCAACTCTTGGTCGCTGGTGAAACCCCTTGGCCACAAGGTGAGCTTTGTATCGATCAATGGTTCCATCAACATGTCGTTTGATGCGAAAGATCCATTTACAGCCAATAGGATTACAAGCATCTACTGCGGGAACCAGTTCCCAAGTACCATTGCAAGCTAAGGCATCATATTTTTCGAACATGGCCTGGCGCCACTAGACATCCTTTAGAGCCTGAGTGACACATACTGGTTCACTATCCGCTACTAGTTGAGCTGAGAGACTTAATTTGATCTTCGGTTTGAAGATATTGTTTTTGGAACTAGTGACCATGGAGGAGCCTTCAAGCAAAGGAACAGGTTAAGCGGCCACAGGAACAGATGCAGCTGGCCCAGGTCGTAGTGGTTTAGTGCTATCCTCGGTGACAGTATCAGTGGCCGAGGAGGGCTGAGCAGTAGGCACAGTGCTATCCTCGGGAAAGGGGCAGGTTGTCGAGGAGGGTTGAGCAGCGGGTACAGGACTGGTAGCAGGCAATGGAGTTGGTGGTTGAGGCTGGTGCATGGGTCAGCTGAGATCAACCACAGTCTAATTAGTGCTAGGAAACAATGGCGGGGAGATATATACTGGAGTGAGCAGTCGACGATATGTATGAATCCGGGAGCAGTTCATGAGGAGGAAACCAAGAGCCACTAATGTAGGTGTTTGAACGAGCAGTACTAGTAGTTAGGGTGGACATGGGAAAGGTGTACTCGATAAAGTGGACATGGCAAGAGATAAACATCCTGGTAGTGTTCGGATCATAATAGAGATAAGCACTCTGAGTGAGCGAGTAGCCGAGGCAGACACAAGGGGTGGAGCGAGCAGAAAGTTTATGAGTGGAATAAGGGCGGAGCCAAGGGTATTAAAGGCAGCCAAAGGTATAAAGTTTGGAGTAGTTTGGCGGAGAACCAAAGAGTTTGTGGTAGGTAGAGTAGTCATGTAGCGGAAGGTAATTAAAAGTAACCGATAGAAATCAAAACTGTTGAGATCGCGCACGACTACTAGCAATGATCTTCTAAATCCTGTTGAGGTTCGCAAACCTACCACGATCTAGGCATCAATTCGCGTTGATTCAATGAATACCGGAATTGGGAGAAAAGTTTTTTATTCATAAACGGCAAAACTGCCTCTCAAACAACCCTAAAAGTGTTTAAATATCCTGAAAACCCTAAAAGCAATAAATTGTCGAAATTACAAAAAAACCCGAAACTAATAAAAAAACTTCAAAGGCTCATAACCATATTTAAATGACGTTTTTTGGCCTTAAAAATAGCTCGTAACTGAGCTTTTCTCAATTTATTTTGTCCGTCTTTCCGAGAGCTTCGATTTGATATGTTGCGGGCCCCGTAACTCCACCCGAGTCAAAAGTTCTGCCCTTTTCCGCGCACCCGGTCCAAACGGTCGAGATAATCAAGTGCGAGACTGCCTGCATCATTCCCCCCAAGTTGAACAAAATTCGACCTCGAATTTCCAACAGCATCATCATCATCAAACGAGTCCCCACGAAAAGGAAGTAAGTGCTTGACATTAAACACATCTGCAGTACGGATGTGACTTGGCAGCTTCAAACGATAAGCGTTGGGGTTGATTTTTTCAATGATCTCCACCGGACCAATCTTCTTGGCAGACAACTTGTTATACGCCCCAGCTGGGACACGATCCTTGGTCAATACAGCCCACACAAAATCCCCAACTTGGAACTCAACATGCCTGCGCTTCTGATCGGCTGCTTGCTTGTACTTGGCGTTTGCTGCCTCTAGGTTGTTACGAACTGCCTGATGAACATCAACCAGCCCTTCCATGAAGTCTACGGCCTTACTGTGAACCTTCCCTTTGGTTGGCAACGTCAATAGGTCAAGCGGTCCTTTGAGCTGAACTGAATAAACCACCTGGAATGGGCTGAACCCTGTACTTCGATTAACCACATGGTTGTGAGCAAACTCTGCCTGACACAGTTTCTGATCCCAACCTTTAGTATGCTCCCCAACCAAACAACGTAGAAGATTACCAAGCGATCTATTGACGACCTCAGTTTGCCCGTCTGTTTGTGGGTGGTAAGCACTGCTGAAATCGAATCGCGTATTCACCATTCTCCATAGGCTGCGCCAAAAGTGACTAAGGAACCGAGTATCCCTATCCGAAACAATGGACGTAGGCAACCCATGTAAGCGGTAAATCTCACGGAAGAACAATTGAGCAACATTGACAGCATCTACGTAGTCTTCTTGCAGGGAATGAAGTGGACCATCTTGGAGAAACGATCCACGACCACGAAAATAGAATCATTACCCCGCTGTGTTCGGGGCAGACCCAACACAAAGTCCATGCTAACGTCCACCCATGGTTGAGAAGGAACTGGAAGGGGCATATACAAACCGGCATTGGTGGCAGCCCCTTTAGAAACTTGACAAATCCGACAACGCTGCACGTAGCGCTCAACTTCTCTGCGCATACTGGGCTAGAAGCAAGATGCTTGGGCAAGCTGCAATGTCCTATCCCTGCCAACGTGTCCCTCACCATGGAGTTCCTGAATTATCTTCAACCGCAGACTACACTCAGGAATGCAAAGCTGATTACCCTTGAATAAGAACCCGTCATGCAAGAAGAAGTCGATTACGGCCTCTTCAATGCGTTGAAGCATTCGAAAGTAAAGCGACGACTAATTCACGGAAATAGTCAAATCCTGGCACTTCAACCCTCATGGTAACCAGAAAGTTGCTTCTGCGACTCAAAGCATCTGCGACCCGATTAGTGACCCCTGCCTTGTGCTTAACAACAAATGTGAATTTTTCCAGGTAGGCAACCCACCGTGCGTGTCGTGGAGAGACCTTGTCCTGTCGATGAAGGTGTCTCAAGGAGTCATGATCAGTGTACAAGACGAACTCGCGATGGAACAGGTAATGCCTCCAGTGTTTGATAGCTTGCACCACTGCATAGAATTCGACATCATAAGTGCTGTAGCGAGTTTTAGCGCCTGATAACTTCTCACTGAAGTATGCTACCGGTCTGCCATGCTGACTCAACACCGCTCCAATCCTAACCTTTGAAGCATCAGTGTGTAGCTCAAAAGGTTGTGCAAAATCTGGTAACACTAGGATGGGTGCCGTGGTAAGGAGTTCCTTAATCAGTCGAAATGCCTCCTCTACTTCATCTGCCCACTGAAATTTACTGCCCTTCATGCATTCAGTCACTGGCGCCATAATACTACTAAAGTGGGGAATAAAACGCCTGTAAAAGGAGGCCAGACCATGGAAACTTCGAACCTCAGTGATGGTGGTTGGTCGGGGCCAGTTTTGCACTGCTGCCACTTTCGCCTCATCCACCAGAACCCTACTGAAACCACATAACCCAAGAATAACACGCATTTAAGCCATAAACACACACTTTGTTTTTGCATAAAATCGTTCTCGCTGAGCACGCCGTAACTTCCCGCACGTGCTGCAAGTGTTCTTCAGGGCTGCTGCTATATATAAGGATATCATCGAAGTAAACCACTACGAACTTACCAACGGGTCAGAACAATCGGTTCATCACTGCATGAAGGTGCTCGCATTAGACAATCCGAAGGGCATCACAAGCCACTCATACAAGCCCTCTCGAGTCTTAAATGTTGTTTTCCATTAGTCCCCAGGCCGAACTCGAATCTGGTAGTACCCACTCTTCAAATCTAGCTTTGTAAAGATAATGGCCCCGTTGATCCGATCTAGTAAGTCATCCACCGAATCGGGAACCGGTACTAACAAGAATCTTGTTGATGGCCCTACTGTCCACACACATACGCCAAGTCCCATCTTTTTTTGGCGTTAGCAGAGCAGGCACAACACATGGACTCATACTCTCCGTAATCTGCCCCTTAGCCAACAACTCTTCTACCTGTCTCCGTAACTCCTCATGTTCACTACGGCTCATCCTGTAGTGAGGCTTATTAGGTAGTGCCGCTCCGGGAACCAGGTCTATATGGTGTTGTATGTCACTGAGAGGCGGAGTCCCTCGTAGTTCATCCGGGAAGACACTCGAGAATTCCGCTAACAACGTAATACAGCTCCGGATTGGTACCGGTCAGCTGCTTTTTTTCCAAACAACACAAACACCATCTCACCTTCCTCGTAACTTTCGCATTAAACTGGTCAACAAGCTCTTACTGACCGGCCGAATCGGGTTTCACGTCAACCGGTTTACTGGGTACGAGCGTAATTTTGGTCCCATCTGCTACAAAGCTATAAGTATTGGCCCATCCGTCATGAACCACCCTCTTATCAAACTGCCAGGGTCGTCCCAACAACAAATGACATGCATCCATAGCTACTACATCACACCACACATCATCCCTATATTTTGACCCAATTGAAAAAGAAACAAGGGCGCTGCTCGTAAACAGCTACCTCTCCTCCTTTCTTGAGCCAGCTAGCTTGTAGGGGCTTGGGTGTTTCTCCGTCTTCATATTTAGTTGAGCTGCACCGCCTCCCGTGAAATTATGTTCTCGCAGCTACCCGAATCAATCACGAAACGATGCAGCATCTTGCCTGCATAATGGTGCACGTTGATCGGAAAATATTGCTACGCAACCACCGTCATCGTAACTTCCCCTAGGTGTCAAGTACGATCTCTGCACTACTAATGCGACCCCTACGCCACCCGCGACATCTCTTCATCTTCCCGAGGTGCATCGAACATCGGGTTATTCGTGATTACGACATCGCCGTCTTCCCGCTCTTCCGACTTCAGCAAATAGTGCCCTTTACCCATTTTTTACATTCTCGATTGCCTATGCCCATTTCCCCAAGCAGTAAAACACTTCATAGTATTGCTACTTGCCCCTCTGCGATCGACTACCAACAACACGCCCAGCCTGCCACCGCTCGCTATTAATGTTGGTGGTATTTCCACTGGTACTTCCCCCACTAAAATTCACACGCCGCGCCTGTTTTTCGATCACCAAAGCCCTCTGATGCACCGCCGACACTGTTCCGGGGTCTAGCATGTTAAGAGTATCCTGAATCAGAGCCCTCAACCCTCCAATGTATCGTGCCACCAATTGCTCTTCTGTTTCCTGAACATCATTCCTAGCCAGCAATTGATAAAAATCAGTGGTATAGTCATCCACTGACTTTGATCCCTGCCTCAAATTCTGCAACCGCTGATACAAGAGCCGTTGGTAATTATGTGGCAAGAACGCAACATGCAGGTGTTTCTTCATCTTTTCCCAATCTGTAATTTTTGACTTACCGAGTCTGTTGCATGTCGTCTTTAATTGTTGCCACCAAGCCGTCGCCCGTCCCCGCAGCCTAGTTGAGACAAGAGCCACCCGTCTATTCTCCGGCACTAGTTTAAACTCCAGAATCTCCTCCGTAGTTGCTAACCAATCAAGGAATTCGCCCGCTTGAAGGCTGCCGTGAAATTCAGGTATTTCAGTGCGCATACCCATCTCCCATCACCTCATATCTTCTGCGACTGGGGCTCGTGGTCTCCTACGACGGACCTGTGGATTGCCCTCGTAGAACTCCCCACCATCATCCTCCCCATCTGTGCCGCCTCCTACCCAATCTTCCTGCCCGTTTTGATTTTGCTGTTCCGGCGTTCCCCTCCTATTCAGGTTTCCCATCATCTCTGCCATCCTCTTGGTTAAAACCATCATCATCTTCTCCATCTTCGCATCCACCATCTGTCCAATTCGTTGTTCCAGTTGAGCCGCATCATCACGCTCATAAATTTCTTCCACACGTTGCTGCCGCGCATTACGTCTGCCGACCATGATGAAAAGGAAGATTCGGCTCTGATACCAACTGATGTAGCGGAAGGTAATTAAAAGTAACTGATAATATCAAGCTGTTGAGATCGCACACGACTACCAGGTTTGATCTTCCAAATCCTGTTGAGGTTCACAAACCTACCACGATCTAGGCATCAATTCTCGTTGATTCAATGAATACCGGAATTGGAGAAAAAACAACTTGTTCATAAATGGCAAAACTGCCTCTCAAACAACCCTAAAAGTGTTTAAATATGACCAAAACCCTAAAAGCAATAAATTGTCGAAATTACAAAAAAACCCGAAACTAATAAAAAAAACTTCAATGGCCCGTAACACTATCTAAACGACGTTTTTTGGCCTTAAAAATAGCTCATAAGCAGTTTCACTCGGTTAGTTTTGTCCGTCTTTTCGAGAGTTTCGCTTTGATATGTGGCGGGCCCCGTAACTCCACCTGAGTCAAAAGTTATGCCCTTTTCTGCGCACCCGGCCCAAACGGTGGAGATAATCGAGCGCGAAACTGCTTGCATCAACTATGGTTGAGTCCGGTGTGGTTAGTGAAGACTAACTATTAAGTCTTGATTTGTGGTCATTATTAGACGAATATAGTAGTCTTGAATAGATTGTGATTTGAGGATAGTAGTCTTCAATCTCAGTCACAAATGGAGGATGGGCTGGAAGAAAAACATATTTAAATGGATGGATGGAAGATATAAGATAGTCTTCAATCAAGTAAGAACACTTACCAAACAAATCGGGTGAACAGAAATTGTGTAACAAGGGCTGAACAGTGAACATTCTAGCAATCACCAATGCTTCAAGGCTTCTCTTTTGACTGAAAGAGGAGAAGAATGAGCAGTGAATTCGGAGGTGGAAGATGGCTGGGAGTTTTGTGAATCATTCAAATGGAATGAAGGGGCTCAATGTCACAAGGAATGGCATTGGTAACAGAAATTTGTGGTCTCCAAGTGCATGCCAACCATGCTATCCACTCCCAAGGCTGACCAAGGTAAGTGAGAAGGGTTTGGGTTGAACTAGGGTAGGTTAGGGACTGACTTGGGGTGATTTTAATAATGTTGGGTGGTAATAGACCACCAAAAATGAAAACAGCAACAAACTGCCCGCAGAATTGTAACACCCTAAAATCTTGTATGACACATTTTATGTGTATTGAATCATGTAAGACAAGTAGTAAATTGACGCTTTAATCGTCGGGTTGAAACTCAATGTTTTGTGACTTTGTTAAAGACTTTGTCGAAAATGTTATAGGCATTTTACGAAAATTACTGTAGCAAATCCGTCCATGAGAATTGGCTAATTTTAAGATATGTTATACTTCCATATGTTAAGTAACTCCCTCTAAATTTTTATTAAATTTCGAGTTCGGGAACTATTTTTAAAGGGTGTTGCTTTGTTCTGCGGGCAGTTTGTTGTTGTTTTCATTTTTGGTGGTCTATTACCACCCAACATTATTAAAATCACCCCAAGTCAGTCCCTAACCTACCGTAGTTCAACCCTAACCCTTCCCTCTTACCTTGGTCGGCTTTGGGAGTGGATAGATAGCATGGTTGGCATGCACTTGGAGACCACAAATTTCAGCTACCAATGCCACTCCTTGTGACATTGATCCCCTTTATTCCATTTAACTGATTCACAAACTCCCAGCCATCTTCCATCCCCGAATTTGCTGCTTATTCCTCTCCTCTTTCAGTCCAAAAGAGAAGCCTTGAAGCCTTGGCGATATTCTTGATATTATAGTCTTGATATTATTGAGTGCGGTTTTGAGGATGTCGATTATATATGGCGATTAGGACTATGGTTGATTCTGGTGTGCTTTTAGTGAAGACTTGATTTGTGGTCATTAATAGAAGAACGTAGTAGTCTCGAATAGATTGTGATTTGAGGATCCTTCTAGACCCAACGATGTGGTTACGACTTAGACTAACATAGTAGTCTTCAATCTCATTCACAAATGGAGGATGGGCTGGAAGAAAAACGAATTTAAAAGGATGGTTGGAAGATAGAAGATAGTCTTCAATCAAGTAAGAACACTTACCAACAAATCGGCTGAATAGAATTTGTGTAACAAGGGTTGAACATTCAAGCAATCACCAAGGCTTCAAGGCTTCTCTTTTGGACTGATAGAGGAGAAGAATGAGCAGCAAATTCGGAGGTGGAAGATGGCTGGGAGTTTGTGAATCAGTCAAATGGAATAAAGGGGCTCAATTTCACAAGGAGTGGTATTGGTAACTGAAATTTGTGGACTCCAAGTGCAAGCCAACCATGCTATCCACTCCGAAGTCCGACCAAGGTAAGTGGGAAGGGTAAGGATTGAAATAGGGTAGGTTAGGGACTGACTTGGGGTGATTTTAATAATGTTGGGTGGTAATCAACCACCAAAAACCAAAACAGCTACAAACTGCCCGCAGAAATGTAAGACCCTAAAATCTTGTATGACACATTTTATGTGTATTGAATCATGTAAGACAACTAGTAAATCGACGCTTTAATTGAAGGGTTGAAACTCCACGTTTTGTGACTTCGTTGGAGACTTTGTCGAAAATATTATAGGCATTTTACGAAAATTACTCTAGCAAATCCGTCCATAAGAATTGGCTAATTTTAAGATATGCTATACTTCCATATGTTAAGTAACTCCCTCTTAATGTTTATTAAATTTCGAGTTCGGGAAGTATTTTTAAAGGGTGTCGCTTTGTTCCGTGGGCAGTTTGTTGCTGTTTTCGTTTTTGGTGGTCTATTACCACCCAACATTATTAAAATCACCCCAAGTCAGTCCCCGACCTACACTAGATCAACCCTAACCCTTCCCACTTACCTTGGTCGGCCTTGGAAGTGGATAGCATGGTTGGCATGCACTTGGAGACCACAAATTTCAGTTACCAATGCCCCTCCTTGTGACATTGAGCCCCTTTATTCCATTTGACTGATTCACAAACTCCCAGCAATCTTCCACCTCCGAATTTACTGCTCATTCCTCTCCTCTTTTAGTCCAAAAGAAAAGCCTTGAAGCCTTGGTGATTGCTTGAATGTTCAGCCCCTGTTACACAAATTCTGTTCACCCGATTTGTTGGTAAGTGTTCTTAGTTGATGTAAGACTATCTTCTATCTTCCAACCATCCTTTTAAATTCCTTTTTCTTCCAGCGCATCCTCCATTTGTGACTGAGATTGAAGACTCTTTGAAGCTATGGAAAGCCTTGGAGGATAAGCCTTGGTTCAACAACTCATCTCACCCGAAAACCCAAGCTAGGGTTCGGATTGGAGACCTTCTCGGGACTGTTCTGTTTTCCCCATTCTCTAGTCCTGTTTTGTGACTTCTAATTTCAGATTGTAGGTGGGCTACTATACCTCTTCTCTTTGATTTCATGGTTCATCGACCCTAAGGAAAACAATCTCTATGCCAAGTGACGTCAATGAACACGTGTGTGTTTTTACTTCCATCTTGCATCTAGAACGTATGAAGCTTCTTTAGATCTTGAATGAACTGATGTTTGGTATGAAATGCAGTGACTAATTAACTCCATTTCAGATGTTTCAGGTTGGTAAGCATGCTAGACATTCATCCCTTGTAGAACATTTGCTTGGAATGTGCTTTTTGAGTCTAATTGATGCATGCCAAACTGAAAATCTGGATTGAATGTGTTACTTGGGGATTTCAAGATTTGGTTGGGTTGACATGATGATATTAACCTTGTGGACTTAGTCCAGAACTCTAGACCATGAACTTAAGAGGGCAAGATTACACATAAAATTGATTAAAAACTTAATGACTCAAATAAGGACGTACATTGTCCTACAAATCTGTTTTGGAAAGTTATAATAGAGATTTTCAGATTTCAATGAATCACATAATTGTATAAATAATTATAATTAAGGACACTAGCTTAAGAAATTAAATTGAGAAATGACATCAACAGAGTCATTATAAGAACAATAATATGCTAATGAGCTTTGGGTTGAAATCCTACGATGTTTGGGTTTCATTTGGTTTTGATTGTGGGGACCCGAGTATCCCCAATTGTGTTCAATTGTGTTAAATGACGATTATCAGATGACGCTTTACTAAAATTAGAAAGTTGTATCAATGAGCTACTAGAAGCTCGAGAATTGTTTAGTCGATGGCGACTCTTGAGATTTAACTTAGAGCGTGCTCGATAGAGCACAAAGAATATAGGACCATCTAGTGGTCTCAAGTATTATTAAGAAATGATTATTGAATGGGCAGACATTGTGCAGAATTAGGTCGGCACGTGAAGGCTCTTGCAAGTTATAGTCTTGATATTATTGAGTGTGGTTTTGAGGATGTCCATTATATACGATGATTAGGACTAAGGTTTAGTCCGGTGTGCTTTTAGTGAAGACTAACTATTAAGTCTTTATTTGTGGTCATTATTAGACAAACATAGTAGTCTCGAATAAATTGTGATTTGAGGATCCTTGTAGACCCAACGATGTGGTTACGACTTAGACCAACATAATAATCTTCAATCTCAGTCACAAATGGAGGATGGGCTGGAAGAAAAACAAATTTAAAAGGATGGTTGGAAGATAGAAGATAGTCTTCAATCAAGTAAGAACACTTACCAACAAATCGGGTGAACCGAATTTGTGTAACAAAGGCTGAATATTCAAGCAATCACCAAGGCTTCAAGGCTTCTCTTTTGGACTGAAAGAGGAGAGGAATGAGCAGCAAATTCGGAGGTGGAAGATGGCTAGGAGTTTGTGAATCAGTCAAATGGAATAAAGGGGCTCAATGTCACAAGGAGTGGCATTGGTAACTGAAATTTGTGGTCTCCAACTGCATGCCAACCATGCTATCCACTCCCAAGGCCGACTAAGGTAAGTGGGAAGGGTTAGGGTTGAACTAGGGTAGGTTAGGGACTGACTTGGGGTGATTTTAATAATGTTGGGTGGTAATAGACCACCAAAAACGAAAACAACAACAAACTACCCGCAAAAATATTGTAACACCCTAAAATCTTGTATGATACATTTTGTGTATTGAATCATGTAAGATAACTAGTAAATTGACGCTTTAATCGTCGGGTTGAAACTCCATTGTTTTGTGACTTCATTGGAGACTTTATCGGAAATATTTTATACATTTACGAAAATTACTGTAGCAAATCCGTCCCTAAGAATTGGCTAATTTTAAGTTATGATATAATTCCATATGTTAAATGACTCCCTCTAAATTTTTATTAAATTTCAAGTTCGGGAAGTATTTTTAAAGGGTGTCGATTTGTTGTGCGGGCAGTTTGTTGTAATTTTCGTTTTTGGTGGTCTATTACCACCCAACATTATTAAAATCACCACAAGTTAGTCCCTAACGTACCCTAGTTCAACCTTATCCCTTCCCACTTACCTTGGTCGGCCTTGGGAGTGGATAGCATGGTTGGCATGCACTTGGAGACCACAAATTTTAGTTACCAATGTCACTCCTTGTGACATTGATCCCTTTTATTCTATTTGACTGATTCACAAACTCCGAGCCAATAGAAAGAGTATGGCAATAGAAGAGAATAAGTAAATGTATATAACATTGAAGGTAAAGGTTACAATAAGTAGATGAATCAAGTTACAAAGTAGACGGTAACTTTCACCTCATAAGATGCAAAGTTACCGTTCCATGAATAGAGAGCTAAACAAGATAAAGAATGAAAGAACAAGTATGAAAAGTAAAGGCTGAATATTGAAAACTTTTTTTGTATTTAAAATTCAGCAGAGGTTCATCAAATGATGAACATGTTTAATACATTAACCAAGACTCTCTAATCTATGCTTCTGTCTCTCGATGATCACAGAGGAGAAGTAGGGTTAAATATATACTAGCTTCATCTCTTCAGCACCTCCATGTCTGTTAGGAAGAAGAAGATGGTGGTGCCGATGAGATGGACTAATGAGAAGAGAATATTAGAGGTTATTCAATTAGCTAGAAATCAAACAACATAGTGCTAAGCACTAGACCTCGTGTGACGACTCAAAATCACACAACCAACAACACTTGTAATGCAGTACAAATCTGAAGGTATGAATGTGATTGGAATTTGAAGTGCTGGAGATTTTCTTGGATATCTTTAAGGTGTTTGTCATCAATGTCACTATGGTGTGCATAATCTCTTGTAATAGATTAGAAGTCTATGCACAGAAGAAACCGAGTCTTTCAAAGGAAAAAAGAGCTCAGATCAAGAAAGGAGTTCTTGACTAAGTACAACTTCTTCCGTCTTAAGGATTTTGTTTGCTCTCTCTCACACAAGTGTTCAATCGATTCTGAGGCAATGTATGAACACCTTGTCTTCTTCTTACACAGTTGTTGTGATCATAGCTATTTGGATGGTTGTTTACACACTTGTGTTTTTCTTTGTGTTGTGAAGATGTTCACAGACATACTTGTCTCTCTAATTGTTAAAGAAAAGGATAGGTTTATGAAGAAAAAGATCCGTTGAGATTCTAGATAATCTTCTAACCATTGGAGAGTCTGATACATTAGGATGCATTACTTGTACCGTTGGTTATAAGATTGTTTGAAGATTTTTTGTTTTGAGTGTCTCCAAGATTTAGACAGTTTGTTATGATATGAAATACAAGTCTGAATATGTGAGAAGTGTTGTGTGAAAGATTCTGTTGAGATAAGTTTTGAAGACCGTGTTCTTTCACAGAAGAGGAAATGTCTAATGGATAATTAATAGTGAAGCCACATATATCAATGAGAATCTTTAGAGCTGGTGTTGATTCTTATGTTAGATTTATATCTGTTCAGTTCATTACCCTAGTTTTATACTTCAGTGGCTAATCGGGCTGCGTATCGATTAGCGTGGCAACTGTGTATAGAATTTTGCCAAGTATAGTTTTTAATAGGACTTTACAGGTTCAGCGGAAGACCTCTTCACAAGCTTCACCGGAAGACTTGCTCAAAGCTTACAAACGGCAGACCTTGTGTCCACCTGGTCATTCATGACGTATCCTATCCAGCGATGATTAAATGGATTAGTTTAAATTCATCTCATCACTATTTTAATTTAAACTGAGACATTCCCTGACACATCAAGCCCGCCGAAAGCAGCTTTCCGAAAAGCAGGAAAACTTTTCGCAAACCGAAGCGAAAGCGAAAGCGCATCGTCACCTACTATCTGTAACAACTCTCAGCTCTGACACCTAGATTGCCCAACTTTTGGAGGATCTAAGAAATCATTCCCTGCTCTAGATATCTGTGAAGACGAATTTATTGACTGACAGCCCCATGCATTTAATGCATTCATAATAGAGCTGTTAAAGTCTTCGTCTTCTCCAACGGATCTTTTGAAGTGCGCCTGTTATAAATGCTGCCATTAAGACTGAAGAATAAAAGAATCAAGAATCGAACACTTGAAGAATTTCTCTAAAACTCTATAACTCCAAGTCTTACTACTCAGTGCATTCAAGAGATCCTCAACAGATCTAGAAGTCCTCGTCAACAACAAGAAGCCGTGCATCAACATTTATTTTCTATACTTCTTGTTGTTATTCATTCATTAACTATACTTCTGCACAAATTAAATATCCTGTATTTACAGATATTTAATTCCCTAGACCCCAAATACAAGTCAATATTTTGTACACGATCCATTAGGAATATTCTTTGTAATAGATCTAGTGGAAAACATAGTGCACTATTTAAATCCAAGGTTGACTGCCTTGGTGGTGGACGTAGCACTCTTTAAAGTGTGAACCATCTCAAATTACTTGTGTTATTTCCTTATTGTTTTGTCTACTAACTGAACTGTTTATTACTTTAGTTATCTTTATCCTTTATACAGCAGAACTTAAGTAAACTGTCAAAGGTCTACCGGTAGTCTTTATCGGCAGACTTGAAACATCTACTTTGAAAGTCTTCCGCTACTTCAATCTTTTCCATAGATTGTAAGTATCTTTCAAAGAACTTAAACTAAAGTTTTAAGTGTACAATAAGCTATTCAACCCCCCCTTCTAGCTTATTATTGTGCTTGTTGGGACCCACAGCTGGCATGAAGATCTACATGTTCCTCTATGCTCAATACATCGTCAACAGTAAAACTTGAGGCATGGTAGATATAGGAGATATCTACTTCTTTTGAAATTGTTGGAGTTGAGTTATGTTGAACAAGGCAGTGATCACACTAATCCGCTATTGAGTATTGGTGTCAAACATTTGGTAGTAGAAAGACTGGTATATGTACAAGGACAATGACTCCATCTATGATATATAGCAAGTTCAAGGAGTTGTCACACTAACTGGTATGCATCCTATTTAGCCACTCTTGAAGCAAGCTATTATAATGGGATCAAGCAAATCAATGTGTTGAGAATATGCAAATAGTATAGCAGATATGATGCACATGCATATTCCAAAAGTTTTAAAAGTGTGTAGATATATAAAAGACTTTTACTTGTAACTAATAGAATAGATGTATTACAGATTGATTATAAAGAATTGTTGGTTTTTAAAGTCTTTAAATAAAATATTTCTACAATTATTACAAATATAAGAGATGCATATCACATATATGATTTTTCTATTTTTAAAGGTTGGAGGAATATTGACCTTACCCCAATCCTTAATATTATTATTAATGTCTTAAAAGGCTACAAAGTATTTTTGATAGTGCCATTTAGCTAGAATAATGGTGTCTCTGGTAAGGTTTAAGCAACAATGTCATTCGACTAAAACAATGGTGCATCTGATGAGGCTTCAGGAACAGTACCACATGGCTAGAATAATGGTGGCTTTGGTTAGATTTGAGCAATTGTGCCTCTAATAAGACTTGAACACCCAACCTCTCCGTTATAAGAATTTTATAGTTTTTTTTTTTGTCCACATTGGTTAAGAAGTAATATTGTTTTAAAGGTTTTTAGATAAAAGACTCATAATATTTTTACAAATAAAACAGACATATCACACATTGGTTAGCAAAATGAGGTTTCAAGCTTTTGGATAAACCAACGAGCTCTAGCTCAACTGGTACTGCTCACTTCTCTTAACGGAGAGGTTGGATGTTCGAGTCTCACTAGAGACACCCTGGACTTTACAACTCTCAATAGAGAGGTCGGGTGTTCAAGCCTCTTCAGAGGCATTGTTGTTGTTAAGGCCTTATCCAAAGGCCCCATTTAGCTACTCACTTATCTTAACGGAGAGGTTGAGTATTCAAGCCCTACCAGAGGCACCACAGGACTTAACTACTCTCAGCGAGGTCGGGTGTTCAAAGCTCACGGAGGCACCATTTGTTCGAGCCACACCAAAGGCATCATATATATATATTGTAGCCTTTCAAGGCATTAAAAATAATTTAAAAAAATTAAGGGTTGGGGGTACGGTCTATGTCCCCTCCAACCTTTTTGAAAAAAAAAAAAGAAAAAAAAAGCTTTTGGATAAAAGACTTATTATTATTACGAATAGAAGAAACTAAATTACTATAACGATTCAATAGTTTAACATTTCAATCATAATGTCTAAAATATAACAGTTATACTACTATTAGCAAAATATGAGATGTAAGCAATATTGTATCCATGTGGAACAAGAACTCTAAAACTAGTACTCTCTCCGTTTTCAAATTATTGTTCTCCTTTTTTATTTTGTCCGTTTTAAAATAATTGTTCTCTTTTAAAACTTTCTCTTTAAGGAAAACACTTTTACCATTTTACCCTTACTTTTTTTATCAACTTTAATTATTTCCATATAAAGTAAACCTCACATTTTACCAATATTTATAATACAATTAATTATTTTTTTATTAAACAATGTAACGAGTCAAAGAAGACTATAATTTAAAAACGGCCGAGTATTTGAAAAGATGGAGGCTAGTCCTTAAAAAATAGTCAAATTTGGCTGGACAAACTTATTAACTTTGTAGTACTACACTTTTGTTCCTCTTATTAATTTATAAATATATATTTTTTAGAAATTAGACTTTTTATGACATGCAACAAAAGAAATATATATATAAAGGATGATTTTCATACAATTGGGGATAGGGGTGAGCAGCCCAGTCATGAGCCCGTTGTGTCCATTTGTGCCTGACACATGGGTTGATATATAATGTTGGACTTTAGAGATGTTAGATGTTCGTGGGCTTGGGCACACCTGGGCCATCAAGTTTTAATGCCCATCTAAGCTCGGCTCAGTCCATCATCACATTAAGCTTTTAAATTTTAAATATATTATAATTATATCACTACTCTATTATTGTCTATTAGTATTAGATATATTATATATAAAATTATATATAAACAAAATCACAAATTATATTATTATATACTACTATAATATATTATACACTATCTAGATTAGTCAATATAGTGAATTAGTGATATACCAATAGGTCAAATACAAAAGGCCAAAACTTAAAAGGCAAAGTGAAAGTGCGAAACCCTAAATCAATTGACTGCTAGTCTGCTACCTTCGGTTCTTCAGTACCTTGACGGAATCGTGACCCTTCGGCAGAATCGCGACTTCCCGTTCCCAGTTCCCACTTCACCACTAGGCCCACTACCCACTCGATATTTATTTTTCTTTTTGCGAGACATTGCAGATCTTGTTATCTTGTTCATGTAAGTTTGTTCCGGTTTGAGTTTGTTTTCTTGCTTCTTTATTGAAAACAACATCTGGGTTTCAAATTTTAGGTGTTCATGATGTATGATTAGGGGTTAATTGTCATGTGTGTGTTGAGTTTGCAAGTCAAATGAATGATTTCAAAGTTTTTGATCATATGTAGTTTTGTTTAGAAACTAATGAAATAATGAAAATAATTTGTATTAGTTGAATTTTGATTTTTCATAGTTCTTTTACATTGTAGACAATTGGGGAGCTCATTTAAGCTCGTGCCCGTCCAATGCCCGCTCAATGCCCGTTCACTGATGCCCATGGGCTTGTCTATAATACTGAGCTTTTTAAAATGATGCTTGCAACCATATGGGCTTATATTGAGCATTACCAATGCCCGCGGGCTTAGGGCCCGCGCACACCCCTAACTGGGGATATTAATTTGACAACGCACATTTATGTCCGACTTAGTAAATAATCGGCCATCGTTGTCACAATTTCTATAGCATTTCATCTTTATCATTTATTTGTGTTGTAAGTATATTGTTTGTGTTTAATTATTTTTATAATTATGACTAACTTTAATAGTATTAATGTATCCTTAATAATTAAACTTTTCAAGTGAGACTATTTGGGTGGAACGGAAGGAGTATATTTCAATTATTAAAGATATAAAAAATGTGAGTGGTGGAAATAATTAATTTATTTAAATATATAAATGGGTAGGTATCTCCACTAGGCTGCTTTCATATGCTTAGTTGATTATAGATTAAACAATAATGGGAAAGATGTTAGGAAAGGGAGAGGTACATTATTGTGCCGACTTTGTATTAAAATAATGAGGATTCGGATAGCTTATTCCAAAGGTTTAATTAATTATTTGGTCCCTCGATTTATTTGAAATTTTTTGTTTGATCTTACTATTTTTAAAAGAATTAGTTTGGTCTTACATATTATATTTTATTGTTATATTCTTTTCTTTCCCCGTTAACGTTTAAATTTCTGTCAAATATTTTTGAAAATAACCAAAGTACCCTTACTTAAATCACACACAAATGAGGGTATTGTTGCATTTTTGGATTCATTCATCATCACCGCCAATTTACTTTTCATTCCTACAATGACTATGCTGCTCTCTTGAAAAAACAACACTAATAAAAAGAATCACATTACTTCCGTGAGAACTCAAGAAATCAACTCAAAAAAGCTTTCAATCAACCCAAATAGAAATAAAAACAAGAAAAATTAGAGATTAATCCCAATTTTACTCCTCAGCCCCACTCTATCTATTCTCAAGAAAAATTTGAGAATCAAACTCAAATCTTCAATCATTTTCTCTCCTCCAAGCCTTGTCACAACAGATTCAAACCGGAAATTGCATATCCTCCTCGAGATCCATAATCATCCCCAAATTGTGGACAGCGAGAGACAGAGACAGACATGTTGAGGTGGCCGGAGATGGGGGGGGGGAGGTGAAGTGGGAATGGCTAGAGACGGTGGGATGGAGTGAAGCTATAGAAGCTCGTATATCGTTTTTAGCAAAGGTATGGGCATCGTTTGCTAGCTTTAACCAGGAATAATATAGGGAATTCCTTATCGACTGTCTATTTTGGGATTTTACCGACCAACCGGGATCAGTCACTATTCGGAGCCCAGTTGCCCAAGTCCTAATCGAGGAATGGTTTAACCTTTCGTCTTGGACTTTCTTCTTCAAAGCCTTCCCCTTCTCAATTGTTGGTCTCTGACTTTTTATCCTTTTACACCCATTGTAGTGAAAGATGGGTCGATCTTTGCCAGAAGAAGACGCCTTCGCTCAGCAAGAGTAGGCTGCAGAAGATCCAGATACGATCAAAGGCGGAAGAGGTGGACCTGGCGGAGGGACTATCGACGTTGGCACGATCTTTGAGTTCAACAACCATGGTTGGAGATGGAGTGTTGAGAAAGAGAGAGAGAGAGAGAGAACAGATTGATATGGTTTTGAAATTACCAATATTAATGAAAAAGCCATCATCAACTCAAGTTAAGCCTCCATTTTTTCCATCGGCGAATCAGCACAGCTTGTTGACTTTTCTATATAAATGAAGGTAAGGGTACTTCGGACTTTTCCAACCAAAAGATATGGGTACTTCAGACTTTCCGCTGATGCATTAGACGAAAATTTAAACGTTAACGAGGAAAGGAGGGAATCTAACAATAAAATGCAACATGTAGAACCAAACTAATTATTTTGAAAATAATTATTTTGAAACTAATTCTTTCTATATATATGAATCTTCAATACCGGCGATTACTCGCACACTTAACTCACTCACTATCCATCTCAAGAAATCAAGCTTATGATGATGGGATTAAGCACCTGTGAGCAATCCAATACTGAGTTACTACAATCTCAAGCTCATATATGGAATCACATTTTCAGTTTCATAAACTCTATGTCACTCAAATCTGCACTTCAACTAGAAATACCAGACATCATCAACAACCATGGTGGACCAATGACACTCTCCGAGCTAACTGAGGCTCTATCGATCAAGAAAGAAAAATCCCATAGCATTTCCCGCCTTATGCGCATCCTCGTTCACTCCGGCTTCTTTGTTAAGCAGAAAATCCCCAAAGGTCAAGAAGAGGACGACGAAGAAGAAGAAGGTTATTCGCTCACTCCTGCTTCTCAACTCCTCCTGAAGGATGGTCTGTTGAGTGTGAGACCGTTTCTTCAAGCCATGCTCGATCCAGTCTTGGTGGATCCGTGGCATCATATAAGCGAGTGGGTTAGGAATGATGATACAACGCCTTTTGAGACAACACACGGGAGGACATTTTGGGATTACATGGGGCATGAACCGAAGTTTCACAATCTCTTTAATGATGCAATGGCGAGTGATGCACGACTGACGAGTGTGGTTATAAAAGAGTGTTCGGGAGCATTCAAGGGGTTGAATTCACTTGTCGATGTTGGAGGTGGGACTGGGGCCATGGCTATGGAGATTGCCGATGCTTTTCCACTCATGAACTGCAGCAATTTTGATCTACCTCATGTTATTGCTGGTTTGAAAGGGACCAAGAATTTGACCCATGTTGGGGGTGACATGTTTGTGGCAGTTCCTCCAGCTGATGCTGCTTTGCTCAAGGTACCTATGAGTTCCATTTTCTTGATTATATTTGATTCATAACATCATTGACCAAATTACAAGGAACGGAAAATCACTAATATTTACATTTTCTGGAAATGGCGCGCAGTGGGTTCTCCATAATTGGAGCGACGATGATTGTGTAAAGATCTTGAAACGCTGCAAGGAAGCGATTCCAAGCAGAGAAAAGGGAGGTAAGGTGATGATCATCGATATGATTGTGGGGAACACGAATGGAGACGATAAATCAATTGAAACGCAACTTTTCTTTGATATGCTGATGATGGTCGTTGTGTCTGGAAGACAACGAAACGAGAAAGAATGGGCGAAAATCTTCTTTGATGCTGGCTTCAGTGACTACAAGATATCTTCCATTATGGGTTTGAGATCCCTTATTGAGGTTTACCCGTAATGAAGAATGACAAATTGAGTTCAGATTTCAATACAACAAAGTGTAACCTCTATGTGTCACCAAACCAATTTGAACATGGGTCATGGGTCATTCATGGTTCATATTGCTTGGTGACACAAGACATGGTATAATTTGTGAAATAGTAGATCTCAACTTAGATAAATTTTCTTTTGTATTGAATATGAATTCACCTGATAAAAGGACTGTAAGACCATTAACAACGGAGGTGCTTAACCAGATTATTTGAGATTCTATCAAACAACAATGGTTCTTAAAAAATGCTTAATAAGCATAAAGTGGATTTGGGAGCAAAAATGCTTAAATTATTAGAGATAAAGATGATGGAGTATATAAAAGTGTTGGAGTTTGTACATTGTTGAAAGAGTATTTTTATTGAGAAGCTTAAATGAGGAGCTTAATGACATTTTTGTGATAAAATAAAATAAAATGAAACTTAATCTCCCCAAGAGGGGAGCTTTGTTATTCATGCTCTAAGGTACTTTTACAGCATTCAAAGTTTAGAAAATCTTTGTTTTAAAATTGTAAAAATTTACGATAGTGAATCTCAACATAAAATCTTATTATTGAAGTTTTTAAGAGTACCTTGAGAATTAGCACTTCCAAACATTTTTTACAAACTAAAATATTCCGTAAAATCTTGATTTACACACTATTATGTCGTTTGGTAGTCCGGATTAAAGTTAGATGTATGATTAAATAAGTCAAGTAATTATATGATGTTTGGTACACAATAAGTGGTCTGAATTAATAACATGAGTTATCCAGATAAAATCATTATCCCATCACTATTAATTTAATACCAAGGGAGATAGTGGTATTATTAGCGCACTCACTATCAAAAAATTGGACTAACATTTTTTATCTTAAAACTATCATCGATATACTAGTGACCGTGAGAATTAATAACAAGTGTACTAATAGTACTGAGATTAATAATATTATTTATTCCTACCCAACTACCAAAGAAGCCATATGTTATATGAAAAAGCTTATTTACCTTGCTTCTTGGCACAAGAATGGATCTCCTCCGTCATTTCTACAACAAAAAGTTATTATATGGAAAAATGCTATATATCCACATTCATCTCATTTCAATGAAGACACTCCGTTGGTACTGCTCACTTTTCTTAACGAAGAGATCGAGTGTTCAAGTCTCACTAGATATATCTTGGATTTTACAACTCTCAATAAAGAGGTTGGGTATTTAATCCTCTTCAGAGGCACCATTGTTGTTCAAGCCTTACCCAAAAGCCTCATTTAACTACTCACCTATTTTAACGGAGAAGTCGAGTGTTCAAGCTATAGACATCATTTGTTCGAGCTATATATATATATATATATATATATATATATATATATATATATATATATATATATATATATAATTGTAGCATTTCAATGTATTAAAAAAAAAAAGGATTATGGTACGGTTTATATCCCCTCCAACCTTTTAAAAAAAGCCATTGGTGGATGTGCGAAGCAAGTTTACAATTGGTAAACCTTTGTTGAATTCAATGAAAATACATTTTATCAATTCCACATGTTTCATTATATTAAACTCCTTTAAAGCCTTCATTTATCAACAAACTTGTATTGAGAAATGTGATTAATCTTTAAAGTTAAAGCATGTTGTTTTCTTTTAATGATATCATCTTTGATGAGAATCAGAATACAAGCAAGATCAAAGACAGTGATGCAGGGACAAAATAGTCTGGACAACTCAAGGGACTTAATGTAATTTTATGAAATTAGGAGGATCACTTATCAATAGAATCCAGTTAGTTAAGTTTGTCATCCTTCCCCTAACAACGTTTTTAAAATGTTGTAATGAGTTCAGATCCCCTGTACCACTTATGTGTACCATTAATGTACGACTTTTCATCTTAACCATTACATCCCAACTATTGCATCTTAACTGATGGTTGAGATGAAAAATGGTACACCAGTGGTACACACAAATGGTATAGGAGATTTGAACTCTATTGTAATAGACCTTTAACAACGTTTCAGAAAACGTTGTCTTATCCAACGTTGTAATAGGGTCTTTTTTTGTTGATGGTTTTTTCACAACATTTTGTTTTAAAAACATTGTTAAAGGTCTTTCATAACGTTTTCTGAAAAACGTTGTTATAAGTCTTTCACAACATTTTCGTTTTTTTGTAAAAACATTGTAAAAGTACTTTAACAACATTTTTGTTAAAACATTGCAGAAAGTCTTTCACAACGTTTTATGAAAAACGTTGTAAATGATTATTTTTTTATAAAAAAAAAATCAGGTTTTGGTTTTGCTCGTCCTGCCTCAGGCCAAACTCAACCACTTCAATATGAAGCCAATCCATCAATTCACATATCTCATCTCCTGTCCAAAGTTTAGATCGTTTTGAGAAACATCGATCATTGAAATATTATGTGCATCATAAGGTCGAATAATGAGGGTTTCTCGACATATTTAACTAGGCGCGCAACACTTATTTTAATATAACTACCAATCAAACAGAGAGAGAAATGACAGCAAGATACATATACATTATTCTATTGTATTTAGTATTACTTGTAAGACAACAAAATACATATACACTTAGGAGTAGCCATGTGAATTACAATCTCACAACAAAGTAATTTGCTACGATTGTGAACTAGTAATCAACTATCTCACGACAGAGTAGCGATGTGAATTACAATCTCATAATAGAGTAATGTACTATGATTGAGAATATAAGAAATAGGTAAAATCCCTAATAAGTGATAAAAAAAAAAGGTTACAAAACAAACAGCTGTAGTAGCACTCAAACCTGTTGGGAATCTCCACCTTTCTCTTCCTCAATTGCGTGATTGAAGTTGAAGTTTCATGTTGCTGCAGAAATCAATCCAAAATATAATTTTAATTTAAGTAACATATTACATAACTCTATACATGATAGTCCATTTTCATTGAATTAATACTTGCCTTTGGAAGACATCGCTTCAGTGAGATCTCCAGCTTCCTTATTTCGTTTTGATCCAACATATGGCTCTGGTGCAGTTTGCAGTGGGCCATTAGAATCCAAACTAAGAGATCATGGAACCGAAGGGTGCATACTTTGTTCTCGGCTGTCAAAATCTGTTGATACAATGGTCACTATCAAATGATCGATATGTATAGGTTTGGAATTCGAAGCCTCACCACTGAAGTTATGTATTGTAAAAGTTTCTTCATAATGATCTTCTATTTTAATTCTCTTTTTACAAGAGCCTTCTATAGAATTTCCCTAGTACCTCCTAATTCTGGATATCAGAATGAACAAAACCTAAAGATTGTGAAGCAAGGCACTGATTAACAGATTCTCCTTGAACGTTAGTAATTCCTTCCCTAGTGTTGGGTTTTTTGAGAATAGACAAGATAGCATTAGATTCAAAAAAGGAAGGCAGAAATCAATTGCAAATGAGTGTTAAGTAGACTCAGAGGGAAAGAAAAGATAGAAGTTTATAGAAATAATCCTAAGGATATGCCCCTGCATAAGAAAACACGTTTTTATATGAGGCAACACTTTTAGGATAAGAAATTAGTACGGATCCATATGTTGGGACATAGCAGGGACAAAGTCCCTTGAAATACATATATATTTCTAACACATTGAAACCCAAAGATAATATAAGGACAGATGCGGCAAGCCTTCAACTTCGTTACTCCATGAGAGAATAGAGCAAGTACGGGCTTATTCCAAGTTTCCAACCACCATACCTCAACGTTCTCCTCATTTTCCAGAATAGACATAGATGAGCATGTACCCTAGCTTAAAGAGGTATATCTATGTGGCAATATAAGAAGTACTACTTTGTAATCCTTATAACATATAATATGAGAAGGGATTGGTGTTGCCAAAGAAGTTCTGGTGTTACAAAATTAAATCTAGGAGGGGATGACCATTCATTGAAATTATTAAATTAATGTCTAAGTAAGTTGCCTTTGGCTTATATTATATGTTATAAGGATTGCAGAGTAGTACTGCTGGGTAAAGTCTAACCTTCTTATAGTAATAATTTTCAAATTTATTTACAAGAAATGAAACAGTACCATATCAATGTCCATATGAGAGCATATGGCAGAACTGGCAGTGATGTAGTTTCTAAAATTCTTACACATGGCCTGTCTTTGAACGAAAAACTGCTTTCATTGAGAGAGAACTAGGTGGTGTGTCCATTCATGTCAGAAATGTTTGTAGATATAGCTTCTCTTACAAGAATTAGCATCTATGCATCTATGCACCAATCAAGGTCTATTAATCAAATATAGGTTTCCAGACTGATAAAAAGATTCAAGTTTCAGCAATGCAGTGTACATCATCAAAAACTTAATCACAGACATTTGAAAATAAAAATTTAAGCACTAACATGGATGGCTGGTGCAAAGTAAGAAAGAATTCCAGATCTCTAGCATGAAAGAGAGGACACTCTTTGCGGTCACACGTGATGATATTATCTTCTTGATTTCAGTAGTTTTAAAAATGTTGACATCAACCTCCCAAATCTTTGATATTAGAGCTTTCAAGTTTGATTTCCTTCCAACCATTGATGTGAACCACCAATAGAACAAAAGAAAAATAGAGAATATAACTTTAGGATTAGTTGAATCAAACTGAGAATTGATCGCAGGGGGGGGGGGAGGAGATTTTTGAACAAAAAGGAAATTGCAGAAAAGACTACTTCAGTTGCACACTATCTTGAATAATCCGACTGATAAAAGCTTGTTCTCCACCAGGACAGACCATCTCTGCCAGCGTCCCACCACAAGAGGTCTTGGGATTGAGTCCTGCTTCCTCCATCGTCTCAAAGAAAAGAGGATTACACATATAGAAGTCAAATTTCTCACCATCCTTGACGATACCCAGAAGTATAGATGGTCCATGGTAAATAGTAGTTGCACCAGATGACAAATCAAGAGAAGATGACGTTGAGGGCTCTATGTCCACAAATACCCCTTTGTGATTTTTACAGCTTTGACCATTGATGGACATGCCACTGCACGACATTTCACTACAAGATGCCTTTTCCTCATTGTCAACTTTTATAATGTCAATTAATTCTGAAATCGGTAGATTGTTTGTAAGATTATTCTCAGCCCATTCTACTGCCGCATCCGTCACATCTGTTATCAATTTAGAAAACAAAGATAACTACTGGTTACAAAGATAATTTTTTTACTCGATAACTTGAGAAATAAACCAGATAAAATGTACATGATGCAACAAAGCTCCAATCGAGAAGGGATACCCTTTATAACATCACCTTCCCTATGTGAGTTTGGAATGACATGAGATGATAAAAGATCTTCAATCCAATGGATGTAATTCGATCTGTTAGGCACTGTGGGACAGAGATGTCCATCAGTAATCCACCTAGAGTTATGAAGTCAGACTCAAATTCATTAGCATAAACCATAACTCTTCCTAAGTGAGCTCGACTAACTTAGTTTTCATATAATTGAGAGTGTCAATTAGATTAACAAACAGAACTTCACTGAGAATGCATAACTACCTTACATAAAATGCCTCACAAACTCAACTTGTTTTACAGGAAGTATTTTAGGTCCAAAATGAGCTTTGGAGTCAATGAATTATGTACTTACAGTACGCAACATATATAAAATACATTAATACTTACCCAACTTAATGGCCTAACTTGAACACATATTTCAAAAACTATAACTGAAACATAAAACTCGAGATTCAAGCTATTGATTTCTATCTAGTGGATAAAAGAAGGACTAATCTAGGCTACGACAGGGAAAGATTTGGAGAACTGATCAAGATGGATTCTTGGAAAGGAGGGACATGCTTGTTGGCTCAAAGTCTTGCAGGCCACTGCAATAAGGAGAGAGAGAGGGGAAGCCGTATGACTTGGAGAAAGGGACTCCCTGAATCCTTTATTACTTTCCTAGTTTGTTAAGATGTCTTTTATGTGATTTAGTAAGTTATGATTTCTTTTATTGCTTTCCTAGTTTGTTAGGAGTTCTCTTAATTTGGTAAGTAAGTTAGGGTTGAATTCTTGTAGCCTTTATAAGGCATTTACTTTTAGGAAATAAAACAAATTTTGATGGTGAAAAATAAAGCTTCAAGAACACGGTTGTGTCTCTTTGCTGATTTCTTCTTCCATGGGTGAGTGAAGCCTTGAAGATCAAATCAAATGGAATTCTTCATGTTAATTGAGTGAAGCTTAATTGATGAATCTGAGTTATCCTTTCTATTTCTTTTATTTTAGTTTTTTTTTTTGTAATAGAGTATTCGGAAAGCTTGTTTTCCTTTTTAATTCTCGACCAAAAGTGGGCTTTTTGGGCAAATTAGGGAGCTGATTCATGAGGGAGTTTTGGACAGCTTAAGGCTGTTGAGAAATTGTATATTTCGACTGGGGTTTAGAGTGAAGTTGTGAGGGAAATTCTCTAACTACCGGGTAGAGCTCCTCGTGAGTTTTGGGGCTGTTTTGCAAGAGATATCGAACATCTTGGTGCGGCTGAAACCTGTTCAAAGGAAGCTTGGGCAGGTTGTTGGTTTCAAGATTCCTATACTGTATCAGTTTGACTGCTCTTATTAGCTCCGCTGTTTTGGACGTTTAAGGTTTGTTGCTCTTTGATTTTCGAGGCAGGTCAAGAAGTTACTTGAGCTAATACATATGTAGGAGTACATGGTTAGCCTGACCTTGTAAATTCCTTCTGTATTTCCCTAGCTCAAAGTTAAGGTAGAAAAATATTACTTCTTGTAAAGAGTTCAGAAGAACTCTATACTCCTAAGTTTCGTTTTCACTGATTATATTTATCCTTTAGCTTATTTGTAAAAATAAAAAATAAAAAAATTTGCATGAAATAAAACACTATCATCATTCTACCATCATTCTGACTAATTCTCTTTGTCATTTTATCAAATACTTTGAGTGCACATTTTTATGTTTACAAATTTAAATGCTAATTAATTTAAAAAATTCCATTATACATCAATCTCAAACACTACCAAACTGATTTGCAGAATGGAAGTATACAATTCATGAAATAAAATTTGTAGCCCTAGTCAATTATTCTCAAATACTTATAAAAAAATCAATTATTCTTAAAAAAAATTGCTACAAAGAATAACAATACTCTCAATTCTTTCGAATAATCTATATACAAACCGGTAATCTAGTTCTTCTGAGAAAATTACAAAACCTAGACAATGTTTGAAGGAAGAGAAGGAGGGGGACTTACGGTGGAAGAGCTACCAAGTTTACCCGGCGGTGGCGGGGGCAAAGGGAGTTGAAGCAGAAGAATCAGTGGTGGCTGCAATGATGAAGAGAGAAGAGAGAGTTTGAGAGTAGGGGTTTGGGAGACACCGTGAAGGGAGAGGAAGGGGAAATAGAGAGGCTGAGAAGGGAGCGTACCTGACCACTGGAAGGGAGTGTAGGAGGCGCAGTCGGAGGGAGCGTTCTGCGAAGAGGAAGAGAGAGAGAGAGAGACCACATTAATTTTAGAGGGTTTTTGGCTACTGAAAGTATTTTTAGTGTAATAGCATGGGAGAAATTAGAGTGGGCGGTGAAATTATGTGGGGTGGGAGGAATTATGCCACGTCTTTTTTCAATCGTGTAGTAAAATGTATAACACAACGTTTTTAAACCAAACGTTGTGTTAGAAAGTGATGTGGCAAAATCACAGCTTGGGCCGTCCATGTGTTGGGTTGGATATCTGCGCTTGAATCTGCTTCCTTCAACCTGGCTAAAAGCACAAAAAACCTGAGTGGAAGTGCAAGGCAGGGCCTCGCGAAACCCCTCCAGCATGAGAGTAAGTATCGTATGAGTCTAGAAGTAATTTGACAGAGTGCCAAGGCTCAAGAAAGTGTGTGTACCTTATTTGTGGTGATGGAGGGGTATTTATAGACCCCTAATGACCTAGATTCCGTGTGGGATTCAGTTTTCTTAGATACCCAATCAATCAAGGAGAGAATCCCTTGATTTTAGGCATGATAAGCGGCTGGCCGCGTAAATATAGGAGCAGATAAGGCAAGTTCCCTGCCTGAGTATGGAAACCTTTGACTTGTCTTGGAGAACAAGCTTCCGATGCTTCCTGCTCGATATGTGCCCAGGCGAGCAGGGCTCAGCCCGGTTATTTGATGTGTACTGCTCTGAAGTTAGTATAGATCCAAGAGGTGGCCCCTCGGGCCGCAGGCCGCCGGTGCTCGACTGTGCTTGGGACGGACCTAATCGATTCTTTGTCCGGTGTGAGTATGGTCCTCGGTCATGGCCCCTGGCCGGACAGGCAAGGCCTGTGCCCGACTAGGTTTAGACAGGAGTCGCGCTGCTCGTTGCTTGATGTCTTGATTACTTTGTCCGCTAGGTCAGCGAGATCCATATTGATTATGCTTGTGATTGGCACGTGATGCTAGCTCGTGCTTTGTTCGTGACCCGGCTTGGGCCGGGCATATCAATGGCCCCTATCTCCTTGTCTGACGAGTATTCATGCTCGGAGCGAGGAGCGTACATGCTGGATGATGCTCGTACGGTCCTCAACACTTGTGATTTTCGAGAAAAAGAGAGGATTGAGAGAGCAGACTTGGGGAAGGTTCTGGTGCTTCATTGGGAAACAGCTGGTGCGTATTGTGGAAGCTTGCTGCTGAGGGCGTACCGGGCGAGTGGGGGTAAAGGCACGTGAGCCATCAGAAAATTAGGTGACTTGATGGGGGGCACAGACCACGAAGTGGCGCATTTAATGCGTCGTGATGATGGGCCGTCTTTCGAGATGCCGTTTCAGCCTCCGCCTTTTCCCCCCAAAACCTTAAACCTCGGCCAATAAAAGGCAAACCCTTCTCCCTCTTTTCACTTTTACCGTCTTTGAGTTTTTAGAGAGAAGATCTTCTGGAGAGTGCTTGCTGCTGTTGCCCTGATCATTCCTAGATTCTGGTGAACTCATTCAACAATTCCCACCGCTCATTAGCTCCCAGTACTTGCAATCTTTACGTCGGCTTAGTTTCAAAACGAGCCATTCTGAGAGAATCGTTCCAACCCCACATAACAGTAAGTTCCTTGCCCCTTTTCTGATATGCTCTTTGCTTTTCCGATTTGAACGAAGATTTCTGGGTTCAATCCCTTTGTCTTCTTATGCTTCTAGTAGGGTTTATGAGAGTAGAAACGCCCTTAGGTAGAGATCGAGGAAAAGACCCTGTGGTCTTGCTCGCTAGGCGGGCATGGGCCCTTTGGTGTACCTAGACTTATGAATTTTTCCCATTTTGCTTTATCGGTTATCCGGGCAGAACATTGACTCTCCTTCCTCAATCTCTTTGTAGATGTCTGATATTTCAGAGAATGACCGCGAGGCCTTCACCTATGGCAGGAAGAATGATTCCTTAAGCAGCGAGAAAACCCCTCCCGTTGACTATGAGCCGGATGAGGGAGCGAGATTCGTGGCCCGGCCGACGGTCCCTAGGCGTGTGGCCCCGCCGATAGTTGACTTAGTTGATTCTTCCAGCGAGGAGGATTCTGGAGAGGTGAGTGTTACTGGAGGCTATGCTAGCGGGCAGGGCCCTGAACAGTAGGCAGCCAATGTTGAAGGTACGATCGAGCAAGTAAGGGCCGGGTAAGGAGAGGTGGCCGGAGAGGCCACGGATACTGACAAGGCAGATAACATGCCACTTGCCTGGCGCCTAAAGAGGATAGGCCGTACTCAAGCGGAAGCCACACTTGAGGATGATGCAGGTGACCGAGACAACATTCCACATGCTCGCTGCCACACAACGGTCGGCGGCTCTCGAGTGGAGGTCACACTTGATGAAATTGTGGAAGAAAAGGAAGAGCCCGACTGGTACGTGAATACGGACGAGCCGCAGACGCCTACTGACACGGCTGACAAAGTGACCGCTTGGCTCACGTCCCTTTGTCACAACCAGACCCGGATTCCAACATGAAATCCCAAGGTCGTTTCGCTGGAACTAACATAAGATGAGGACAAGCACTTGTTAAACAAAAGTGCGAGTCGAATAGTCGAGCTAACAAGCTCTAAACATGAACATAAAGCCGCACTAAAATACGGTATTTCAAAATTCAAATTAGCGGAAGCAATAAGGAAAAGAAGTCCCGAGCTATGAAGCTCGAAACAAAAGCCTAAGAAACCAAGAGAGACATTATCTCTCAAAGGGGGAAAAACAAAAGTCGCGTGCCGCAACATTGTGGACGCTGAACAAACCATCGGCACTCCAGGCCGGTGTTTCAACAAAGAACTAACCTGATAACAATTACCCACGGCTAAAGCATACCGGGGTTTACCAACAACTATAACAATTTAGAATAAAGAAAAGCCCCAAAGCTACTGCGTTCCCGGGAGATAACTGAAATAAATACTAAAACCACGAACAAGGCACGACACAACACGTCGGCCCAAGAAAGAGCCAATACAAATACCCAAGTACCTACCCGACCGTAAAGTCTAGATAACTTTACATGATCGATCTCACAAGAATGGTAAAGTACAATATACAGATGACGATGCTAAAAGAAACAGGACTCCACAAGCTGCTACTCGGGGAAGTCGACTGCTACAAACACGAACCACATGATCTAATCTCGATCTATTGATCAGTTGCGCTCTGCTACAGCCACGATCTACTCAACCTCAACGCGGCTACCAATTTACTGCAACTGGAAAACAAAGTACGGAATAAGTCATAATGACCCAGTACGCTACTAAAAGAGGTATGTAACATATAATTATGTAACATAAAAGAAATCATGGTGTCATTTTATAAATGACAGAAAACCCGTGAAGAGGTGTCGTATCTTTTAGATACTCCACATGATAACCATTTCTTCTTACTTACTAACCATCCAAATGAACCAGGGTGTAATTCCCTGTTCAAACACAAATCAAATGCATTAGAATGTAGTTCCCATAAAGACATCATATGCAAGTATATATAATTATATATATACTAATCAAACTGTTCATAGAATCATTAAGTATAAGTGTGCATATTTATATACATACACATCTAGTCTTTCATGATATACAATCAAGATAAACACGGTTAATTAGATCTCATGTTCAACTAACACTTTGTTATCACATAAGTGCCCATAGTAAGCCACATAAGGGATAGAAAAGATACCGAATCAATGTCGTTGTGTCGCTCCTGCAATCACAACCGTTAAAGATATCGTGCCAGTGACACCCGTGATCGGGTATCAAAGTACCGAGCTCTCTACTCGGGAAAAATAGCACTAGCCAATGCGATCTTTTGGTTACGACAAAGGGGGCTACTTCCCCACTGTAGCAAGTAGTGGAGGGGTGTGTGAACCGAATCCGATACGCCGGTACATTGTAACCACGAATCCCATAATTCGTGAAGACAATACATCGTCCCACCATCAACGTAAAAACTCAAGTAATGCCAACTGGACTTATATGCAATGCACAAGTAGATGTTTACTTGCAAATTCTCAAGTAGATATACAGATCTACTAAACTCATACGATAATGCACATTGTTACAATAATCATAAAACCACAATAAAAGCTCATTTGATTCTCTAAATCAGATGTGTCAAGTTGTTCACTCAATTCAATCCAAGTTCCAAAAGCTAGTAATCTAGTCAAATGGAATATAATTATCATAGGATCTCACCACGATCCTCGTAAGGTTCAATTGTTCCTTAACTCGACTCCGTTAAGTCCTTACTACAGTTTCATCCAAATAGGGTATAAATGCTATATGCATTTCTAGTCCTTCTATGTTCTTGTTTAAGGCATACCTAGGTTCTCGTTCCATTTAGGAACCCTAGTTCACGTATCAATAAGTCAAGTAGAAGATAGAAGTCTAAGTTGATTAATATCAAATCAAGCCCTAGTTCAATTCAAGTTCATAATCCCACCTATTAGTGGAATACAAATTTCAATGCAAATTAACAACCCAATAGTAGAACATGCATGAAGGCAAGAAACACTATATGCTTTATAAGTCATATTCATCAAGTATGGAGAATCAATCCTTAACAAGTATCACAATTATTCTTTCATAAGTCATAATATCTAATAAGCATAGATGTTTATTTCCAGCATAAATCCGAGTTAAGTTCTAAACTTGACAAATACTAAATCACACATTGTCCAAGACTACTATGTTAGTCTAGGGTCATTAAATCATTTAGATTATAAATAATAAACGCATCCTAGAATGATAATTCATCCTATTGTCCAAAATCCATATTAGTCCATGAATTAAACAAAACTATCCTTAACAAGTTCAAATATTACAAATCACTCTACGCAACAATCTTGCTAATTGCATTAAAAATTCCTCCCAACACTAAATGTACTGAATCTTACATATTCAGAAAGTAGGCTCTTTAAATTATAACTTAGCCTTTTAAATCACTTCATTCGGACTTGTATTCATCAATCTATATTCATATCAAGATCAAGCTAATAATCTGTTTTTCTGTTATGATGTTTCTGCGCAGTCAACTTATAAATTTGACTATTAATTCCTCACAACTCCAAATTTCATGAATTTTATATATTCATAAACTAGACTCTTGGAACTATAATTTATAACTCCATTTGGACTTGTATTCTTCAGGATACAGTCACCTCAAGTTCATGTTAGAAATCTGGTTCTCTGTTGTGACTCATTCTGCTTAGTCAACTTGTAAATTTAACCATGAATCACTCACAACTCCAAATGAGGGTATTATTGCCTAGTCTGAAACTAGACTCTTGAAACTATATTTTTCCATTTTAAAATACTCCAATTAGATTTGCATTCATTGATTTATGATCACATGAAGATCATGTTAATAACCATTTCCCCTTGTTCAGACTCACTGTCGCAGCCATGGTTCATGATTCATTAAAAATACTTCCCGAACTCTAAAATTTATGAATATTTAAAGAGCATCACTTAACATACACATGACCAACATATAATATTTTTAGGCAATTCCATGTAGTAGATTAGTACCAGTAATTTTCGGAAAACAGCCCAAAATTAGGACTGAATCTGTGAGGTTTCTTCCTCATTGGTGAAATCCTAAACTAGTCATCTCATTGAAGTTTCCAATTCCAACAAGTCCATGAACATTAGTTGTTCCAAGTAATGTTTAGAACACTTTTAATTATATACACAAACCCAATTTATTAAGTGTAGAGGGCAGCCCCAAAATTATTCAGATTTTAACCCTAACGTGAAAAATTCTTTAAATTAACAATTGCAATGAGTTCCTTCACAAGAATTACTCCTAAGCACAATTAGAACCACATTAATGCTTTACCCAAACCCAAATTAATAACTTAACAAATCATCCCCATAAATTCAAGATTTATAACTTGTTGAAATGAAGATTTCTACTTCACAAGAAGTCTTCCTAAGCATGTATACTACAACTATTATGAAGGGAGTATGTCCTTATATTGAACATACAAATTTTCAGGGATTGGAAGCATACATTAAGCCTAGAAAAGGTTGAGAAAAAGGAAAACAAAGTATGGATTAGTAGTATCCTCGTCGATAGCTACGATTGGGTGGTCTCGAATCCAAAATCGGGTGGCCAGATCTTCGGGAAATCACAAAACACACACTAATCTCACCAAGTATCTCCCACACTCAAGCTCTCATCAATGGTGGCTATAAATATCTAAGGTAGGAGGTGTAATGAGTGGAGAAAATATGATATTTCAAGTCACAAAGGTTATGGAGTGAGTGAAAAACAAGTGTCAAGCTATGTGATCGATGTATTTTATACATCGATTTCATATACTTTTATGACTTAAATTGAGCGATTCCACGAGGCTTTTGGCTAGTGATGTGTGTTTTTTAGTGATTTTGTCAGTTTCAGGGTTTTAGGTGAAATTATATAGATTATATGGATTTTTGGTAAAAATTCCAAGAAGGGGCCAAAGTGTAAATTGAAGATTAAAGAGGATAGACCATGACTGGACACCTTGCGGCCGCAAGGTGTATTCTACCTTGCCTCCGCAAGGTAGGCAGTGTGCAAAGGATTCAAGCCCCGGGAATATCAAGGACCTTGCGGCCGCAAGGTGCCTTATACCTTGCGACCGCAAGGTGGTCAGAACTCAAATTTCTGGGTTTTCACTTCAGGCCAAGAGATCTAATCCCCCTACAACTCCATGGTATAAATAGAGGCCGGTAGCCAAGGCATTAAGACGGCTAGAAAGTAGTTTTCTATAGCTTTAGAATAGGATTTAGTGTGTATAACATAGTTAGTTGTTGTAATTACAAGGATTGAAGATCGGTTCATGTATTCTATCATCTCCATGTGTTGTTCATCTTCAAGGATGAACTAATCTACGATTAATCTAGGAGTTGGGAGGTAACTTGTATCGAATCTATGCTTTAATTATATTTTTATTCATTCAATTCTTGTTGATTGTGGTGTTTATCAATCCCTCTATTATTTCACTTTGAACAAATGAATGTAATTGTGAATAATAAAGGCCTAGAGGTGCGGATAACTTCATGATCAACGTGCATATATCGTACACTAGCTCACCATCACAATAAATTGAACCTATCAATGCACGAGAGTGATAAGTTAGGGTCAGGTTCCATATATGACATAAGTGACAGTTAGATCATATGTTATTGTGCCTAGGATATAGAATGGATGAATTATTTGGAGATGGAGACTGAACGGTAATTCAACAGGCTATATATATATTTTGTGAACGAACCCAAGAGATTGAATAATATTGTATTAAAATAAGCATAGAGGAGATACAAGTGAAACCCTAATCCTAGATTTCCATCCATCATAGGATCTTCATAAATTGTGATTGTTGCTAATTAGTTAAACACTAAAATAGTAATTAGTTTAGATTAAAATGAATATAAAAACCCCCTTATTTTAATAATTTGCTACCGATAATCGTACTATCTGTGATCTTCTTGTCTCTGTGGTTCGACCCTTGCTTCCCAAAACTATTCTACAATAGTCTTGTCCACTTGCAAGAAAATAATTAAAATAAGACATCGATCATGTTTTTGGCGCGTTGCCGAGGACAAGCTAGTTTGCATAGTTAGTTTGTTGGTAGCGTAATTTTAAAATTAATTTCAGTTTTCAGTTTTTATAAAAATAAAAATACAAAAAGATTTTACTTATTTTAATAGTTAGTTGTTTTTAATTTCTTTATTTATTTTATACACGGTCGTAGATCTTTGAATCCTCAACTGATAGAACTAAATCAAGATATAAATAATATTAGAAAGAATCAAGAGAATCTTGAAAATCTAGCAACCCAACTTGATAATCAAGAACAATTGAATCAAGAGGATCCTCTGGTTGATCCTCCAATGGACAATATTAATTAAAATCCTGAAAATCTGGTTCGCCCGGTTAATGTAAATCAAAGAGAAGAAGAACAGGCTAGAAGAAATATGGAAGTAGCCGTAAATCAAAGAACTATTAATGATTTCAGTAGACCCACACTAAATGTAGTAACATCATGCCTAGTCTTACCGGAAGCAGAAAGGAATTTCGAATTAAAAGACCATTATTTTAATTCTATACCTTCTTTTAATGGAATGCCAACTGAAGATCTTGTAAGTTTCCTAAGAGATTATGAGTATATGATGAGTACTTTTCCGTTAGGAGGGTTAACTGAAGACCAAGTAAAAATGAAATACTTTCCAAGTGCATTAAAAGATTTGGCAAAGAGATGGTTTATGAATCTCACACTTAGTAGTGTTTATACTTGGGCTCAACTTTATGATTTGTTTATGAGTAAATATTATAAGCATGCATCCCTTACTGAATATAGAAAACAAATCATGTCATTCCAAAATGAACCAGGTGAAACATTCCATGAGGCTTGGGATAGATTTAAAAATATGCTTATTTTGTGCCCTCACAATAACCTGTCCCAAGATGTGCTAGTACTTCAATTTTATCATGCTCTTTTGCCGGGTTTACAGAATTTGGTTGATAGTGCAGCTGGTGGTTCTATTAATAGAATGACACCAGATGCACTAGAGGAATTATTTGAGATGTTAAGTATAAATTCTCAACAGAAAAGTGCAAGAGGTAAAAGTAGAAGTTTATACCAAGTTCAAGAAAAACTAGATACACAAGCTCAATTTGAAAACTGGCCAATTCAAAAAGCATATGCCTTGTGTGGATTATATTCTCATGCTACTAATTTTTGTCCATCAAGTGCTATGTATTCTGAACAGGCTAATGCCATGAAGTGTACCCTCAAATACCAATGAATGATCCTTACTCAAACACATATAATACTGGTTGGAGGAATCATCCTAATTTTTCTTCGAGAGGAAATAAACCTTTACAACCTCAACAATTCCCAAATCAAGGTCAATTGCGAATAGAAGAAGTTCCAAAATCAGATGGAGTAAGCAAATGTCAAGCTGTCCTTATAAAATATCTGCCTGAAGAAGTAGAAAATTTAAAGAATAAATTTGCAACAGTTGAGATCGAGAAAAGATAAGAAGGGAAGTTCCCTAGTCAAACCGAGCAAGCAAAATCTATCACTACTCTACGAGGCGGTAAAGTGATTGGAGAAGAGGTAAGTGATCCTGTTCAATCTTCTAATGTGCATGATAAAATAGATAATTCTGAAAAAGAAATTGAAAAGGATAATAATGTGAATAATCAAACAACTAATCAAGATGTAGAAAAAGAAGTGCAAAATCAAGAAAGTCAAAAAGATGTAGAAGAAGAGATAGAACAAGAAGAAGAGGAACCTTATGTGGCACCACCACCATATGTTCCTCCAATTCCGTTCCCTAGAAGACTTATAAAAAACAGAATGGATAAACAATTTTCAGAAATTTATAATATGTTATCCAAAGTGAATGTTAACCTTCCTTTGCTTAATGTTATTAAAAATATTCTAGCTTATGCTAAGTTTTTCAAAGATCTTCACTCTAAGAAACACAAATTCGAAAACAATGAAAAAATTATTGTTTCTGAAAACGTAAGTGCAGTTTTACAACCCGAGCTTCCCCCTAAGTTGAAAGATCCTGGTAGCTTTAGTATCCAAGTCTCTTTAGGTAGCTCTAAAAAGATGAATGCTATGCTAGATCTAGGAACAAGTATTAACTTAATGTCTTTTGCAGTCTATAAACAATTGGGGTTAGGCGAACTAAAACCCACTAATATGTCTTTACAATTAGCTGATCGTTCAGTTAAACATCCCTTGGGTATAGTAGAGGACATCCTAGTTCAGGTTGATAAGCTAATCATTCCGGTCGATTTTGTTGTCTTAGAGATGGAAAGGAAAATTTGCACAAATAACGAAGTTCCTATCTTGTTAGGCAGACCTTTTATGGCCACTGCCAATACAATGATAAATGTCAAGAATGGTAAACTTACAATGTCAGTTGTAGATGAAACTGTTGAAATCTCTATTTTTGATGCTATGAATAGACCTAGTGACATAAATGCATGTTTCTCCATAGACGAAATCGAAAAATTAACAACTCAAACTTTTGAAGAAAGTTGTTAGGATGACGATTATGATAAAGATGTATTTGTAGTTTATGATGATAGACCTATCCCTCCCATAAAAATTGACATTGATGAGTTAGAAAGAGAAATTCAAGAAGAAGAAAGAAAAGAGAAAGAGAAACTAGAATCTCTTAAGAATAACGATAAAGATAATAAGGAAGAATCATAATAATAAATTAATTATGATAAAATAGAAGTAGAGGAAGAAAATAATAAAGAAGAAGAAGTTGAAATTTTAAAATCACTTTATGAAGAAATAGAAATAGAGGATGAAAAAGTAGAAAATATTGAGGAGGTTAAAGAAGAGGAAATAATTAAACCGGAAAATTCTGAATTTATTCCATCTGTTAAATCTCCTCCCGTTGAAGAATTAAAGCCACGCGAGTTTTGTTTTCCCTCCTTTGAGAGATAATGTCTCTCTTGGTTTCATTGTCGTTGGTTTCGAGCTTCATAGCTTGGGACTTCTTTCTTATATTGCTTCCGCTGATTTAATTTTTGAAATACCGTATTTTAGTGCGGTGTTGTGTTCATGTTTAGAGCGAGTTTGCTCGACTGTTTGACTAGCACTACTGTTTATCAAGTGTTTGTCCTCTTATTAAGTTAGTTCCAGCGGCACGACCTTGGGATTTCGTGTTGGAATCCGGGTCGGGTCGTTATAGCTCCATCTTTCAGCTTCAGCCGAAAATTTCTTCTTCTGTCGCCACATTTGTTCTTGTTGCATGTACCTGAAAATTTCTTTCTTGCACATGCATTTTCCACTCTCCCAATTTTTTTTTTTTTGTTTTTTTTGTTTTTTTTATTCTGCATGCCTGCCACTTTTCTTTATTTGCATGCTTATTACCTCTTTTTTTTGTCTTTTTTTTGTCTTTTTTTTTTCTTTTGTCTGCCTGGATATACTTCTGATCTGCTAGATTTTTTTTTTGGCACTTTTGAAGCATTCCTGACTTTATTAATGATGCATATGCATGCCCTATTTATGCCTAAATGATGCAATTATGTAATGATGCATGAAACTTATATGATTTATTTTTACGATGCATGATTGAACTAATGGTCACTATTTGACCTTATTATGCATGATTTATATTACAAATGCAAATGGGGCTAAATGATGCATGCTTATGCTGCAGGGATATAGTGAATGCCGTGGGAATATTTATTTTCATGATTGGGGGCATTTTATTTTCTTTTTAGTGCACCCCTAATGCAGCTTATTGGATAATGAATGCACATGATGAATGCATGTACTACTTTATTTAATGTAAATATGATGCCTAAAAATTATAAGATGCTTATTAACATGATGCATGGGTATTTTCCTATTCTATCATGCATGCAGTAATGCAAAATGTAATATATCTCTTTAAGATGCAAAATGCATTTTTACAATGCCTAAAATGCAAAAAACGTTTATTTATATGCAAAACAGTATATAATTTTTTTTTTGTTTTTTGTTCTTGTTTTTGTTTTTGTTTTTGTTTTTGTTTTTGTTTTGAAAACCTGTACAAATATTTACAATGCAATATAATTTATATGATGCAAAATAAATAAACACATGCAGACTCAAGACGCATGCACAAAGCAAAGCTATACCGACCTAACGGGTAATGGCACGCTGTATCCCCAAAAATGGATTTTAAAGGAATATACCTTCGGGCTCGAACATGCTTCCCTTTTCTCTTTTTTTTTAATGATTATATGCGGGGAAAGGAAAAGGCAGATACCTCCTTGGCCATATAATTGTTGCAGGGCTATACTTGACATATGGCTATTCTCCCAATTCCTGCATTTTTCTTCATAATCAGCCAGGGCAGCGGTGAATGATCGGGATCCAAGTTGTTTGGTTGTTTCAGGACAATGGCAACGCAGATGATGGATAGGACGAGGACATTTATGGTGTTTCATCCTGATGAGACTGAGCTTTTTCTATGCCTTGTAGAAGAAGTACATGGGACCGGCCGGGCGAACGCCGCAGGCACTGATGGATTGCTCTGGGGCTTAAGCTGCAAATGAAGGTATAGTTTTTGGGGAAACAAGGGGGGTACAGGAAATAATAGATATGTACATGCAATTAATGTATAACCTAAATTTCTTTAGCAATTATTCCTAAGTTGCACCTTAGGACCTGTAATATTATATTTTAGTGTTTTATTGCGAGCTTATGTAGTGGTTTTTCCTTTTCTTCTGTCAGACGAGCCCCTTTTCCTGCTAAAGATCTGGAGGTAAGATGCCGAGGTTTCAAAGAGTACCTTCCCTCTCCTTATTCTCCTGATATATATAATTTTTGTGCTCTAATTTTTGCCTAGGCCGCCCTTTCGGGTTTTTAGCCTAGCGAGCCCTTATTTCTCCTTTTTTCTTTGTTTTTTTATTAATTTTTTTTATTAAATTTTTTTTATATGCCCTAATTTTTGCCTAGGCCGCCCTTTCGGGTTTTCAGCCTAGCGGGCTGGAGAGGGAAGCACTTGCCGGATAGGGTGGTTTGAGCATAATACCTTTTAGGCTCATTGAGATTGGAGGCTGAACAAGGTCTTTCTTTCCTGGCTTGTGGGGAGTACGACATCTCCTGACAGGGTCTCTTTGACAATATACGGCACATCGTGGAAGAGAGGGGTAGCGTCCTTTTGATAAGTAGCCCCCAGCATTTTTTAGCGGCTGAGGGGGGTGAATGGGTCTTTTCTGGTCTCCTGCGCCTTTGATTTGACTATAACCCAAAGATGCCGTTGATGAAAAAAAGCGTTGGGTTGGGAATGATCACTATATTGGACAGCCAGATCGGGTATTTTTTCTTTCTTTCTTTTTATTCCTTTTTTTTGTTTTGTTTTGTTTTGTTTTGTTTTTTACTACTTCTTCTCTTTTTTTCTCTTGTATTTTTTTTTCTCTCTTTTTTTACCCGAATGAAGTTGACGTGCGGCTGTTTCATGCTTTTTTTTTTTTTAACTTGTAGTGACCATTCTAGCTTGATGCGGTGAAGCTTTTGTCTGATTGGTTGAGCATCCGGACATATGAGGGTCCAGTGTTTGGCTATGGCTGGGTCTACCCCCGACACATCTTCATGGGATCAGGCGAGCATATCCACGAACTCTTTGAGGAGATCAGTGGGTGGTATCCTTTTCAGAACCTTGCAGGGAGTTGCCGGTTTTGACTTCTTTTGATTTCCTTGTCCAGCCCCAGATTGATAGTGATCGCTTGATTCGTTGATGATGTTGTCTCTGGTGCTCTGCTGACTTTACAAGCTCAAGCAAATAATTTTTTTTAATCTTTTTGGGTCCTATTAAATGACTCATCATTATAATTATTTGATGCGTCTTTTAATGCAAGTGCAACTAAGAAATAAGCAAAGACGTTTAGATTATTATTAAAAGCACACCGTACAGGGTTTATTACATGATTGAGGACCTTGGGTTTGAGATCCTCAATTTTATGGAGCGGATCGGTAGATTACCAAATCCGTAAGGCTAGGGAAAGGAATAGGGGTAATATATCCGAAGTAGTCCACCAGATCTGCAGGCGTCAAATGTGGGCTAGTCGTAGTATACTAGTTCTGCAGTGGCTTATTAGAAATAGGCTCAAACTCAGCAGGGAGCTTCTTGTAATCAGTACCTCTGCCTATCATGCCCAAGAAGCTGTCATCAACCTCAATCATATTGATTATATTTGGTCTGGGAGTGGGCTTTTCAATAACCTTATCATTTTTGAGCAGATAACATTTATCGGTGAGGTGACCACTGCAGCGATGATACTCACAGTAGTGGGCATGATTCCAGGTCCTGGGCAAGGGGTCTGGTGGCTTATAATTTTCCATAGGCTTTAACACTCCTTGTGCCATTAGCCCCCGCAGGGATCATGAGGAGGCTTGCGGCTCATCATAATGGCGGTTCGATTTGACAAATTTGTTCGGGCCATTATTTCCTCCGACTGTGTTGATAGATCTGTCCACCCCATAAGACCATGGAACAGTGCCATAATTTTGGGTAGGATAAGTACCTGACGCATTTCCTACCACATTGACAGTTGGTGCGGGTGTGGCTGTGGCTGTCTTCCCTTTAGAATAACGGAAAGAGCTAGGAGGCGTATTGACTTGTAAGTGGCCAGTTCGTATATCATCATCAATACGGGCTCCTATCTCTACTATTTCTTTAAAATTGGTGTAGGGGAGATACCGCATGTGTTCCAAGTAAATGGGCTGGAGGTTTTTGATGAACATTCGGCATGACTCGGCTGGATCAGGTCTGTCAAAAGTTTGGGCCAACTTTCTTTTCCACCTGACTGCGAACTCAGCACAGGTTTCCTTTTCCCTCTGGGTGCACGACTCAAGATCTCTTCTATTTTCGGATCGGTGTTGTCTTTGTACCTTTCGAATGATTCAAACTATCTGTCCCACGTATTCATGGTGCCGCTATCGACAACATTAACCATTGTTTGGCGGCCCTATTAGGGTGAGGTGAAAATTGGAAGCCATAGCCTCAAAGCTAGCTCCCCTTGACTGTATGCCAGTGGAATAAGATTTTAAGTGGGTTATAGGGCATCCAGTCCCATCAAATTTTTCTATGTCGGGCATTTTGAATTTGAAAGGCAATACTGCCGCAGGTTGTAATGTCAGTGCCCGCGTAGAAAATTCCCCTTTATTGAGAAGCTTGAGTACCATGGTCTTTATATTTTCCATGTCGGCCTCTATTTTTGTGGCTGGGGGAGTTGGTTTTTGGTATATCTTGTTTGGATTAGGGAAGGTTGGCCGGGTTATTTCCGTGTCTGCAGTAAGGATTTTGGGATATGGATATTGGGGTGGTGGATTTTGGGTGGATACGGATTTTGGGTTTGATAAGGATTACGGTTTGGTGGAGCTTGGGTAGGATAAGGGTTTTGGGTAGGTGGATTTTGGATGGTTTAATTGGGCGGCCGGGATCATTATAAGGTAAATAAGTGGTAACTTGGCACGGCGGGTTGTAACTTTTGTGGGTCTATATGTGGGGTACGTTACCAGAGTGGGTTGGTTATGGGAGCAGGGAGGTCATTTGGGCTTTGGGGAACTTTGGTGCTTGGGGATGGATATGGGGTATAGGACGAGTAAGGACAGATATTTGGGTAGTAGGGACTTGGTGGAGGATTGGGATTTAGGGTAGTGGCCATATTTGGTGGGTTAATGTTTGGCTGAGGAGTTGGGTTTGGAGGCACATGAGATGTGGATGCTTTATGGGGGATAGTAGGGGAAGAGTTCACCTCACCACTGGGCTTTTGACCTTGTATAACATTTGCTATTTGGCTTAGCAAGCGCTCATGTCGTGCATCCAGTTACGGTCTAGCCAACTGCTGCATTGCCGAGTCGAGCATATCCTGGAGCCCCGAATGCCTACCCATATCTGATCGCTCATCTGTTGCCATACTTGCTCGGATCTGTTTTCTAACTGATTCGCCCTTGTCGATCGATACATCGATACCTTACGTTCGATTTACAGACTACTTTCCGTATCAACCGGCCAAGATTATCTCGCCTTTCCAAATTCGGGCCAGTTTCGAGGAAAATGGGTTATGGAGGTATCGAGGGCCGGGTCAAGGCTTTACGGGTTTGGAGTACAGCGTGCCTTTATCAGTGTATTTTATTATTATTTATTTTTGTTCCCTACAATTGACCGGATAAGCACCTGCTTTATTTTGACGGTCTCAGGACTTTTCCTGGAACAGTGGATTCTTTCTCTAGAGTATAGGACCAACGTATTCCACCGCCTTTCGACTCCCGATCGGGTGGTCCCAGCGAAGGGCCTATACTCTTTCCAGATCCACCATCCGAAATGGTCTAGATCGAGCATCAGAGAATAATAAATCAGCCCCTGCTTATTATCATTCTTTTTTTTTTGTTGCGCATTTATTTTTTTATCATTCATTTATTTTTTTTTCTAAACTTGCGCATTTTTTTTAGATATATATATTTTTTGCTTTTCTTTATTTATTTATTTATTTTATTTTCATATATCATATTTTTTTTGCGGTGACTCACAATTCGGAGATGCAAAACCGCATCAATGAAGTGTCCCGAGAATCTATATGCATTCTAACGTTGGCTCATGGGGGAGTAATGACAGGTGTAGGGTAATAGTTCGGAATATAACTATATGCATGTGCGTGTGTGTGGTATCTAGAAAGCAGTAAAATCTTTATTTATTTACGGATATATGAACAGAAAAATAAAACATATATGGCCTGTCTTGCTGTTTTTGTGGATTTTCTCGGCTTTTTAGTTTGAACGCAAACAAGCAAACACACCACATTAAGAAATAGAAAGAAAAGTGGGGAAACTATCTATCCCTATTAATTACAAATTTTGCTCCTATGCCCCCAAAATAAAATGACATAATGAATGCAGATATGTATAAATGTACGTAATAAAGTGAAAAGAAAATGAACTGAAATAAATAATAATATAGAGCCTAAGTAAAGTCTCACTCTTTTGTTGTCGTCGAATTTATTGTGACATAATATATATATATATATATATATATATATATATATATATATATATATTTTTTTTTTTTTTTTTGAATTTTTGAATTTTTTTTTCATATATTATTTTTTTTTAATTTTTTTATATTCTTAAACATGCCTGTAATGCTTATCTGAACAAACCGGCTGCAAGATGGAGGATCATATCCACAAATATAGCCACTACCGTATAGGAACACTTTATTCAAATGCGTAAATTAATATAACAAGCATATCATAATTAAACAAATAAAAACAAAAAGTTTTATTTTACGAGTCTAGCCCTCCATTTTATTTAAAATAAAACAACTCCCCAAAGAGTCGCCACCGTGAGGTTCCCGGTGCGACCCGCGCCCTGGATGGGGTGCGCGACGTGCGGATGCGGACACCACCGCCTCGCTCCACCCTCCCTTGTTTAGGGAAGACAAAATCAAAAGTGCGAGAGGAGTGATGTCTATGTTAGCACGTTTGAATGTGCCTCGGTTGCCTTGAGTGGATTTTGTATCCAATATGAGAACTTATGGTTTCCGCATCAAGTTATCCCTTTTTAGGGGATACCAGATATGGGAATGCATTACCCTTTCATTCCCATTTTCCCTTTTTAGGGGAAAACGGAAAAGTGCAAAAAGGATATTGCGACGCCCCACTATGGATTTTATTAAAAATAGCCTTATGGCCCATTCGATTACTATGGGAGCTTTGGGTTTCCCGCATCAAGTTATCCCTTGTTTAGGGATACCAGATATGAGAATGCATCACCCCTCCATTCCCATATCTCCCTTTTTAGGGAGAACGGAAAGTGCAAAGAGGGAAATGTTGCGGGGCCCCACCGAATCCGAAAGTTTTAGAGTCGTCATCTTTATTTTAAGGCAAATAAAGCAAAACCAAAGAAAAGAAAAATAAACCAGAGAAAAAGAAAACGGGTTCGGAGGCTAAGTTACAAGTTGGGAAGGTGCTAGGCACCCAACTCGCCCTTTCGGTCTCGAAAATTGTTTTTGGCTGAAGTATGCTTATTGTTATATTTATCTCGCAAATAAATAAGGTATTAAAAAGACAGGAAATTTAAACAAATACATTCGTGGCTACGGACTCGCAGCCATTTCCTTACAATAATTACAGACATATTTAAGAATATTTGGCCATTATAACAGCTCTTTTTCATAATATTTCTTATTCTAAACCAGGCAGCACAACGGCTCATATTGGCTACATTGCGCCGGATCTAAATAACATCTTTTAAAAATAAATAAAAGACAGAAAAATAAATAAATAAAAATAAACGGCGCCCTTAAAGGTTTTACCTTTTAAAGCAACGGTGTGCTCGCTCTGTCCTTCAGGGAGAGGGAGTCTTTTGTTGTTTGTTGTGTGGTTGTTGTTTTGATTTGGGCAGAGTGATTGCTTATTTCTGAGAGTCTGGGCTTGTCAACTCGGGCAGAGTGACATCTTATTTGGGTAGGTTTTGGCCTTTTTGGTTGGGCGGAATAACGGCTTATAGAGGGTGTTTTTCAGCTCGTTACTCGGGCAGAGTAATAGCTTACTTTGGGATTTTTGGGCCGGGGAAGTGAGGTGGATACCTAACAACTAGGCTAGGGATTACTTATAATCGGTGGATATATATTTTGGCGGAGTTTGGACGGGGTTTGGAGACTTTAGGGAGTTCCACTCACCTATCTCACACCTCTCGTAACTATTCGCTTCGAAGGAACGTAGAGAGAATTTCTCAGCGCTTCGTTGCGATAAAAATGAACGCCGAAACTGAGAGGCCGAGGCTTCTATTTATAGTGAAGGATGAGGACACGCTGGGAATTCTTTGATTTCTTCCTCCTCCATCAGCCACTTGTACCTTGCGCTTTAGGAGTTGTACATTTTCCAATCTGAGAGACACTACAGGAGATAGCTTGGTGCCACCAAGGGGACCCTTGGTGCGGCACCAAGAGGCCTTGGTGCGGCACCAAGCAACCTTTTTCAGTTTCGTTTTGTGCACTTTCCCCCAGTCATCTGCTTTTCCTTTTCGCATTTTTAACTCCTGTAACTTGACATTTGTTAAGTTTTAACAGTTCTTGATATTTTATGTCAGTCACATACCAGGGGTACGAAATTGGGGTGTCTACAGTTAGTCCAGTTCAGGTAGTTCCTAAGAAATCACGAATTACGGTAGTTAAAAATAATAAGGATGAGTTAGTCCCTACACGAACTATCACTGGTTATAGAATGTGCATTGATTTGAAGAAACTAAATGCGGCAACTAGGAAAGACCACTTTCCCTTGCCATTTATTGATAAAATCCTTGAAAGACTAGCTGATCATGAATATTATTGTTTCCTTGATGGTTTTTCTTGTTACAACCAAATTCCTGTAGCACTCGAAGACCAAGAGAAAACCACCTTTACATGTCCTTTTGGTACTTTTGCATTTAGAAGAATGCCCTTTGGACAATGTAATGCACCATCTACCTTTCAAAGATGCACGATTTCTACATTTTCAGACTTAGTAGAAAGATGTGTCGAGGTATTCATGGATGATTTTTCAGTTTTTGGAAACTCTTTTGATCATTGCCTAGAAAATCTTACATCTGTCTTAAAAAGATGTTGCGAAACTAATCTGACTCTAAGTTGGGAGAAAAGTCACTTCATGGTTAAACATGGAATTGTCTTAATGTTGTGTCTAATAAAGGAATTGAAGTCGATAAGGCGAAAATTGAAGTGATATCACAATTACCTCCCCCAACTTCTGTTAAAGGTGTTAGAAGTTTTCTAGGGCATGCAGGCTTCTGTAGAAGATTTATAAAAGATTTTTCAAAAATATGTAAACCCCTATGTAATCTGTTAGCAAAGGACATTGAGTTTGTTTTTGATCAAGAATGCTTAAATGCATTTAATTTGTTAAAAGAAAGATTAACCAATGCCCCAATTTTATCCCGCCCCGATTGGTCTCTCCCTTTCGAGATCATGTGCGATGCTTCAGATTTTGCAATCGGAGCCGTGTTAGGATGAAGGGTAGATAGAAAACCGCATGTAATCCATTATGCTAGTAGAACATTAAATGATGCACAACTTAATTATACAACAACAGAAAAAGAATTTTTAGCAGTTGTGTATGCATTGGAAAAATTTAGACCATATCTGTTAGGATCAAAAGTAATAATATTTTCCGATCATGCTGCTTTAAAATATTTATTGAGTAAGAAAGATGATAATCCTAGACTCATTAGGTGGATGTTATTGTTACAAGAATTTGACATTACTATTAAGGACAAAAAGGGAACCGAAAATGTCGTAGCCGACCATTTGTCTAAATTAGAATTTTCACCCTTACTTGAACTTCAATTTCTTGATAATACAATTCCTATAATGAAGATTTTCCCAACGAATAACTTTTAGCCGTCAAAGATGCAGACCCCTGGTATGCCGATTTTGTCAATTATTATGTGTCTGATAGCATAAACCCTGATTTTGATTTTTATCAAAGAAAGAAATTTTTGACTGAAGCAAAGAATTATTTTTGAGAAGAACCTCATTTATATAAAATGTGTTCAGACTCTTTAATCAGACGACGTGTTCTAGAAAAAGACCAACAAAGTATTATGGAATTTTGTCATGAATACTCTTGTGGTGGTCATTTTAGTGGCAATAAGACCGCTAGGAAAATTTTGCAATCTAATTTATATTGGCCTACGGGTTTTAGAGATTGTGACATATTTTATAAAACTTGTGATAAGTGTCAGAGAACTGGTGGAATAGGAAAAAGAAATGAAATGCCCTTGCATACAAATATGGTTGTTGAAATTTTTGATGTTTGGGGCATTGATTTTATGGGCCCCTTCCCAGTCTCTAACAATTGTGAATATATTTTAGTAGCTGTTGATTATGTGCCCAAATGGATAGAAGCCATAGGTACTAAAACTAATGATGGTAAAACTGTGGTTAAATTTGTAGAAGATCTTTTTGCCAGATATGGAGTACCTAAGGCCATAATCAGTGATCAAGAAACTCATTTCACCAATAAATTATTAAATAATATCCTTAGAAAACATAGTGTAACTCACAAGTTAGCTACACCCTATCATCCTCAGACATCTGGCCAAGTAGAGGTAAGTAATAGACAAATAAAAGCAGTGTTAGAAAAGACAGTTAGACCCAATCGTAAAGATTGACAATCTAAACTTAATGATGCTTTATGGGCATATCGAATTGCTTATAAAACCTCGATAGGAATGAGTCCATACCGAATGGTCTATGGAAAAGGATGTCATTTACCAGTTGAAATTGAACATAGAGCTTATTGGGCTGTCAAAGAATTAAATTTAGACTTAACTTTGATCGGTGAAGAAAGACTGTTTCAATTAAATGAGTTAGAGGAATATAGGCTAAATTCGTACGAGAATGCTAAAACTTATAAAGAAAAGACCAAGAAATACCATGACATGAGATTATCCAATAAAATGTTTCGCCCAGGATTAAAATTATTACTTTTTAATTCTAGACTTAGGTTATTTCCCGAAAAATTAAAATCAAAATGGTCTGGTCCTTTCACAATTGTCTGAATTTACCCTCATGGAGCAATTGACATAAGAAATCCAAGGACCAATGAAGCGTTTAAAGTTAATTGACACCGACTCAAACCGTACCTTGAACCGATGTCAGACAAGTGAACAATTGAACTAATTCGTCTCGCTGACAATGCACCACCGGATGATTAGGTTTGCAGTTGGGTCGAGCCAAAGACGTTAAACAAGTACCCTAACTGGGAGGCAACCCACTATGATGAATTTAATTTGCTTTTGTAGTTAATTTAAATATGCTATTCTCCGTCTTATTTACTTTTGGACATTTAATTTTAAAATAAAATATGCCAAAATTCAAGTTTGGGGGAGAAAAGCATCGTAGTGTTGTATTTATATGTTGATAATATTTTTAGTTTAGAGTTTTTGTAGAATTTTTAGAGTGCAGGAAAGTAACGGAACGTAACGGAACTTAACGGACGAACCAAATTGTAAAACTACCAAATAGGATGAAAGAAAAATAAAGGAAGCATATTACTCATCCACCTTATGCGAGCTAAGCCACCTTGCGGCCGCAAGGTCCCCATAAATGCAGGAAGTGTGACCGGCGTGCAAGTACGAGGGAATCAGTGTCCAGGCATGACTAACTACCTTGCAGACGCAAGGTCCTCTATATAAGAAATCGTCGGGCAGCAGCAACAGTTCACCGAAAAATTCATCTCTCTCCAAAAATCCAGTAGAAGCTTTCCAAATGCAGCCTAGATCCAAGAAAAGAAGCTCCCTCCTTCAACTCTCCTCCCACATTCATCCCTCATTGCCCTCCATTGAAGTTTGAAGAAGAGAAGCTCCATTTTTTTCCGGTGAAGAAGCTCCAACTCCGGCAACTCTTCATCTTCAAGTGTGCAAAATCCAAGTAACTCTCACCCTTCTTTTAATTTTTACGTACAAAAATTATTTGCATGCTAGGGTGCTAGAGTAGTTTACGTAGAATTAATATTTTTGCATGCTTTAAGTTGATAGGTTAAAATTTTAATTTTTAGAAGAGTAAATTTTTATTTGTTAATTTTTTTGTGCCCAAACTTAAATGGCCCCGAAACGTAGGAACACCGGCCCTTCCTCTTCTCGCCCCGTCCAAGAAAACGAGGAGCAAGTTTTTGACCTCACATGTTTCATTAGTTTTGAAGCATCGGAGAGCTACACCGCGAAGCTCTCCAAGTCCTTTATCCCTGAAAGGGGATTTAAGGCTGCTGAATTTGGCCTCCACAACAATTTTAGAGCCCGTAGGTGGGGTACCTTGATTGAGTCTCCGGACAAGGACGTCGTGCCCATTGTCCATGAGTTCTATGCTAATGGCCGCATTAGCAGAGATGGTGGGGTTAAAGAGGTCGTTAATGTTAGGGGCATAGGCGTTACTTTTACGTCCCAAAGCATTAACCTTTACTATGGCACCTCCAACTTTGCGGAGGGTGCCGATGACTATAGCCGCCACCTTTCTGCTCATGTCCTTGTTGAGGTGGTCAATGCGACCATCTCACATCCTGGTGTGGTTTGGACCCAAAATCGTAACCCACCATTTGGTCCATGCACTATGGAGGAGTCCTTCCTGCTGGACACGGCCAAGGCCGTGTTCAAATTTATTAGCTCCCGCCTCATGCCTTCCAGTCACCAACACATGGTGACTTGGGCTAAGGTCATTCTGATCAACACCATCCTGACCAATGGGTCGGTCGATGTTGGCCGCCTGATCAATGGCCAAATTAAGACCCTGATTAGAGATACGACAAATGCGGGGTTTGCGTTCCCGCATTTGATTCCCCGACTGTGTAAGGACGCTAGAGTCAGGGGAATCCAGATTTGGAGAGGTTGAAGAAGGTGCCCGCTATTACTCGGGCAATTTTGTTTGAGCATGCTCGCTAGCCGCGAGAGAGGGTTCCCCACGAGGAGGAATCCGAGGAGGAGGAGGAGGACCCACTAGTGGGGATCTCCAACAGGCAGGAGGAGATTGCCCTCGAGGTTGATATGATAGAGTAGCAGTTGGCACTCATGCGTGTTGACCAAGAAGATTTGTTTGGTTGGGTCAACCAAGTGGGGCAAAATGTCTCCAACTATTTTGGGATGCCGCACCCATCGCCGAAGCTCGGCCCTCGCTTGTTATTTCCTCCCTACTCAGTGAGTCGAGGCCCAAGTTTCTTCCCCTTTCGCTAGCGGGCCTCGTTATGTCCTTTTTATATTTGTCCTTCCCCATCAAGCCTTCTTCAATTTTGGGGACAAAATAGAAATTAAGTTTGGGGGGGGGGGATTCTAAGCCCAGAGTCTTAGCAGGTCCTAGCCTAAGGAGGAATGGAGTTGGGCTACGTTTTTAGGGTGGGGAAAAATTTCTTTTCCCTCTATCGTGTCTTCTCCTCACCCGCCTTTCTTGCTTTTTATTTTTTCTTGTTTTTGGAGATCTTGCCTTGACCAGAATACTATAATATTGGATGCTCGTGGATTCCCCTCATGGGAACCCATCATCAATTGTGTCATCATCATCATCTCCAATTTTCTTTATAAAAATATATATTTTTTAATTCAAAATTTTCTTCCTCAAGTGTTGGTGTGGTAGTACTTGTCGATGAGGAGTTAATGCAATGAACCACATAACTTGTCCGTAGATCCTTCTGGAATTTACTTAATTTTGTGAAACTCCTACTTTTCTCCAAATTCTTCATGCATTTACACCAATCATAATTATGGATTGATTAGAATAGTTTTATAAAGTTTATAGCACCTACTTCATTTCAGCAAGATATGCACAAGAATATGAAGAATAGCTGTCCGAACATGATTGTTGCATTAAATTGTAACTTAGGGTCAATTACACGATAGTTAGACCCCTTGGATTTTTCTCATTAATATATCTCAAGCACACTTTCTAACCGTGTCTGCATGCTAGTCTCGATTGTCCCTACCATCTATCTTAGCGAATGCTTATGTGAAATCCAGTGATGCTAAACATTCAACCCCACAATTCCCATAGTTGATATGATGTTTTGTGTGTCTTACTTGTTTTAAAAACTACATGAGCATTTGACATTAAGAAATTATTTAGGCCATCTTTGGATCATTAGAGCCTAAATATTCCCCGACCCTTACTAAAAATATCCCTAGTGTCTCCTTTTGAGCCTAAAAGAATGGAGTGTGCTAAGCACACATTAAACCCCCATTCGACATCATTTCTATTACCCACATTAACTTAACCCTAAAAGCATATACACTTTTAGCCTACCCTTTGAGAGAGTAGAATGTGGGTGGGGAATTAATTTGATGGGACCATTTTTCAGTCAAGCAAGTTTTCTGAAGACTTCTTCTTCCCATCGAAAGAAAAAAAAAAGAAAAAGAGAGAAGAAAAAATAGATCAACAAATAATGAAACGGGAGAAGAAGAGTGCAAGTAGATTCAAATGAAAGAATAGCTTTCATATTAGTATTATTTGCTAAGAGCTCACAGTGTTAGCATAATCTTAGCTATTACAAGTAATTGGGATAGGAGAGCATTGTATGTCATACATAGAAGTGCATTGGATGGATGTATAAGTTTTTGAAATCCTTGGTGATCTCTCTTTCTGTAATAGACCGGGTTTGGATGGTAGATCTCATACTTTATGATGCATTGGATTTAATTAAACTCTGATTTTCATATGAATGTGGTGCTTAGCTTAATAAAACTGTTTTAGTTGAAATATTCTTTAAGACTGGTGATCACACACACACAGAGAAATTAAGAGTAGTAGCAGTTTTGAGTAAAAGTTAGTTGGTTTTATGTGATTAAGTTCGCACATATGTGGTGAGCATCAGACTGAGACTATTTTGTTATGCCATGCTATTATAACTTGAGGTTGAGCCAAAAAGATTTTTGTTTTTTTTAGTCTAATTTTTATCAGCTTTTGTATTTATTTATTTTTTTGTATTTATCTGCATAGTCGGGTCACTCGTTAGAGTCTCCTTGAGTTTGTGGGTTTCTAGAGGAGTGTAAATAATGTCACCCTCCAAAAAGATTTTCGTTATGTTATTTAAATGCTTTTGTATTTATAAGTATTGTTTT
>CM028380.1:131223928-131247019 GCA_013146195.2 Codonopsis lanceolata | reverse complement strand
CATTCCTTCTTCTTGGCGATATCCCCCGCAACAAGTCTTGCTTTGTTCACTATGTTTCCATCCTCATCCTTCTTGTTTCAACACCCATTTTGTGCCAATGACCGTATGATCGATCGTGCTTGGAACTAGCTTCCATACTTGACATCGCTCAAATTGTTCAAGTTCTTGCATGGCTTCCAAATTAACTTGGATTCAAGAGCTTCTTCGACCTTCTTGGCTCTTCTTCTCGAGACAAATGCAAAGACGTAACATACATTCATTTTTGAAGATCTTCCGGTCCGTGACTCCAACATGAATGTCACCAATGATTTGAGAGATCGATGGTCTTTGCATGTTCTTGCACAACAGGAATATGATGAGCCGCTGCTTTCTACATGACAAGGTTCGTATGAGAGCTATAGGAAGATCACCGTCTTTGAGAGTGTGTTCGTAATTTGGCTCATATAGTGAGTTGAGGAATAGGATTTTCAGTGTTGAGAAACAAAAGGTTCTTGATTCGATTTTCAGTAGTGGTTGAAGTCTCTCTCGTGACCCGCTTGTCAAGAAGTGATGGTCGTGAATGTTTGATTGAGTCAGCTGTAGGATTAGGTATACTAGAGGTCGATGGTCAGTGTACTGCCTCAACATTAACAAAGTCATCAAGAATATTTGGAGCCACATGTGGCTCTAATAAATCAAATTCATCAAATGAAACATGAAATGTATTCAACTATTTTTAATGAACGTTTGTTGAAAACCCCGAAGCTGGAGTGTAAGGCATAACCCAAAAATACACCTTCATCGGCTTTATGATCAAATTTGCCTCTATAATCATTACCATTGTAGACTACAAAGCATTTATACCGAAGATTTTAAAAAATCCAATGTTTGGGGTTTTACCTCTCCAAAGTTCATGGTGTTTTACCGTGAAATTTGTTGATCAATGATCCGCTTGAGTAAAGCAGTCAGATTGACGGCTTCTCGCCTGTATGTTTGGGCAACTTTGCTTCAGAAGCATAGTTTTAGCCGATAAGTGTTCTGTTCTTCCTTTCAAAGAACGCCGCTTTGCTGCGGGAGTTCACACAGCAGAAGCAGCCCAATACCGCGATCATCACAAAGATTTTGCTATTCCATGTTGGTGAACTCAGCCATTGTCCGATCGAACGCCACCGATTTCATCGAAGTTTTTGCGTTGCAATCTTCTAATGGCCGTAAGAAGATCGTATGTGTGATCTTTAGAAGACATCATCTCTCGGCCCAAGTGTATCTTGTATAGTCATCCACTACTACTAGTGTGTATCCTAAACCACCATAACTAATAGTAGTGACCGGTCGAAGAGATCCATGTGCAGTAGTAGAGGTCTTGTCGCTGGAGAGTCCTCGTTTGCTTTTGAATGACGTTTTGAAAGCTTTCCCTGGGCTTTTGCAACTAACGATCATGTTCCAGAGACCTTGGCAATCCTTTGACCTTCTTTTGGATAGCTTAGATATTTGAAGTTCAAATGATCGTCTTTTATGCCATGCCAGCCTCTTGTCTCTCGAGCGTAGTTTGCCACAAGACATAAATTAGTAGCCTTACCGTAGGCATTCAAATCTATTACATAGACATTCCTCTGTTTATGACCAAGAACTACTGCTGAGCAAGAGACTGATCCTTGATATCACATCTGCTTCGAGGAGAATTGACATATAAGCCCTTTGTCACGTAATGAGAAATACTCAGAGATTATGTTTCAAGCCTTCTACAAGAGAGACTTTTCCAATGGAGAGATTTTAATGATGGATCCATAGCCAATTGTTCTTCCTTTAGCATTGTCTCCGAAGATGACTGAGGGCCTTCTGCTTCGTAAATATTAGAGAGAAGGCAGATTCTCCCATCACGTGTCTTGAGCACCGCTCTAGATACCACACATCTTTTCTTTTTCTAAGTTTGAGATAGCCATGAAGCACACCTCGATGTAGAGGTAAGAAAATCATGGTCCCCTTTATTTTCCTTTATGGGTCCAAGAGGTTAGCGTATTTTTGAACCCATACTTGCCTCGATTGAATATAGGGATCCAAGAAAGCTTCATGATGGATTTCAACAGACATTCATGGACCAAGTGGCCAAGCATTTACAAAATGTACAGTGATGAAAATTACGTAAGTCTACATGATTATGCGTCGATATTTGAAGGTTTTTGAACACTTTTCTTAATGACAGCTTTGGGTTGGTAGTCTTGTTAGCAAAGGCTTGAGGCATTCAGATGAGGCTTCGAAGTTCAGATAGCTCTTTGCTTTAGCAAAAGACCTGTTTGTCGGGTAGTAGACTTTGATGCCTCATGCATTTTTCCTTTAAGCTTGGTGTCAAATACGCTGCAGCGTGCTGGCACCATCTCGTAGTACCGTTGATGAATCTGATAGTTTGAGCAAAGCTTTCATAGGCCCCAAACAAGCAGCCTTTGCTTTCACGTATGTCCGGTAGAGGGTCACTGTAAGTCCGCACCTCCTTTAATGCATTTATCTCCAACAGATGATTGCTTTGCTTTCAAAGCTTCACTGCTCGTTAATTTGAACCTTAGTATTTATAAGGAGTAGCAAGATAACCACCTTCTTTACCCTGTTAGGTTTCTCGATATTGTGCAGAATATTACTATTCACCAGAACCTGCTCATTTTCTTGTTCGAGGCTTAGAGATTTCATTAGAGAATCCTAGCCTGTGATTTATCTGTTGAGGGCTTCGATCTCCAAGAATTTGATCAAAGATCGCTGAGTTATTCCATGAGTTAATGGTTTTTGCAACTCTTCTTCTTTCTCACAGATAACTCTTGGCATGATCAATAAGACAAGCAACCTTTTCATTGAGAAACTTGTTCTCTTCTTTTAACTTGATACTTTCCCTCGCTGGATTCCATGGAGAGTTTTTAACTCCTGCCCAAAGATGGATTTCTCAGCCTTCTCATGACTTTTAGCTAACTTAACATAGGCCTTCCTAAATTCATTGAATTCCTCTAGCATGTCTGAGCATCCTCGAGGATTTCTTCTTTGAAGGCTCTTCTAAGATTGTTCTATGTTAGCTTGAAAGGGAGAGTACTTAACTTCACCGCCCGAGTCATAGGTGGGAGGTGACTCTAGAGCAACAAGACAAATGCTTGCTCAGTGAGTCATCACTATCATCCTCGCCGAATCCGCTTCAAACCAAGTGGCTACATGGTTTTCTTTCTAAGTCCTCACGTAAGACCTCTATGTTTAGAAAAACGATTTAGAAGGTCTCCTTTATAGGCTTCATATTTAGGCTTAGGACATTTAGAAGCAAAGTGACTGTAAGTTTCCTCGCAATTGTAGCAAACTAACTCATTATTGTGAGTTTTCTAGCCTTTCCGAAAGTCCGCCGGTTTGCTTCTTTCTTTTGTTAAATTTTGAGAACTTTTGAAACTTCTTAACTAACATAGCAAATTGCTTTCGAAAGAATTTCATTCTCAGTTGAAGAAGAAGTAGATGGTTTGCTTTCTTGAGCAGAATTTCCCGGGAGCGTAAAAAGGAAGGAAGTTTAAAATGTTTGTCCTGTTCCTTGAGCTTGAAGTAATTCTTGCTCATAGACGGTTAAACTCGCATACAAGCTTCGAGATGCATGGAGTTCAAGTCTTTGGACTCTTTTATTGCAGTTGTTTTTACATGCCACAAACTTCCTAAAGAAGCTAAAAATCGATATTCACTTTAACACTATATTCTTTTCTAAAGAGTAACAACTATTTACTACCTCACAAAATCTGTCGTAGGCTTGCCGTAGTCTCCTTAGGATCTTTTCTAGAATGAGCCGAACTGTTGAATATAGTTGTACTTTCTGTTGTCCCTTGTGGGTAGATCTCCTTCAAGATATTCCACCAAGGCTTCCCACATTTCCTTGGCAGTTTTGCATCTAATGATCTGTTGATATGTGCTTGTGTCGACAGAGCTGGATATAATATGAATAGCCTTGCTGTCGAGTTCAACAAGCCTCCTTTCTTCGTCTGTCCATTCGTTCATAGATTTAGGTATCTCCGAGGACCACTGCTACTTCAAAGAAGTAGGTTGGGCTTCATTGGAATATATGGACCTGTTAGAACACATTGCCACAACCGATTGTCAATAGAATTCATATATCTCATAACCTTGTCTTTCCATACTTCGAAATGGCCTTCGTCCAATATTGAACGTGGTCGGTGTTTGAAGTAGGCAAAGATGTAGTGAGCCATAGGATCTATTCTCAAGAGGTTAATCTTGGAAAAATGATTTTTCAAAGAATTAAGCTCTGATACCAATTGTTGGTCCCGAAGTAGGCTCAATCTAGGCTAGAAGGGGGGGGGGTTGAATAGCCTAGATATGTTTTTATAAAACTTTTTCTTTTAAGAACACTTCTAAAGGATTTATGAAATGTTTGAATAGAAGTGCTTAGGCAATTGAAACAAATTAGATTCTCGAATTATCAAGAGTGTTAAGGCGCGTACATGAACTGAAAGTAAACACAATCAATTAAAGAGAGATAAGAAGAGTTTAAATCGCACGCAGAATTTGAAGTGGTTCGCATCGTGAATAGTACTACATCCACTACCAAAGTGGTTAGCTTTGATTTTAAAGCACTTGTTTATCCACTAGGTTTATGACTTAGATCTCTAATGGATCGGTACAAAATGAATTTTTAACCAAGTGTATAAAGGTGAGAGAGACAATCAATGAATAATTGTTCTCCACACGTGCAGAAATTAAGAACAGTTTAAAGACAAAAAGAATGAAGCTGAGAAAGAATTTAAGATGACAGATCTGCAGTTTTAAAGTTTGGTCAAGTGTTAGCCCTTGTCCTTTTGATCTCTTGAATGCTTGAGTGATGAAGATGAAGCTTGAGAGTTTAATGCGCAAGAGTTATTTTTTCAGATCTTCAACACTTGAATATATACCAGGAAGAGATCTTTTGACCGTTGGGTTAAAATCAGAGATAATTCAGATCCAACGTTCCTTTGCATTAAATGCAATTCGGCGCTTTGGGGAAGAAATGTACCATCGAGATGCAGTGTAGCAGTGTGAGAAGACATTACTAAACAGTAGTAATGTTTCGTAGTGCATGTGCTTTGCAGCCTTGAAAGTCTTCTTAGCCAAAACGTAATGTCTTCGCCTTCAGATTTTCGTGATTCGCCCGACAGTTGTCATTATGCAGAGTTGACTTCTTGAAAAATAATCCTGTGAAGACATGATGACCGATATTTTCGAAAATATCGAATAGGTGTACACGTGTCATTGTTTCTTGATCTTGGCCAATTTTGATTTTCCAGATTGATTTGAAGCGACTTCAAAGTCTCGTTGGTTCTTCTTTGTAGAAGCTGAGAAGCTGCAAGAGTAGCGCCTAAGAACTAACACTTAGAAACTATTCTAAACAAAATGACTCTAAGACAGCTTGCCACACTAATCGGCAGACCTTTTAGCCTACTCATAATAGAATCGAAGATGACTCAACCAAATCTAATCATAGGAATCAACACTTGAGATGAGGGAAAAATACCCATACTTATTCGAGATGACTGGTATGAATTTAGGGACTAAATTCCTTTAAGTGGGGGAGGATGTGAGAACCCAAACCCATTACTTGTTTAACATCATTATAACATGCTTAACGTATACTTTAACATGTTAGAGAGTTCATATTGTTCATATCATGCTTGCATTAGGTTGGTTACGATCATAGTCGTTTGAATGCCTTCTATGCGTTGCATGCTTTGTCGTTAATGCTTTGAGTATTCATCTTAGCATGTTTGCACTTAACTATGTCCCATTGAGTCTTAGTACCTTACATATATGACTTATAACATTAATCTTGATCATAGTATGCATGGTTGAGAGTTTAGAAGCATTGTTGCTTCGTTTGAGCCTTAGGGTCTCTCAGGATTGCCTTAGTTGCTTGTATTGTTCGTGATTTCAACTTGCGAGAAGTTCATTTGAGTTCTAGACCAAGTGTATTAGTATTTCTCATGCTTGCACAATGATTGTTCATAGACATTGCATTTGGTAATAAGATGACCAATTTATTTTATTCACAATGAGATCAGTCATGTTTTTGGGTAAACTTTGGGAAAATTTTCTGGTACTAATCCACTAAATAGAATTTTCACTAAATATTTAGTATGTTTTATGTTTTTGGGTCATATGTTAGGATACTCCTGTAAATTTTAGTAATTTTTCAAGGTGTTAGTACCTCAATGTTAGGTCTTGACTTACGGCTGTGCCAGAATTCTGTTTTCAAGAATTCAGCTTCTGTACTTGAATTTGTAGTGACCATATTTTGATGAATATAAGTCCAAATTGAGTAATTTAAAAAGCTAAAATATATTTTAATGCGTTTAGTTTCATTCTAAGAAAGAATCACCTCATTTGGTGTTGTGAGCGATTTATGGTCGATTTTACAAGATTGACTGTCCAGTAACTTTGAAAAAATGGACATGGACATAGACAGAAGTAGACAGAAGCGCCTGCCCTTTGTGAGGCGTCCGCCTCAAGATCTGGTTGCACTTACGGGATTTTGGAAATCTGATGAGCATTGTCTTGCAACTTGACCCCTTTGTACGATCCAAGGCAACCCCAGCTTGACCCCTTTGTACGATCCAAGGCAACCCCAGCTTGACCCTTGACCCTTTTAATCCTATTTTCAGCCCTTAGATGTGTTCTAATCAAGGGTACTCTTTCATCCACCAATTAGAAGCCTCATAACTCTAGTCTTAGATTGACCCTTTTAGTAAGTTCATCCAAGGCAACCCCCAGCTCCCTAACCTCCAACAGATCAGCCATTTTTTCTCTCATCAGCCCTCCTCCATTGTTGAGCTGGGTCCTTAGAGAGAAAGCTTGGGAGCTCCACTTGATTGCTTGATTGCCTTAGATTGAGCTCGGCCATCCGTTTTTCAATCCGAGACCACCGAATCGAAGCTCTGCTCCTCTAGTTTAATAATCCCTGGTTTGTTTTAGCATTGTTGAGCAACAATTTGATTTCGAATAAGGCTTAAGCACCCAGCTCCATTCCCCGTTTTTGTATGCTCAATATCAAGCATGCTCCCTTCATGATAGTTTCTAGTCGAAGCTACATGCTCCTCTAGTTTAATAATCCCTGGTTTGTTTTAGCACCATGCAACAATTTGATTTCGAATAAGGTAAGTTAATTTTCTGTAAATTTTGGATTAATTCCCCGTTTTTGTATGCTCATAATTGATAATTTGAACTTGTGTCAAGCATGAATAATGCTCCCTTCTAGAAAGGATTTGGAATAACTTTTGTTCTAGTTGGATGTTCTTGTTGTAAATTATAACTTCAAAATGATGAACATGTTAGGGTTCTGTAAATTTTGGATTAATGACTCAATTTGGGAACTTTGATATTGACTTGTGTGGACATGAATAATGTTCTAGAAAGGATTTGGAATAACTTTTGTTCTTGGACTTAATAGTTTAATTGTTATTATGAATCGAGAACATAGAAAAGAGCCATGAATTGAACATGTTAGGGTTCACAATTTGGGCATTCATCCTCTACTTTAGAAATATTTTAGCGATAACTCAACTAAAAGTTGCACTTAGAGAGTCTTAATAGTTTAATTGTTAATGAATCGAGATACCATAGAAAAGAGCCATGAATTGCATAATGAATCCCTACGATCCTCGTTTAGAGTTCAATTGAATTGTAAATTAGTTATTGGGAGCGATTTTTAACGTGATTCAACGGATCTTAGTTGCTTGACTTGTAGTCATCGTAGAGTAACATGCCTACTTGATTGGACGAGTCGCGTTTAGAGTTCAATTGAATTGTAAATTAGTTATTCGACCTCGCTCCGTGATTGATCTTACTTGATTTATTACGTGAGTAAACATCTACTTGACTGCCGAGTTCGCTCTTGTCGATTGGACTCGCCTCTAGTCGCTCTTGTCGACCTCGCCTCCTTATTTTGTGTGACAAGTAAATATTTACTTGGCATACCATTAGTCCAGCCGGCATTACGTGAATTCTCTTGATGGTCAACGATGCATCGCCGCTCTTGTGAACTCGCGAGATTCATGGTAGTGATTTTTGTGTGTCAAGCCACACCATAAACTTGGCACACACCCTTCAGTCCACCGATCACGGTGGAGAAATTGTCTTGACCTCGTCGTAACCAAAGGAATCGCGCTTGGAACAATACTATCGTGGTCGATGTATCATACACGTGCATCCGACAAATACAATCGTGATAACCTTGTTTATTTCAGATCTACGAGCGGCACCGGTTCCATAACATATCCTTATCCTATGTGATTTAATTAAGCACTTATGTGAAAACAACGTGCATCGCGACATGAGAACTATGTGCTAGTATGATCTTGCTTGATACGTGCTATGTATGCCTTGCATTATATCCTGTCATGCATAATTGGTGGCTTACAAAGTCTTTATGACTTACCCCCTCCCTTTTTGTTTTAGATCCTAACCATCCAGACCGTCTCATCGAGGTTGATCGCCTACTCTTGATCGTGATCGTTCGCCTAGAGGTGGCGTTGGCTTTTGGTTTCTTTTTGGCAAGGACGCTTGGGTTAAAGCAAGTCATTTAGACTTCGCTTGGGAATGTGTGTAATTGTAGTAGCTTGTACTTGTTGTAGACTAAGACTAATAGTACTACTTATGTTTCTAGTTGTTTTAGGCACTTGTAGGCCGAGCCTTGCTTGCATGTATTGGTTCACTCGTTAAGACTTCCGCCGAGCATCCCATTAGCTCTTATTTACTTTTGTAGTTTCTCTGGCGTGTTTAGCCGTTGAGGTGTTTATATATTAGCATGAATTGTTTAGTTGTTGGGTTCCGTTGTAAATTCGCCGATGACTTGGTTTACTTGCTATTAACTGTTATATCGGTTCTAAAGTTTTAAATTATTCGCTTTTTAATGCCGAGTTGTAGCGTGTCCAATGTTGCGCCACGCTTTGATAATTGAGTCCTTGCATGAATTGTAGTCCTTATTTGGACGACACGACCCGCGATTCCTCCTCGGGGTCGGGGTCGGGTTGTCACAAACTTTACATCAACACTATAACTCATGAGAAGTAAGGAAATTGCCTCAGTATCATGCTTACTCTATCGTGTGTGTGCATTAGGTATGGAATGTGCACTTATATCTATTTGTGTATTAAATGTTGATTATGAAATGGTGAATGAATTGATATCTATGGGGCTTATAGTGAGATAATTAAAACTAATATTTACGGCCATCATATAGACGATTATATTTATATATATATATATATATATATATATATATGTGTGTGTGTGTGTGTGTGTGTGTACGTATGTATGTATGTATATATGAATTATTCTTACAAAATGCTCATGTAACTAACCTTAGACAATTGAGACAAGAATTGAGTTGAAATGTTGAGACTTAAACAAAAATAAAAAGATGTGTGCATGTGTGTTTGGGGGTGGGGGTGTTGCACGTATTGCCACGATATAGACACCATAGAACTAAGGTTTCAATTAAGATGATAGCGTCGCATGTTTGTTATTGACTACTTTCTCTCTTCTAAATGAAGTGTCCACTTTTTGTCCAAAAATTACAGTCGTTCCTTTTTTTTTCTTCCTGATCAGTAATAGTGTTAAAGATGACACAAAATTACGACCGAAGATCCTTTCTGAACTGAGATGGTTCCTATTGAATATTAGTTATTCAATATTTTTGTTTTGAATATTTTATTTTAGGTTTTTTTTTTTTTATGAAACAGGGACGGTACCCTGGGAGATTTTATTAATTAGGAGAAAAAATTACAAACTTGAGGAGGACAACCAGCCTGGCCCTTATAAATGGGAGGACATAGGAGCCTTGCCTCGAAATAGAAGAATACAAAAAGGAGCTAGAAAGCTAAACAATACGAACATAAGCAGTTCCTAATTTATCTAGAGCAATGAGACCTCGAATTTTGGGAGGAAGGTCAATGGCAGCATCAAAAAAATAATTCCCATTATGATCGCATCCATAATTAGCCAAAGCATCCGCCACAGCATTAGCTTCCCGATAAGTGTGAATGATTTCGATCTCCATGTCCTGAATAATTTGCTTAATGGCTCTCAGCAAGTAAGCACAAGTCCAAGAAATCGACCCATTACCTTGAATACTGTCAACAATTCCTTTGGAATCAATTTCCACTATAGCATGAGACCATCCATTTAATTGAAGCCAGTGAAGACCTTGCAACAAAGCTTTGCACTCAGCTTGGGAGCTGCTGCAATGTCCATAAAAATCAGCAAAACCCGTCAACATATCCCCAGAACTATTCCTGATAATTCCTCCACCCGATCCTGGACCCGGATTACCCCTACTAACTCCATCGCAATTAAGTTTAACCTTACCCATAGGAGGCTTAGCCCAGCAGAAAGAGCGAATGATTTTTGATGAGACCCGACCAAATCGTGTAGAGAAGAGGGCATCCCATGGGGCTGCTTCATTTGGGGACAAACCCGAAGCCTTAAGAGAAGAGATAATAGAGTATTTAATCTGATCAACCAAAATCCAAGGGGGTTTACGAGAGCCTTTTTGCAAACAAGAATTGCGATACTTCCATAATTCCCAAAGAATAAATATGGGAGTGATAGAGTGCAAGAGCGAATTAGATTTCTCAAACCACCAAGCTAGACAATTCTGATTAATAGAAAAGGAACAAGAGCTAATACCTCCCAGCCCATTGAAAATATTCCAGACATAGGAAGCTGTAGGACTATTAAGAAAAACGTGGGAATAGGTTTCACCATATCATGTTAAACAACAGGAACATTTGGAAGCAATCTGAACCCCTTTCTTGATTATACTTTCATCGATCGGCAATTTCTTAATCCATAAACGCCACATGAAAATGCTTAGCTTTTTAGGAATGTATTTCTGCCAAATGAATTTGTTTGAGATTGCAATCGGCCATTTCTGCCTGATGAGATTCCAGGCCGAAGTAAGAGAGAAGTTCCCTTTATTATTGAGACTCCAGTACACTTGATCAGGCTGATCGGACAGACAAATCTCAGAATCCTTGATAGCTGCAGCAGCCTCTCGCCCAATTTCTAGCATAGCAGCCGATGAGAGAGATGTAGAGGAACTGAAAGCCTCTTTAGCTGTAACCAAATTACTTGAAGGCGGCTGAATGGGACTGATCGGCATCCAGGAATCCAGCCACATAGAGAAAGACCCCAGCCCAATAATCCACTTAATATATGGCTCGGCCACGGCACGAACCGAACAAATACGCCTCCATGTGAACGATCCATTGCTAGACGAAAGAGAAGGATGAAAATTCGAACAATATTTAGCGTGCATGAATCGCTCCATAGGCGTCGAAGATGCAAGCGCCACCAAATCTGAATGGAATAAGCGCGAATAACATCTGAAACAGAGCGAATACCAACTCCCCCTTCCAAAGTCGGCCTGCAACATTTTTCCCATGCAACCCAATGAGCTTTCTGCTTTGAATCTACCGATCCCCAGAAGAAGTTCGCAAACAGCTTATTAATGGTTTTAACAACGGCCAACGGAGGATCCAGAACTGCTATTTGATACATAACAATTGATTGTAAAACAGAATTAATTAACGTGACTTTCCCGGCTTGGGAAAGAAAAGCCCCCGTCCAAGAGTTTATTTTGGACTGAATCTTGCGAAGAAGAGAGTCAAAAAGACTTTTAGTTTTCCTACCTTCAAAAAGAGGGCATCCCAGGTATGTAACTGGGAGCAACTTGCGATTAAAGCCCACAATTCTTTTAATCGAAGCCACCCTAGAATCCGGAGTATGACCAGCAACCATGAAGTAGCTCTTCCCCTTGTTTATGGATTGACCAGATATCTGTTCATAAGAATCGAAGAGTTGACGATGCTGAGCTAAAGAGTGTCTGTTACCGTTACAGAAAATAACGATATCATCTGCAAAAGCCAAATGAGAAATTATAGGACAACCACTTGAAGAAGAGAAAGCGTAACGCGGATTATCAAGCTGAAGTTTATTTAATCCCCGACTAAGAACTTCCGTCGCAATAATAAAAAGGCTAGGAGATATTGGGTCTCCTTGTCTTAAACCCCGAGAGGAATGGAAAAAACCCACTGAAGAACCATTCACTAGAATAGAGAAATAATTATTAGATATGACACGCCATATCATATCGATAAATTGTTCGCCAAATCCAAATTTCCTTAGCACATGAATCAGAAAGTTCCAAGATACTCTGTCAAATGCTTTTGCCATGTCTAACTTGATAATGACGTTAGATCCATTGACTTTCTTTTTTAATTGGTGAGTGAGCTCGTGAGCAAGAAGAAAATTATCTTGAATCAGCCTTCCCTTTGTGAACGCACTTTGATTATCGGATATAATGCACGGCAATATTTTAGCAAGTCTAGCTGTAAGAATCTTGGAGATGACCTTGTTGCAAAAATTGCACAAACTAACAGGACGGAGATCTAAAAAAGATTAATTAAAGTTAAATTTTGTTTTTCCTTTCTTGATTTTTATACCATATTAGTATCTATGCACGTGCCATAGGCACGGTGTCGCCGTGTCGGTATGAGATCGGTTCAATTGATGTTTAGGATAAACAAATCTCATAACTAAGGAGATAATTGAAACAAAACTCACAACTAAAGGTTTTATATGTAATTGTGGATGTGGTAATTCAAACAAAACTAATAAATGGGGTTCATATATAATTCACATACTTACGAATCAATCTGGACAACCAGTCGTATTTGACACAATTCGATCAGGGCCGCTAGTTATATTATGAGCTATTTTATAATATAGATTTATCTTAATTGACTTTTATATATATTGTGTGGGATTTCGTATTATATGAAATGTTATATTTTGAGTTCGATTACGTACTTGGAAGGCACCAAGTCGTATCCTATAATATAGGGACAAATTGGTGTAAGTTGGGAAAGATTTTGATTGATGCAAATGATTGAGTAAATTGATTCACTGACATCTTACATTTTGGAAAGATTGTGTTTTTATATTTCAAGTTGTGTAGGACTCTTTGAAAGCTATATAAAGAGAGGAGGCAGCATAGAGAAGGCAACACTACCAAAGGTTGCACATTATGCACATTCCTAAGAGTGATACACAACAAAGTGAAGAGTGCTATACACATTCGAATTCTTGCAATCCGCTGATACACTGTCTATGTTGAATGTGCTTCTCAATGTGGTTAACATTGACGACCTCATTCATCAATAGTTCAGCCTACAGCCTACAGACTTTGAGATCATGTTTTCACCCATGTCTTTTGTTTAAAGTTAAAGTCTTTGATCATATCGTGTTGAGTGAATATATCTGAATAGATTTCATCTATTTCTCTAAGTGTTTTTCATATGATTTTCATTAGTTAGTTTAATAAACAATTGTAACGTGAACTTATCGTTTTACTAATGGAAGTTTCGCCATATTGGCACATCAACAAGTATTTTGCTTGTTGATAAAAGTTAATAGTTTGGGTCAATTAATTTCTACATTGTTCTTATATATTTTGTTTTGCTTCACCCAAATAAGGTTCTCAATATGGCCTCATTCGTGCCTTCATTGAGAACTTATGGATTGATTATTGAATTTCCTTAGTTGTAAACCTTTTAGTTCCATAATAGTTTGACAACAACAACATACTCCTAAAGAGCTGGAGGCGGCCACTTGTGAACATTTCAATATAATTTAAGGTACCAAAGCTATGAAATCCATGCCAACCTAATTGCTATTGATTATGATGACCACCAGAGTGAAAACTGCTACAAAGGAAGAGTTTGATCTCATCATGCAAAATATGAGCATATTGTTGATATCAAACTATAAATGGACCAAACGAAACCAAATTGCAAAGTGACTTACCAAGTACACCATTCATTCAGATAATATTTGTAAGATGTTGCTAAACAATTAAGGAACAAACCACACTGACTATATGTATGTGCGTGTGTGTGAACCCATTACATATTGCCAGTGTTGATGCTGATGAATATTTGTTTTTTTGAGTAAAACATAGTGTACACTCAACTCCACAAAAAATAATAACTGATTTTTTTGTTGTATGAAGTTACTAAATTGAACATGTTATCTTTCATGCTCAATTAATGTGCACTAGTTGCAATACTTTCATGTGCATACTAAGAGCAACTTTGTACATATACTATCAAAATGACTTGATTATTCTTAGTTTCTGGGGGAAAACTAAAAAGGAAATCTTTTTGGGACGGAAATAGTAAGATTTAGTGAAGTGAGTTGCAGACGCATAGTTTGTGTCATTTTTGTTCAAACTACGAATAAAAGAACACCAACATATTAAAAAAAACCGACCAAACCACTTGAAGAACTAAAAGTTGTGTGAAAATTTTGTTCATCGATAATTTTTACTTTATGGGTGCCTTTGAAAAAGTAAGAAAACCTAAATGAAAATTTTTATTCGAGAAATAGTCAAATAATTGATTTACTGTCTAAAGATTGCAAATTTCGAAATCATATAAGTCAAATAGATATCTCTTTATGTAAAGAGTTTAGTTTGACTTTTTTTTCGTCAACTTGATAAAATTTAAGACATAAACATATTTACAAAATCTAAAGTTGCAATTCATAATATTTTTGAAGTACTTTATATTTTGAATATATTAGCTAAACCATAACAATGTTTGTTGAATATTATCTGATATACATTCATATTTGTATTATTTGAAAGATAGACATTTTCGTGGGATGAATGGACTATATGCTAGTTTTGCTAGGAAGGGTAGACTAAAGAAGAACACTATCCAGATATGGCATTGGCACCCACGGTGGAACTTTCTTGGTGATTATAGATTTCCTAAAAAGATTAGCCAAATTCTAATTCTGCAACTCAATTAATCGAGCATTAGTAACCGATAGCTTCAATATAAATATGTATGTGCAGATAGTTCAATATAAATTTCTAAAACGTAAACAATATCAACTTTGGATACTACTCAACAATCTATAATCAACAATGTTTTTATCGTATAGAGGTAGCTTTGTAGTTGCAGATTAGTTAGGTGTTGTTAATTAACTCCATTCATGAATCATTGCAGATAAAGGTGAAGAAAGTGTCCAAGCAACTTCTCATTTTGTTTTTCACTACAAAATATAATAATAATTAAAAATACTTGTTAGTACAAATGTTAAGTTCTTAATAGTCATTTCATTCCATATGATGTTAATACAACATTTAATCTACGATAGTTTGGATTGCGTATAAATGAATCATGATTATTGTGTACAAAATTAGCACAAAAATATATTTTAGACAACCATTGTCCAAATTAAATGAGTCGAGCAGCGTAATTGTTAAGAATAAAAAATTGTAGTAGTTACATGTATTTCTTCAGAACAAAAATAGTGTTTTCTTGTTCCACACGCATGTTTGAGAAATTAAGAGGATTACCATTTTGTTCATGAAAGAGATGCACAATCGAATATAGCAATAATCTTGAGTATGAGCAATGTAAGCGGCACAAGAAGTTCTCATCATTTTGGTCACAAAATTCTTGTGGGTAGTTATTGATTGGTTTCATAGTTTGTTATGCCCAACTAATGGAAGAAAACTGATAATAGGAATTATGTGTTCAAAATTTTGAGGCTTTTAATTTCTTTTGTAGTTAGTATTGCTCTGAATTGTTAACACAACACCACTAGGCAACCTAATCTTTTGGCATTCACCCTAAATTTCATCCTTGTATCCATATATGCATCTATGCATCTATTATTGAAGTACTTCGTAAATAGTGTTGTCATGGGGCAACAAAATGCCCTCCAAGCATTACCAACACAACCACCCCGGACTAGAAATATGAAACCGCAAACTCCAACCACACTTTCATATCTCCCTGGCATTGATTGTTGTTTTTCATAAAGATGATGAGTTAACTACATACCAATTTAGGAATATTGATTGTTGATCTTTATGACAGTATCTCCGAACATATGATATACCCTATGCTCACGTGGTAATGGAATATTGAGAATACTAAGTTAGGTTGGTTTCTCTCTTCTCTTCTATTCAATTCAACCATGTCTTTGTATCACTTTCCCTTTTCTAATTATAACTTAGGTCTCTATCTTGTGAGATTAATGTGTTGTGTCGAGGAGTTGAATGACTGAGGTAAAGAAGGAAGGGAGACACATACACAATTTAATAGAAGAGGCACACAACTAATTATGCCAAACAATCGAAGGACCAATTTTGTGAGCAATGGTATGCTAAGATCCCAAAACAAATTAACCCAAAAAAAGCTTCAGACACCTGAAATAAACACCATCAAACGCCTCAATACACCAACAACCTAGTATTACATCTACACTCCAAAACTAAAACTTGCTACAACAAAGCCCAAGACACTATATACACTAGGTATACCCTTGGGCCGTAAGAGTGCATCCTAAGGGAGAAATCCAGAGGATGTTTCTGTCATCAATGCGATCACACTCATGAGGGGAATGCAACCGCACCCGATGGCGAAATGGTGTCATCTCGTAGAGCAATGCGACCGCATTGATGCGACATATTTCTTTTCAGGTTTACTTATTTAAGAAGTTTATGGTTTGGTATTGTATCTCTATATAATTGTAACCCTAGAATGTGTTTAAGCTCAACATAATAAAATTTCAAGAGTTCGTTGGCCCCTAATCTCTCTCTCTCTTCTCTGTGATTGATCTTGGATTTCTCTGTTAATTGTTTTCAAACTCTTCCACTATTAACAATACACCATAAGTCAGTTTTCCAAATCCACTATCATGGTAGCTAAGCAACATATGGAGGAAAAATTAGTACACAACAAAGAACTCGAAAACATAAGACAACATGAAAGTTTCTTAAAAATCATACTTTGTTGCAATTTTGATAATTACTTCGGTCATGCAATGAACTCTACAATTGATCCTTCATAGACATCTCAAGAAATTGCCTCTTGTTGAGATGAATCTACATCATGTCTTCTTCGTGAGAAGTCTATAGTCACAAACTCGTAATGCATGCATGTTGGTAGTTCTTTCATACTTATGAATTAAATTATTCGATCAATTACCTCATGTATAACTAAGTACTTATATTATTGTGTAGTATTCAAAAATAAAATGATATGGAAAAAGTTCAATGGCCTCATGGACACTCATGTTAAAAATATAGTAGCATCACCATTTGATTGCAATTCACAAAACTTTCATTAGAGATTGTAATGGAGATTAAATAGAGTTGGCCAAATATATAACATTAATTAGGAGAAAGAAAGACATGGCGGTTTTTCATTAAGGTTAGCCGAGTGGGTAAAGAATATTTTGACAAGTATCCGCTCTAAAAAAGCATCTTATGTGAAAGATAAGAATTAAAGAAAAAAAATTAATTTTAAAAACTAGTTGCAAAGAGTTAAATTAATATAGGGAGAATATTAATAATGAACTAAAAGGGTATGTCCTTCATACCACACGAGGATTTAACGTGGTTCATCTAAGTTTTGTGGGCAAGTTCTATAAAAGTGATCGTGTATAGCTACTGAAAATAAATTCACCTCTCAAGAACTCTTTCTATGTGCAGAACACTCTTAACTTGATTGTTCTGCGTGGTAGCATGGCCTCACTGCCCTCTTTGTATGGTGCTGATCAATTTCTATGGTTCGTCTTCTTAGAATTCCAACTTGGAACTTTGGAAGATGGTAGTGGATAAGTTTAGAGGGAAGCTAGTTGGGTAGGAAAAAGAAGCTTAGATTTAAATATTTCATCATCAAATATGTAAACTTCTTTGCATTCTACATTTTTATAACCAATTGAAAATCAACCATTGATACTTATATGCACATCTTGAAACGACAAGCTTGCATTATTGAAAAATCACTTGTAGCTAAATGCAATTTTAACAATGGCAATGATCGCTCCACTCGAATCTCAAGTTGAATCTTAATATATAACAAGTTAACATTAAGCAAACACCAGCTTACATCGTAAAATAGTGTCACCTGGTTTGAAAATTATAAATGGGGAATGTTAGAAATTTAAAATAAGCAAATAAATAAATAAAATCACACAATGCTTTCCATGAAAGGAGGAAAAGGAGAAGAGGATAGAAATCAACATATATTCCATCAAATTGCTTTTGTAGTATCAATATATTTTCTTACATCATGACATAGCCACTAACATCCCATATAAGGGCACATATGTATGAACTTGTACATGATCATGTTTGATGTTATAAAACTTATTCATTTTAATGAGAGACAATTATCATATATATATATATATATATATATATATATATATATATATATATATATATATATATATATATATATATATATATATATATATATATATATATATGCATAGCTTGTTTATAGCTTCAAGTTTAAATCCATCGCCTCATAATTAATACCATTGCCATCCATTCCTGCATCAATGACATTACCATTCACTTCCATTTGAGGAATCTGATTCAGATCAAGAGAAGGATTGGGTACTAGAGTCCAATCATGACGACCAAGTGTCTGGTTAACCTGAGGTTGAGGTTGGATGGGCAAAAGGTCAACATAAACATAAGGGTGGCTAGGGGCCTCAGTAGTTATTGGAGGTCTAACGGATTGAAGAAAAGCTCTCTTGCGGTATTCTGTTGGATCCTTGATGAATAGCTTTTTTTCCTCCCTTCTCTCTCGCCTGTGAGCATTCTGATGACCACCCAAAGCTTGGGCAGTTGGAAAGGATTTGCGGCAAAATGTGCATGTATATTCCAAACTTTTAGTCTGCCCACCTGCGTTTTCCATCTTCTCCAAACTATAGATTTCCAATAGAAGAAAGTAGGAAAGAAGAAAACCGTAAGGGGGAGAGATGGGAGCTAAGTATATGGACAGTGATTATTTATAGACAAGTGTGGCTTTCTTTTGACTTAAAGAAAGTATTGATTTATGTTGTTGAGATGTCATATGACTTCCATTGAACTATTTGAAAAGCATTGAAGTGAATATTATATGACTTATGAGCTTTGTTTAGGTATGAACTTTGTTTGGTATCCCTAAGCACTTACACTATCTTTAAGCTGTTAGGTATGACTTATGAGCTTTGTTTAGGTATGAACTTTGTTTGATATCAAAGTTCTACTTTTTGAAAAGAAAATGTACTTTGATTTGCTCTTGTGAAATATATAGGGAACATAAGACTTCAATTGAACTATTGGATAAGCATTGGAGTGAAGATTATACAACTTCTGAGCTTCGTTTACATGTGGATTTGGTTTGATATCCCCAACTAGCTCTTTTACCCAAGTGTTCATATGTGGGTGTGTGTGTATGCATAAATTTAGTACAAGAAAATCTAGAGGAGAGTTTTGCTTTTCAAAAAGTAAATCTCCCTTCTTTAATTTGCTCTTACGGACAAGATAGGAGAAGAGATGCAAAACATTAATTAACCACGAGATAATCTAACACACACCCACATATGCAAGGTAGTTATTAGCTAGTCCATAATAGTGCCATAATGGAGTTCATTTACTACGTTAACTCTCTAATTGACTAGCAATCAAATGGTAAGTAATATATACCACTGTTAAAGAAATCGCAACCAATTCACCTACTGAGATCATAGAGAAATGAACACATGGAACTTGATCCTAGCTTAAGAATAATGAAAGGGGCCAGTGTAAGGGTAAATTAGGCAAAGCCTAATTTATTTTGTTTTCACCTTCTTGGTCAAAGAAGGATTTTATTTTTGTTAATGTATTTTTAGGTGTTAGGATTTGGTTAGGATACTTTTGTTAGAGTGATTTGAAAAATCTTTCAAAAGATTTAGGTAATATTTTTTTTGGTAACTAAATCTTTGCAAAATAATTTAGTTATTCAAGATATCATGTTAGGAAAGGTAATCTCTTATTTTTGATAACTAATCTCTTTCCTAGTAGGATTGTGCTTGCTCTTGCCGTGGCCTTTGCAGAATTGTGTATATATTGGATGCTGATCGTGAAGCAAGGTGCACCAGCGAGAGAAAACTAAGAAGTGCTATACGCTGAGTGTGCGGGCAGAAACCTGTGAGAGAAGATTAAGAAAGCCATACACTTAGTACAATTCCTAAGGAGTCTTTCGAAGCTGTTCATCCATATGAACTGAAGCTTTTTGAAGCTTCTGCTGCTGCTGTAAAAACAGTTTCTTTAAACCTTGAAGAACTGTTTTGTGTTGCTTCCTTTCGCTGTTTTTAGGAAGTTGATTGTTGTTCTTTCTTCCCACGTTTGGTTTAGTATTTTATGTGGGATTTTTGGTTCTCCAAGATACTATATCTTGTGAGAATTTTTGTTATGTATTGAGTTCAAAAACAGTGTTGTTTTTAATAGAATTTTGTGTGGCCTTGAGGCTTGATCTACAAGTATCAAACTTGTAGATTGTTTTGGTTAATTCTTGTCTCCAAGTTCTGTTAGAAACTGAATTTCTATAAACTTCCGCTGCTACTATTGTTTTGACATTATTTTCTGTTGTCATTGTTATTGCCATTGTTGCAATAATCATTGCAACATTGACAATCTCATTGACACATATCGAGAATCCGTGGTATCACGTTCTTTCAATTGGTATCAGAGCCCTCTCTTGATATCACTAAGAGTCGATTCTGTTTAAAGTCGTGATGGATTCTCAGTATGAGAATGTTGTTCGCCCTCCTACTCTTACAAATGCTAATTATTCTATTTGGAAAGTCAAGATGTGCATCTTCATCAAATCCATTGATGAAAGAGCGTGGCTTGCTGTTTTAAATGGTTGGAGTCCTCCCAAAACTGTAGATTCGGATGGTGATGTCAAGATCACCAAAGAATCTGAGTGGACCAATGATGATAGGAACACTGCTTCCTTTAACTCCAAAGCCCTGTCTGCCATTTATAAGGCCTTAGATGCTAATACTTTTAGGGTGATAGCAAATTATGAATCTGCCAAAGATGTGTGGGAGGCCCTTCAGACCTTATGTGAAGGACCTGCCAGTGTTCGTTCTTCTAAGCTAAGAATGCTAACCACTCAGTTTGAAAACACTAGGATGCATGAGTCTGAGGACATAATGACATATTATGGAAGACTTCTTGATTTATCCAATTCTGCTCTTGCGTTAGGAGATCCTATTACTAATGAGCGTCTTGTCAGTAAGATGATGAGAACTTTGCCTGAAAGGTTCAATGTCAAGATATGTGCAATTGAAGAAGCACATGATATTGACAAAATGAGTTTTGAAAGACTGGCTGGAATTCTTCAAAACTTTGAACTGAACCTAAATGATCAAATAAAACACAAAGGCAAAGGAGTCTCATCACCTTCCACACCCATTGTGAAAAATATTGCTATGCCTGCACCAATTGATCTCTCATGTGATTTGCTTGAAATTCAAAAAGATATCGATGAGTCTGATTTTGAAGAAGAATCAATTGCTCTATTGACTACAAAATTAAAAAAAAAATTGAAAAATAAAAGTCAAAATAGAACTCCATCATCAAGCTCGAAAAACAATTTCAAACCCGATTCTGGAAAATTTGTTCCCAAAGAAAATTCTTTCCAAACTCCAGAAAAACCCTTCACAAATCCTTTTGCTTCAAAGTCATCCTACAATGGTAAGAACATTGATTCTATCCAATGTAGAGAATGTCAAGGTTATGGCCACTATGCTAACCAATGTGCAAACACATTAAGAAAGAAAGGCTTGAATTTTTCAAAGAACCTTGAGTGATAGTGATGGAGAAGATCCGGTGATCTTATCACCTTGAATGCCGTTTGTGATTCGATTCTCGAAAATGCAGATGTTTCACCAATGTGTCACCCGATGTTGCAACATCGTGAGCAACATTGGGAGAGACGTAAACAGAACGATTTCTTCTGCTTTTAATTCCACAATTGCGAGAGGATGATGGAGACAGATTCGACTTATTGAAAGGGTACAAGGAGTTGTACAAGGATTGGGAGAAGAGAGCTCACCAAGTTACACTACTTGGTAAGGCAAATGAACTGTTAAAAAAGGCAAATGAGGATAAAAAATAATGCATAGTGAGGCTGGAGAGTGTCCTAAGTAGAAAAGATGTGGAGATTGAGCAGTTGAAGGAGCAACTTGCTCAAGCAAAAGAGACCATGACCAAATGAAATTCTAGCAAAAGGTTGATGATCCGTCAATTCGGTAATACATCCAGGTATTGGTTTTGTCCCAAGGTATTTGTGAAAGAAGGAGAAGGAACATCTGGAACCAAACAGCACCAATGAAAGTTTTCCTGAAACCTTTCATGAAAACCTAGAGTAAGAAAGAAAAATTATGTTTGTCACTTCGCCATAAGCCGTCACATACAACCTTTTTGTTTTATGAAAAAGGCCATGTATGAGAATGAGATGAGGCAAGATTTCTTTGGAAAAGCTCATTAGGCAGAGCAGTATGAAGCGACCAATGCGCCCACCAATGCAGCAACATTGGCGCACATTGGAAGCCTCATTCAAAGACAAATCGAAAAAAAATATTCAAAACCACTGTTAAACAAATGTGGGTTGCCAAAACTTGTGATGAAAAGTGTAGAGCCAAATATTGTGAGCCTTTTGATATACGCTGTGGTGCCACCAATGTCACATGATGCAAAAGAGTGTAATGTTACTTTCACTTCATTAAAATCTCATGTTCTTTGGGTCTTGGTATTTTGATAGCGGTGGGTGTTCTAGACATATGAGCGAGGTTCACAGAGAGAATTTGAAAGAATATGTGAGTATTAATGGAGGATCGGTGACATATGGTGGTGGTGCCAAAGGGAAAATTGTTGGCAAAGGAACATTGAGCGTTGAAGGCCTTCCAAATCTCACAAATGTTTACCATGTGGAAGGTCTTAAGACAAACTTGATCGGCATAAGTCGGTTATGTGGCGATGATAATCTTCAGTAAGGTTTGACAAAAATTCTTGTGAAGTTCTTGATCATAACAACAAATGTCTTCAGAAGCTGGTATAAGATCGTCGATAGCGTTACTTGTTCAACAATAACCATTCTTGTCAAAATCAAGTCTTGATGTAACAGATCTTTGGCATCGTAAACTTGGTCACATGAGTTTTCGTAAGCTCGATGAGCTTGTGAAACATGATCTTGTTAAAGGATTACCAAT
>CM028380.1:131063129-131223828 GCA_013146195.2 Codonopsis lanceolata | reverse complement strand
AGTAATTGGGCTTGTGGCCCGATTTAGAATCCCGCCCACATGGAATATATTTATATTATTATTAATGGTTAATTGGTTTCCTAGTCCGAATGGGTTTGGGAATGACTTAACCTACAAAATAGGTTTTCTTGGTAATAATATAAATAGGGCAACTAAAGGGATAAAACCTAATCAAATTAATTGAGAACACGTCCTCCAAGAAGTGCCGCCCTCTCTCTCCTCTCCAAAATCTATCTCACCAAAATACTCCTCTAGCCTAACCATCAAGAGGCTTGGATTTGCGGTGTGAACCCGATATTGATATCCGTGCTCCATGATATCAATCAGGCGAGAGAGACTTTAGGTTTGTAGATCGTGACATACGAAGATCGTAGCTCAAGCGAAATTCTTCCACTTCGCTTCGCACAAGGTTCAAGTTCGCACAAGGTAATCGTGATTATTGTTTTGATAGCGAACTTGTATGATATATGTATTAGATATATCCTTCATTGGTATCGAGCCTATATGTTTGATTGCTCGTATCGTTATGCCATGAATCGCATGCTTTTGTTTTTGGGTTTGTTTAAAAGTTTTGCACAGATAACGAAACAAATGGGTTTTATTATTTTATGTGTAAAACTTTTTATTTTCGAGAAAAATTTATATGTCTGAGTTCCCTACGACGAGGCGAACAACATACTAAATTCTCGTTGAATTCCGTTGGGTATTTTTCAAAATATCGCAAACCCAAGTTTTGTTGAAAATTGTTTTTCGAAACTTTGCATGCTGTTATGACCTGTTTATGTTACTGTAAAATCGTGATTTTATGGACTGTACTTGTAGTACTCCGTGAGGCTTTCCAACGACATATTATATGCTTAATTTGGACTTAAAATGAGCGTTTTATGGCCTCGCGAGAGTTGGCACTTCGCGAATCGATTTTTAGGTTAAAAATCAAGTCAAAAACAAAAGCCCACTCTCGGCCTCGATGTACGTGCCTTTTGTGGCACTCCTTTCGATGTAAAAAGTACACCACTTAAAAAGTACTCGATGAGGCGAGTCCACGCCACCGTCCTTGTGAGTGATCATCGGACCAGGAAGGCGGCGCGTGGGCTGTCGCCCGACCATGCGTGTGGAGGCGGCGTCATGGAAGACCACTCGGCGTGACGAGGAATCAGCTAGTCAATGTGTTGACTACGTCATGGCGGTCACGTCAGCGAATCTGCCTATGCGTCATTAGTGGGGCCCACTTGAAAAGTCATTCGCTAGCGTCATCACATCGGCCACTGGGCCCTCGGCCCTAGGCCTGTCGATCGGTGTCCAGTCGGCCTCGAGAAGGAAGCCCACACCGCGGGTGGCGGCGTGAGGCGCGTGTCACGGCATTCCGGTGCTCAGTGATGAACTTTGACAAGCGGCCGGCCAGTGCGTGGACTAATTTGGCCTTCTGAGTCCAATGGTGGCCTCTGTTTTGATCAATTCAGCCTGTAAATATTTGTTTTTGCTTTTTCAGTGTATAAAAACATGTTTTCTGATTTTTTAAAAATTCAAAAATAATATCCAGGGGTTGTTTTGTCATTCTGTGACTGTTTAGGGCTGTTTGGGACTGTTCTGGAATTTTTTAAATTCTTTGTGAATTTTAAGCTATTTTTAAGTCATTTTTAGCATATTTAATTGTCGTTTTGGGCTCTAAAATTGCGATTGGGACTATATGAGACCCAATAAATTTATTTTCAATAGTGAAAATATTTATGTACATGATATGTGCTTGATGGATTTGTTCTATCTTATTTCTTTTGTTTAAATTATCAATTTATGAATATTTTCACGTTGTGCATACTTTGGTTGTGATTACGAGCCTCGCGGATTTTCCCTCCTTACGTGTATGATGTGATTATATTTAGTAATTGATTTTTTAGAACAAAAGTGAATCAAAATATATATATGCTTATGTCTTATTTTTGCAATAAATTGTAGTGAAATGACTTCTCAGAATGTAATCGCTGACTTTAATAAGGGTGAGAAATTGGATGGCTCAAACTATAGTGTTTGGCAAAGGAAAATCACGTACTTGCTAAACGAGCAAGAGGTTCTGGACAACCTTGATACTGTGATGGTAGAACCAGAGATGGGTAACTTGACCATCGCCCAACATCGCCAGAAAATGCAGGAATTCCTTGAATGGAAAAAGAAAGATCGATGTGCACGCTTTACTATGCTGAGTAGCATGCATAATGATCTGATTGGCGAGTTTGAGGATTGCCTGACTGCTAAACAAATGTGGGACCACATTAAGCGCATTTATGGGAATACTTCTGCTACAAAGTTAAGGACTTTGACTTACAAGTTTGAAAGCTATAAGATTGACCAGAAACGAAACATTCTTGAACAACTACGTGAGATGTCCGGAATGATTCGAGATCTTAAAAATTCTTGGTTCTATTTTATCGATGAGCAGCAAGTTCAAGCGGTGATTCGTTCCTTGCGACTCTTGGAGTGGTTTGAGGCGTATCTTGAATCATACAGACTCCATTCAGACTTTTGCAGATGTATCTCGCCATGTTGAGCTTGAGGCTGAGTATCATGAAGCGAATTGTGCGATAAGTCCTGCGACTCATGATCTTGCTCTTGTTTCCCTTGAGGGTCTGCGCAAGCCACATGGGCAACGCAAGAAACAAGCTAAAGGCAAGAAGACTCAGAATTTGGGCCCCAAAAGTGACAAGATTACTAAACGCCGAAGAGGCAAAAAGAATATTGCTAAGCAAAAGTGCTACAACTGTGGTGCCTTGGGTCATTTTGCTCGGACTTGTCCTGAGCCCAAGAAGGTATCACTTAATCCTATCTCCATGCAAAGTTGTGTTTGCTCTCATGTTTTATTGGTGACTCTCTCCTGTGTGGATTGTAGACTCGAGGCTCAACCAAACATGTGACGAGGGATCGAGAAGGATTTGTAGATTATCGAAAAGTTCTTGCGGTACAAGAAAATTTTCATGGGAAACAGTTAGATGTTGAAGTCAAAGGAGTTGGCTCATACCAACTTCAATTGCGGAGTGGGCACATTGACTCTTCATGAAGTTCTTTATGCACACGGAATTCGACATAATCTACTATCAGTAGTACAATTGCTAGGACATGGATATTCTTTTAATTTTAGTAATGATCACTTGGATATTTGTTTTGGTGATGAGATTTTGGGACATGGTTCTTTGTCAGATAATTTCTTTAAATTAGATTTGTTGGATTCCCATAATTCTTCTGTTAATTCTTCTTCTTGCATGGTTTATGATGATTCTAATTACGAGTTATGGCATGCTAGACTTGGACATATAGGAAAAGATAGGATGACTAGATTGGCTAGAGAAGGCCTATTGGGGTCTCTCGGCAAAGTCAACCTACCCTTGTGTGAATCTTGTTTGGCGGGAAAAGCTTGCGAAAGCCTTTTGGTAAGGCAAAAGAGCCACACATCCATTAGAGTTAGTCCATTCGGACATTTGCGGACCAATGAATGTTAAGGCACGTCATGGAGCTTCCTATTTTCTCACTTTTATCGATGACTACACACGCTATGGTTATGTTTACCTTATTTCTCACCGCGATGAAGCTCTCAAATGTTTTGGCGCTTTCTCAGAGGTTGAGAATCAAAGGATAAAAGCTTAAAAACTTTTAGAAGACCGGGGCCGTGAGTATTTATCGATCAATTTAAAGAATTGTGTGAGAAAAAGGAATCTGACAATTGACAATTCCTAGAACTCCAACAAAATGGTGTTGCGTTGAGCGAAGGAATCGAACATTGTTGGAAATGGTTAGGTCGATGATGGCACGAGGCCAACCTCCCAATTTCGTTTTGGGGGATGCGCTAATGTGCCGCCTACATACTTAACCGAGTGCCTTCTAAGTCGGTTCACAACCCCTTATGAACTTTGGAAAGGTGAGAAGCCTAAATTGGGGCATCTTCATCCTTGGGGTTGTGCGAGTTATGTCCATAGTACCTCCAATAAGTTTGGAAAACTAGGCCCTAGAGGAAACAAGTGTGTTTTCATAAGGTATTCAGATACCTCAAAGGGTTATGTTATGTGCGGTGGAAAACTGACGTAGGAATGAGCGAATCGAGTCGCGCAATGTTGATTTCATTGAGAATGATTTCCCACATAGGTGAAGTTAGGAAAGACTTTGAACTTTTTGAGATGGAAGAAGAACACATGACATCTTTTGGCGAAGGTGGGGAATTGCCTCAACCTAATCCTACGGTACAACATGAGGTTGAACCTATGGAAGTCGCCAATGAGAATCAAGGTGATCTTCATCCGAGTGGGAGTATGGATTCTAGTGGGAGTCTGATACTAGAACGAAGAAGTAAACGTGGAAATATACCTCCTCGTCGATTCGCGATCGAAGAGGAATCTTTCCTAACTACTTCTTTCAATTCTAGTGAGCCTACATCGTTCAAAGAAACTCTTTCTTTACCTACAAACAATGAATGGATGAGCTACTGAATGGAAGATGAAATTTCCTCTATGAAAAAGAATCGGGTTTGGGAGTTAGTTGATCTTCCGCAAGGTCGCAAGACTATTGGAAACAAATGGGTTTTCAAACTCAAGCGAAAGGCAGATGGATCAATTGACAAATATAAGGCACGTCTTGTGGCGAAAGGCTTTACCCAAAGAGAGGGTTTAGACTATGAGGATACATTCTCCCCTGTGGTGAGATTTTCCTCTGTTCGCGTAATCCCAGCAATAGTAGCACACATGGATCTAGAACTTTATCAGATGGATGTTAAAACTACATTTCTCAATGGAGAACTAGATGAAGAGATCTATATGACTCAAACAGAGGGTTTTGAAGTTAAGGGACAAGAGCGCAAAGTGTGCCGACTCAAACGTTCCATCTATGGTCTCAAACAATCATCTAGACAGTGGTACATTCGCTTTCACCAAGCGATAACCTCAATTGGCTTTGTGATGATTGAGGAAGACCACCGTGTGTATGTTAAGCGATCCAAGAAAAAAGATCTTGATTACGTCATTATATGTTGATGACATCCTACTAGCCGGGAATGATATGGAGATGATAAATGCCACTAAAGAGTGGTTGTCTGCGCTTTTCGATATGACAGACATGGGTGAAGCAAGCTATGTGCTTGGAGTAAAAGTCATTAGGGATGGTTCGAAAAGATTTCTCGGTTTGTCTCAAGAGACTTACATTAAGAAAGTTATTGAACTATTTGGCATGATTAACGCAAAACCCGTTGTCACTGCAATGGAAAAAGGATGTGTCCTTAGTACAAACCAATGCCCTAAGAATGAAGAAGCGAAGAAGAGAATGTCTATGATTCCATATGCAAATGCGGTAGGAAGCTTGATGTATGTTATGGTGTGTACTCAGCCTGACCTATGCTTTGCAGTAGGGATATTGAGTCGATTCCAAAGTAATCACGGACCTCAACGGATGGCGGTGAAGAGGTTACTGCGTTACTTGGTGGGAACCACAAATTTAACCCTATGTTACCAAGGTGGGGATTTGAGCTTGAAAGGTTTCACTGACGCGGATTGGGCTGGAGATGTAGATGGTTATAAATCTACTTCGGGCTACGCTTTCCTCCTTGGTGGTGGAGCTATCTCTTGGAGTAGCAAGCGACAGACTAGCACCGCCCTATCTACGATGGAGTCAGAGTACATGGCTTGCTCATTTGCGGTTCAAGAAGCTGTGTGGTTGAGGAGTTTTCTTCAACATCTTGATGTTACAACGCATATGGATCGTCCTGTAGTCATTGCTTGTGATAGCATGGTTGCTTTAGGTTACACTAAAGATCCCAAGTATCATGGGAAGATGAAACACATTAACATCAAGTATCATTTCACTAGAGACATGGTTGCAGAAAAGAAAGTTGTTCTAGAATATATTCCTACTAGAAGCATGTTGGCTGACCCTATGACTAAGCCTCTAGCTAGAGAGATCTTTCAGGATCATATGTTGGGTCTAGGGCTTCGTAGGATTTGACTTTTATTCTGAGAACACTTATGTTGACATTTGATTATTATTTTTCATTATCGTTTGAATAAATTGAAGTTTCATTTTATTCCTTTTATATGTTAATTGGATGTTTCAATATGAAATTGCGTAGCATATATATTTTGATTAAAAAGATGTCGTGGATATTGAATTGACCCTCTCACACGGGTAATTCACCTTGTCGCTAGGTGGGCGAGCAAGTTGAGATAGTAAAAGTCTTTGGTACCTACGAAGGGGGGTACGCAAATGACATTACATTTATCGCCTTGGCATACGGCCAAGATGAGACCTTTTATAAGGTCGACTTTATATCCCAAGGAAAAGTCCGAATGTGAGATCTTAAAAGAGAGACACTAGAAGAGTGACTGCTTTTAAGTACTCAAGTTAGACGCCAGAAGGGCGGCTAGACTAAGGTTCGTATGACGTTTGAGCATGACATGCCTACTTCGTGTGGGAGTTCCGTCATAGCATACACTTCATATTGTATGTGACTATAATGCGACTTAAGAAAGTGATTGAATGATCCCTGCTTCATCAATGTGTGAGTTCTAGTGATCAAATCCAGGTCACAATTATACCCTATGTGACTTAGAACTATATCATGAACTTGGATGTTGATGATGCTACTTTGGCATGCCGGTCAACGGGCTATGCACATACAGTCCTACGGAGCATTGCTGGGAAAGCAGTTAACCAAGAGTGATTGATATGAGTGTCTAAGGAAGATAGTATGATATGCATCTCTATTTTTGTGTTTCAATGCCATGGCGATCATATTGAACATACGGTTCAAGAGGTTGATCTTGATACACAAACATATTGAGATTTAAGCACCGCTCTTGAGGGATTGAGGATGCTTAAATTGATGCATATATATGATCTGGGGTATATACGAGTTTTGTTTTCTAACGAGGACGTTCTATGCTGGTCAGATGGTGATTTGGTATAGCGCTCCACCCTTTATCTTTCTTGTCATGTCGCACGCTTCACTTCCAGTATGAAGAGGCAGTGTTTAACGGGTTTTGATGATACGATGTGGTGAGAGAGGTGAGTCCATGTGTACGAGTGGGAGATGTTAGTAATTGGGCTTGTGGCCCGATTATTAAGTCCCGCCCACATGGAATATATTTATATTATTATTAATGGTTAATTGGTTTCCTAATCCGAATGGGTTTAGGAATGACTTAACCTACAAGAAATAGGTTTTCTTGGTAATAATATAAATAGGACAACTAAAGGGATAAAACCCTAATCAATTAATTAAAGAACACGGCTTCATCTAAAGTGCCACCCTCCTCTCTCCTCCTCCTAAATCTATCTCACCAAAATACTCCCTCTAGCCTAACCATCAAGAGGCTTGGATTTGCGGTGTGAATCAGTATTGATATCCATGCTTCGTGATATCAATCCGACAAGAGAGACTCGCAAGTTTGTAGATCGTGACATACGAAGATCGTAGCTCAAGCGAAATTCTTCCGCTTCGCACAAGGTTCAAGTTCACACAAGGTAATTCGTGATTATTGTTTTGATAGCGAACTTATATGATATATGTTTAGATATATCCTTCAGATGGGATTTTGACCTTTGTCCAAGAATTTGAAGAATCTCTTACCGATATATATATATATATATATATATATATATATATATATATATATATATATATATATATATATGTAACATCGAGGCAGAAAAAGTATTTTAATGCATCAAATGAAATTGGAAATAATGTAATTTAAGGAAAGAGAATGACAAGCCACATTGGAAGAAACCTCAATCTCTGCTTCACAATAATCAAACACCTTGCTTTGTTTCTTACCCCTTTCCATGATAAATCCAGGCGTCCATTACCCATTCCCAACTCCTTCGATTTTAATTCAATCGATAATCTCAATTCCGTCTTCATCAAAATTTTCAAATCCACTAGTTTATCAAATTCCTTCCACCAATACCATTATTACTACCACCCTATCATCGCGTCGGCAATGTTGTTTTGACGAATTTGATTAAATTACCGGCTGCCACTGCCACCATGACCGCCTATCAATTCCTTTGCCGACTACGTGCACATCTCCGTTTTATCCTCCTCTGTGTTTCTATTTTCTAGTTTCGCACCCTAGTCATCTCCTTCATCCTTCCTTGATTTCCTTTCGGCTTTTGCAATTTCAGTGTGTGTGTGTGAGGAGAGAGAGATAGAGAGAGAGAAAGTTATAAACAAGGAGAGAAAAAGAAGAAATCAGAAAATAAAGAGAGTGGGTAATGGATCATAGTGTGTTTATAAACATGTGTGTAGGTATCTGTGAGAGAATAGTGATGGGTTTGATAATCACATGATATAAATCTGGTCACGTGGAAATTTAGCAGCATCACTAGGGGTAAATGAGACTTTTTGTTTAATTTTTAACGTGATCATTAACGGCCGTCATACAAGGTACTAATCGTATGGCCAAAAATCGAGTTCAAAGGATCAAAATAGGAAGGGTCAAATATGTTGAACCAAATCAATTTGAGATGTTATGTTTAGGGATTAAATTTGGCATTAAACCTATTTTGAATGCCAAAAATACACTTACTTTTATCAAGCGGGAAATGTCAGTATTAGCAGCTAACCATTAACGTAGGCTCAAGAATTGAAGTTTAACGTCTAAAAGTATCCCCCCCCCCCAAATTTAGAATTAGCATGCACTTACTATCCAACAGGGCTTAACGATTACATTATAAGCTCAATTATAATCAAACTAGTCTTTGTGCCCGTGCCTATGGCACGGCGTGAGTAGGGGAGGATGTCAGTACTAGAGGGAGACAGTTTTGAAGCCGCCTTCGAGATATAAATTATTACAATAACTCAACAGTTTTGATGCCGCCTTCGAGGCGTCAAAACTGCTGCCATTTCAAGTCCATAATAACATACACTGGGTGTAGATTTTTAACTGTGTCAGCATTGCTGGGTATTTTAGAATTTTGTACCTTATTGTAATTTTAGAAAGGTAGGAGATTAGTGAGACAGTACAGTATATTCCCCTTTCCTACCAAATAAAACCTTTGCTTTTTAAATAGGGTCGTCGTGCGAGGATTGGAGAGGATTTCCTCCCTAATTTTACAATTGAGTTGACATGTCAATTGAGTTGCATATTTAGAATTTTTTAAGAGTTTGTTCATTATTAAACAAATAAAAGAAAAGAAAAATTAAAAGAAAAGAGGGAAAAGAGGGAAGTTAGAGATCGGTAGGGAGAAGTGGGGGAGTTGGAGAGGGGTTGCATAACTACCTTTCGCACATGTGAAATCTAGATGAATTTGAGACCGTAGGATATTGGTAAATGAATTGATCCCAGCCTCTCTTTATCCCAAGTCAATTACACATGTGTAATCCAAGCTGTATTATAATATAGATGGAATGAGAAGTAACCGTTAGCACAAACCACTCACAAGTGATGATTCTTAAATTGCCTACAACTAGTGAGAAATCTTATGGGCATGGATCTTTAGGTTCACAAAAATTGCACAATAAATCCAAAAATAAGATAAAAACTTGAAACATATGACTCGAAATGTACAATCGGAGTTACCAACTTCAAGCCCTCGGCTCGAATTCATAGAAGTTCGGAATAGGGAGAGATGCACAGGCTGGCAAGATTAGGGATGATGTAAATTCAATGCCTTTGGTGGGTGTGGTTGCTGCTTGGGCATATCAATGAGAGGGAAGCGATTGGACTTACGGGGGGACTGTGCTGGGGCTCGTGGTGGAGGGTTACCTAGCTAAATTTAAAGAAGACGATCGGATATAGCGTTACTTGGTTGAGGTTTGTGCTGGAGATGGGGCTCTCGGTTGGAGACGAGGGAGATGGCGGGGTTGGGAAATTGGGGGTTTGCTTGGATCCATTGTTAGATTTCAAGAAGACGATCGAAGACGGAGAAGATGGATGCGGGAGACTGGACAAATGTGGGGAAGATAACCAAAGATGGTGGTTCTAGAAGTGTATGCGGCTAGTGTAGCTTGCGGCGCTTGAGCCAAAGCTAGCGAGGGAACAAAGATGGAGAAGCTATTACTTGGGGATTTTGATTGAGAAAGAGAGCAGTAAGCTAGGTTGGGATGCCGAACAAGGGATGCCAATGGCTATGGCTAAAGATTGAGAGAGCTAAGTGTTAGAGAGAATGGGTGGATAGAGAAGAGAAAGAAAGAGTAATTAGTTTTTAAAGAGAGAGTCAACGGGGTAGAATACGCTTGGCTTTGTGATGCTTAGTTGGTCTAATGACATGCATATTAAATACTCGCTTGTCAAAATAAGGGTATTTTGGAGATTTTAAAAAAGTAGACGGAAAGTGTGACAGTAACACCATAAGGGATCTAACTAGAAAATATAAGATGTAGAGTTTAACCTAAGTTGAGAGACCAAATCATATAATACATTCGGATTTACTAGAAGAAAAAAGAAGGACATTTCACATAGCTAGAACATTATATTTCGTGCCTGCTATTGTTATATTCAATCTGGTACCAGTAATGAATGGGTTGATGAGTCGAAAGAACATAGAATATTAACAACAACAATAGCTTTTGGATATTCAAGTTTCATTAGCTATATTAGTTTTGACATGTGTTATGATCAATGACTATGATATGCTATATTTGCGGCTAGGATTCTGAATAATTAACAAAGTGACCCAGTCATCGATGATGCATCCAATGATGTATCATCTCATGTATCATTAAAACCATGATGCGACGGAATAAAATAAACAGTAATAAAACTAATAAAACAGAATGACGCCAAGCTGTAATTTATGTCTACAGGTAAAATACTTGTAAACGGTGTCTCAGGGCAAAACTTCCACTATAGTTAAAGATTGTAAATACTTACAATATGAAAACAAACCGTTTATAGAGTGGAAATCATTACGAAAAATCCTATAAGAGAAGATGTATCTAATCTATACTAAACACTCTTGAAAACACACGTTTATGAAAAGAAAACAAAGAGTGTAGACTAAAACAGTGCATAATGAAAATTCTCTCTGTCAGCAAAAAACTTCCACTATATTAAAAGATTGTAAATACTTACAATATGAAAACAAACCTTTTAGAGTGGAAATCATTACAAAAACTCATATAAGAGAAGATGTATCTAATATATACTAAACACTCTTGAAAACACACATTTATGAAAAGAAAAGAAAGAGTGTGACCATTGAAGCTCTTACCATCTCGTGCCAATTGCATCCTTAAATAGAATTCGTCAACCAGTTGAAGGCTGTAGAATTCTTCGTGAAGGAAATGATGGAGACGAGTCCAGAACTGTGAAGAAGATCTATAATCGTTCCTCCAACAGTGTTCTCGAGGAGAAATTGTTCTCCGTGAATCGTGTGACCTAGAATGTAGGACTGAGAGCCTATTTTGGTAACAAAGGACGATTCAAGAGGGACAAATGGACTAGAGACGTTGGAAGAAGATGAAGCGGCCATGATATTTCTGAAGAGAAATTTGCTGGTAGTGATATCAGTCGTACCAATTTTTGGAAATGGAATCAAGTGATATCAATTGTTGGGAAATATCAATCTGGAAGATTATTATGGGAAGAATTAAAGATTTAGTATTTTCGGAGGACGTATTTATTGGAAGAACACACTTATCAAGAATCATCGTTTTGGTATCCACTGTAGAGCTGTAATGACAGATATACGAAGCGGCAAAGTAATCATGTCAAAGCTCGAATTTGAATGGACGTTTAACTTGGAAAGGTGGCGATTCATGATGACGATATTAAGTCAATCTAGAAAGTATATTAGATGCAAAGTCTGACTTAAATCGAGAAATCTCAATATCCAGATGTTAGATACCAATTGTTGGTGAGGTGTACTGGATAAAGAGGAGGGAAGTTGTGTCAATATCAATGACTCTTTGAAAATGAGTATGACTTTTAAGATACAAAAATTTAAGGAAATAAGATATGTTTTGAAATTCTAAATTCCCAAAAGATAGTTTACGAGGCATTCTGAATCATCTACACAATCCTCAGTAATCTCTCAAATCTTTAGGATATTTAGAATTAAGCCAATTTTCAAAAAATATTTCAAAAGAGTTTTTAAGTATAAAACATTTTTCGAAACAGTAATCGGATACTAAATGTTTCAAATGAATGGGTTTATCAGTTATTTGAACACAATGTTTGATACTAAATGTTGATTCAAAGAAAAATATCAAATATTGAATTGAAGGGTGAAGTCTGCTATTAAGACATAGTGACAGTCAGAGTTGGAAGTCTGCTGGCACTAATTGAAAGAGGGAATGTATGCAGCAAAGGTGATAGTTATTTGATACCAATTGAAATCAACTTTGTGTTCAGTAATTGAAGATTTTCTGAAACCAATTGTTTGGATCAAATGGTTCAGAAGAGATGAGAGTCTGCTAATCTATAGTGGTGGTGATTAGCAGAGTTGAAAGTCTGCTAATACTTGATGTGCCTTATGAGCTTAGCAAACATGAGAGTTTGCTGAATAATGATGGACAGCAGACATTGAGGTCTACTGATACCACTTGAGTGAAGAATTTTTCAGTAAATTATCCTTTTGGAGTGCCTTGGCTTCTGGAAGGATGGACCATAGGCTTCATTGGCATGGATTAACTGATGACTGTGCTCCTCCTCAATAGAATCCCAATTAAGTGAGAAGAGCACTAGAGGCGAAATGGAAGATAAGAGTCATTTCAGTCAGAACACTTGGATCACAAAGAAGCAAGTAGCTCATTCTCAACTTGGCTAGAAGTACGAACGTATTTCGCTTCTTGGTCAACAGCTAAGATGATGATGACTATCTTTAGGGTAAGAAAGTCATAAGTTCAAGACAAGGAATGAAGGAAGGAATTTTGAGTAGAGTTGTCTTGAACGGAGGAAACAACAGATATGAAGTGGAATTGTAGAAGCTACTCATTCCTCACAAGGTCATCATTCCAACAATAGATATGAGGTCTACTGTTGTGAAGTATTTAAGACCTGAATTATGGAGAGAATGAAGATTCACCAGAGCATCATGCGTTAAGGTGAGATCTTACATTCCTGAGAAAGGAGTTGCATAGGAAGCAGTCATTTCTGAAGAAATCCAAAACTATAGCTATCCATATTCCAACAATAATTCTTCTAATGAGATTTCTACCAATACTCTTAGAAGTTTTGAAGCAGAATAAGGTTCTGTTCAATTGAGTTAAAATCAGTTTTTAAGATACCAGTTGATCTTAGTTATAATGACAGCAGTTAAAATAAGATTAGATCAAAAGATTGTCATTATGCTAAGAACCAACTTAGTCTTTTGAACATCAGAAGTTTTTGAGAAGAAAATTTTAATATCTTCTATAGTGTCTGAATTAGATCTGCAAAATTAGATCGGATTCATAAGACTATTATTTAAAAGATAGATCCTGGTTTCTTCTCATCAGAATTATATTCTAACGGATAGGAATACTAATGGTTAAGGATTGGTTTGCTGTTGGGTTAACAGCAAAGTTATGTTTGCTATTGTGGATTCGGAACAGAAGATATAATATAAAGTACAGGTACCGAATCCATAAGCAAACATAAGATTTCATGCTATTAAAGAATATGCATACAAAAGCAGATAGGCATGAAGTAAAGTTGTCTTGAACAAGTTCTCATTTAGATCAAGATATTATCGATCACAAAGAGGATCTAATGATTACAAGATTCAATACAACTTCCGGTGACTTAACTATTCCTGGTAAACAACTAATCTAAACACCTGATACATTTCTAAAAGTAAAAATGTTACAAGGAGATGTCTATGGAGACCATTGACCAAAAATGTTTAACCGATGGGCAAAACATGATAGTGGTCAGAATCAAGTGGCTGAGCCAAGGAGAGAGCGGGGCTCATCCTTTTCTCCTCTTTAGCAGGTTTTCTATATCCAAGGTGCACTGCATAAACACATTCTAGATTTCTAGATATCGGTTCTAGTGCAAGCACTCATCCTCGGAAGTTTGAGAGGGGAAATCCAAAGAGAATCACGTTTGGCTCTCTGAAGATAAGGAGTTCTTCTAAAAGAGAAGGAACATTCAAACGTGATCATGGATATAGAGAAACGGGAGATATATGCTAAATGGTTGTTGAGGTAAATCTTCATACAAGAGGAATCCTCAAAACTAACCAAACAACTTTTGGTGGATAGGAAAGGTAATACCAAGTTATTGAGAGAGAAACTTGATCTAAGACTAAGAATACTCCTAAGTAACATTTTGAAAGGAAGGGATATTGTATCAGTGTCTGCCATAGTGTTTGGGAGGTAGTTTGCGAGTGATAGAGATGAGGAAACGAATGTCTCTATAAATACTCGTTGAGGCAAGACAAATGACCAGTTAATGAGATGAATTCAATAAGTTTGAAGAGTCCTTTCAACCATTTTCATTAAAGTCATAAAGGGTAGTGTGAGAGATGGTTGTAATTTCTAGATATCCGGTAAAGTTTCTTCTTGGAAAGCTAAAAGATTTTGAAAAGATAAAATAGCTTTCTTGAGAAGATAAAAAGTTTTCAATAGAACGAAACATTTTTTTCTGAAAGATCTTGTCAAAACGGATTTTTCAAGAAGACTTTTCAGAAAATAATTTGATTTCAAATAAGTGCTTTTACTTATTCAAGATTTTTGTTTTTACCGAAAATCTAAGAAATTATCTTTTACTTTAAAAATAGTCAGTTTCGAAAAGTTTAACCTCAACCTTTGTAGAAATTGCAAAGATACTCATGTATGTTGCACATTGTCTACTAAAGTGAAAACTCCTATAAGTCAGCACATAGAACTGAGCTTATGAAGTACTGTAGAGCAAGATTGTTCGTCAAAAAAGAAGGTTTGAAGATAGCACAGTCAAAACAGATCAAAGATAATCTAAAATTACTTTGATAAGAAGACATTAAACAAGTTGAGTAATGTAAATCATACTTGATAGAGTGAATAGGAATCAAAGAGCAAAGTATGATAAGTAGTTACTCAAGTTTTATATTTACATGGATAAACATGGAAGAACAGAGCATGCAAATATAAGGCTATGCAGTGATGATATATTCATAATCTTGATTATCAAAGAATCATAAAAGTAAAGCAGATATCAATCATATATCAAAACTCAAAAAGAAAAAGATTCGACTGAAGCAAGTGAATAGAATCATGCATGCCAGTCAAGCATAACATTTTATGCTGTTAGAGAGATAATAAAATTTGCTTGTTGATCTTGAGAGAATCTGTATTCCTGAATGAAAATCAAGAAGATCATTAGCAACATTTTATAAGCTTTAGAAAGCTCCAGAAAATTCTAGATACTGGAATAAGTTTTTCAAGAAAATCCATGGAATGGAGGAAAGGGAATATGTATCTTGAATATCTTATTCTCCCTTGGTCTTATGTGCTCATAGAAAGAAAAAGAGCAAAATGAAGGATTGAGCAATAGACATGGGATGTACCTTAAGCGACAGTCGTATTCAGATCGAGGTAGATGTTCTTCAAAATGTGCCTTTTGGAATCTGAGCTAACATGTCTATAGTCGACGTTGCCTAAAGAATAGATTTCCTTTGCAACAACTTATGAGATCTTTGATTCATATTTCTTAGAAATTGATTTCAAATAATCTTTGAAATATAAGCCAAGTTTCCAGAAACTAAATATCATATAACAGAGGGATCAATCAATGTTTCATGATATAGAATTTTTGACTCTTAACCTTTTTCATAAGAACATATATGAATCATTGAAATTCTTTCACTGTAAAGTTGCAGAACTTTTAACTAAGAAATTTCTCTCGAGAGGGTGTTGGATTGATAATAATCGTTAGCCTTATGTCAAGAGAATTTGAATCAGAAATCTTTTTTAGTGAAGCATTCATCTGAGTGTCATACATCTAAGGAAAAGTTATTCATAGTGCCAATTGAGATATGCATCTGTCATATGAATAATTATCAGCAGAGTTTTGAACTTTGTTGGTGAACTGCCGCTAAATCAAAAGCCTGTTTAAAAGAGTTTAAGCAGCGGAAATAGTAAGTCTTAGATTTGGAGAAGTCTTAAGTGGTTGTACACAATTATATAATCAGAACAACAGCACACTTAATCCTTCTTCCAAACGCAGATTTTGGAAATAATAAGAGAATAGCTTTTCAAAGGATAAATCGGTTTATAAAAGCTCATAGAGAGATACGGACTGAAAGATAAACTATGTGAAAGAAAATCTAAATTTATTCAAAGATAAATTACAGATTATATCATCCTAGACTCTCTATGTAAAGTTTCTGTTCTCGTCATTTCAAGCCTTTAATCTTTACTTAATCATCATAGACAAATTCTTAAGTAAAGAGGGCAATAAGAGACGAGAACGAGAAACATATATAAGAAGACAATTTTGAAGGTCGATCAGATAAAAATTATCTGAACGATTGAGTGCAGAGCACTCAGCCTTCTATGAAGATTGATTATTGCACAATCAACAACATTTGTATCTGAATACAAATTTGAAGATACGAATGCAATATATACAAACAGCTCTTCATCTTCCTTGGGCACCATCTGAAATATATCTTCAAATCGATCCAAGAGCTTGACCTTTAGCTTTAAGAATAAAGTCTTGAAGCTTCAGCTAAAGGCTAAGTTCTCCGAAGAAGGGTGAAGAACTCAAATCAAGAAATGGGTTCTTGACCAAGACACCGATATCTGTCTATTGAAGTTTTTGATCTCTCTCTTCTTCTTCAAAGCTTTTCTTCTTAGTAATCCATAGAGAGTGTTTTGCTTAGGTCTGGGTAAGCTCACTGTAATCTTGTGTGAAGATCTAAGATGCGTTGGTGAAGACGATCTCTTGTAGATCTTACAGTTTCTTTGACGTTCTTGTTGCAAACGTCTTCGAAGATTGATTTAAAGATAAATCAATCTTCGATCTATATCGCACACATTCACCCTTGTTGAAGAAGAAGATAGATTTATTATATAGACCGGGGGGTCAATTTGATCGTTGAGAGATGAAGATGGATTTTCTATCTGTTAGAGATAATGTCGTTGAAAACTGTCGGATAGAGATGTTGTTCACTAGATCTTTGACTGTTAGATAAAAGCTTTGTCTTGCAGATCCTGAACTGGTTACCTATCAGACTGTATTGATAAGTCTCTAAAAAGTGAGTCTGACTTATGATGCACTGTCAAGTGTTCTGTCCAATAAAGTAGATTCTTTTTACTTTTCCAAACCACGTGAGTAAGAGAGAGAAAGTCCTGCAGCTTTAACTATGTCAGGCTTCATAGAGATTTGAATTGCTTTTGAAGCTTGGACATTTTTGTCTTGTCTTGATCATCTGCAATCTTGTCTCTCTGTAGCTCGTGCAGAGCCAAGTCTGCTGGTGAGATGTTCAATTCTGATAAATGAGCCTTTTGTAGGAAAAGGCTGCTGATTATGCCGTGAACATTCAAACCATAGCAAGTATGCTGGTAACAGGTCTTCAAAGTACTTTCGTGATGCACATGATAAGTCTGCTGGTGACGAACCCTTTCAGAAACCTTGACATTACAGCACGTCTGTTGATGACGAGTCTTCAAAGTGTCATTTAGTGCATACGACAAGTCTGCTTGGTGACGAGTCTTACGAAAACCTTGATGCTACAGCAAGTCTACTGGTGCTAGTGCATATGAAGTGCTGGCCTGTCAATCATTATTAAGAAGGTAGGACTAGATTAGGATGACCCAACCTAAGACCTATGTGTTGTCGAACAAGTTTCCACACTAATCGGTATGCAGACGTCTTAGCCACTTGTTATGACACACTGTAATGGGAGCAAGTAAATCAAAATATTCAGAATATGCAAGGTGATAAGTTAATTATCAATAAGCATATTCCAATAGGACTTATTTGGCAAAAAGAGGTTCAAAGTCAAAAGGACTTGTGGTATACAAAAAAAGGGGTATTTTGATGTTCTATGAGTCCCAAGAGCTTTCTTTATCTTTCCCTGAGTGATTGACATATGCCCTGGTGTAGACACCCCAATTTCGTACCCCTATTTATAACATTCCATAAAATATCAAGACCTATCAAAAAGGACTAACGAATATTAAATTACATGGTTCAAAGTGCAAAGGACGGAAGAATCGACAAATGATGAACAAGAGGGGGTAAAGTGCCAAAAGAAGAAAGAAAAACAAATGGGAGCAACCCCATACATACTTGGGCGCTGCGCCCAAGTATGTATAAGGGTGCACCCCATTTTGCCCTATTCACTGCTAAAATTTGATTTTAGTACAACTCCTCAAGTGCAAAGTACAACACATTGATGCACGTAGATAAATATCAGGCTTTTCCTTCGTTGTTAGGGAATCCCCAATCTCAGCCCATAAATACAGAGGCCCAGTGCATTGATCGAACACACAATTTTATGGAGGAAATTTCACGAGTGTTGTTACGCTGTGAATTTCCATATCAACCCCGAAGCTCTGTTAGGCTACCGAAACCGCCCTTAAACACTTAAACTCTCTAGCCAAAGTGAAACCTAGTTACCCTATTAGGTTTCCGCCTTATTTCACCTGTTCAAAAATCTAAAAACAAATAGTTGCTCTGCCCGATTCCAGACGTCAAATCAAGCAAAAGCAAGCAATTGATCTGCCCGATTCCAGACTCGACAACAACAATAAACAAGTAAAAGCAAGCAGTTATGTCGTCCGGATCCCGAGGTGAAAAGCAACTAAAAGAAGCAGTCACGCTCCCCGAATTCCAACAACAACAACAAAACAAAAAGACTTCCTTTCTTAGAAGGACAGGGGAAGCACATGTAGACCACCTAGTAGGCATAAGCCTAGGCATTTACCGGGTTCAGACACTCACGTTCCAAGAGGTAAGTTTTGTCCCCGTAGTTATTTATTCTAATTTATAACTTAAATATAGATATCTAAGTAAGTTTCCTTTCTTTTTACACTTTAATATATAAATAGTAAAAATGTAAATATTTAATTAGTTTCCTTTATGTTTATATTTCAATATATAAATTGTTAAGATATAAATATTTAAGTAGTTTCTTTTCTGTCTTTACTTTAAATGTAGAAATAGTTATATTTTCTTAGTTCTAAATTAGTTTCTTTCATGTCTTACTTTAAAATAGAAATAATTATATTTTCTTGCTGTTTAAATTAATTTCCTTTTCGTTCTTTCTTTAATGTAATAATATTTACGTTTTCTTTCTGTTTAAATTAGTTTCTATTCTGTTCTTACTTTAAATATAATAATAGTTACATGTCCTTTTGTTTAAATTAGTTTCTTTCATATTTTTACTTCAATGTAAAGTAGTTATAATTTATTGCAGTTTATTTAGTTTCTTTTCTGCATATACTTCAAATATAGAAATAGTTATGTTTCTTATTGTTTAATAAATTTATTTTCTGCTTATACATGTAATAAATAAATTGTGTTGTTAACATAGCTTTTTTTTTCATTCTTAAAATAGCTTGTAAAAATGTTATAATTGTTCTCCAAGTTGTATTATTTCAGTTGTAATTTTGCTTCCTTTTCTTTAGTAAATGTAACGTAACTTCTCTTTATTTCTTTTTGTCGCATGTAAATCTATCTTTTTAAAACCAAAGAATATAAGATAAAACAAGCATATTGATAAACCCATTTTGAGACCGAAAGAGCGAGTTGGGTGCCTAACCCCTTCCTAACTCGTAACATAGCCCCCGAACCTATACAATCTGGTATTTTTGGTTTTTCTCTGTTTACCATAAAATAGAGGTAGCGACTCTGTAACACATTTTTTAGTCCAAAAATTGAGGCCGAGCATATTCCACGCGCTCAAAGTTTTGAAACCACCCCCCCCCCTCGCCTTTCAGTGGCGTGGATCTGGTGTGAAATGGGGCACTCACACCTGGTCATTTGGATATCTCCAACAACATTGATTGTTGCTGCGTGTACTGCATTTGATTGACTTGCTTTAGAGTAATGGAAGGAAATCGGGGTTGTATCAACCTCTAGGTACCCTGTACATATTTCTTCATCTATGTGGATTCTCACTTCAACAATGGCACTGAAGTTTCCATAGGGGAGGTACCTCATACGTTTAAGGTAAATTGGCTGGAGGTTTCTTTATAAACAACTGGGCTAATTCAGCCAAGTTAGGCCTCTCTAGAGTTTGAGCAATTTTCTTTTTCCACCTGGCTGCAAAATCTACACAGGTCTCTTTCTCTCTCTAGGTGCATGACTCAAGTTCTCTACTGTTTTCTGTACTGATGTTATCCTTATCTCTCTTTTGGAATTATTATGCAATTTGATCCCAAGTAGCAATTGTATTTCTATCTGGTAACACGAGCCAATGTTTTGCTTCCCCGACCAAGGTCAAATGGAAATTAGAAGCCATTACTTCGAAACTGGCACCCCTTGATTGCATTATCATGGAATAGGACCTTAGGTGGGAGATAGGGCATCCAGTCCCATCGAACTTCTCTATGTCTGGGATTTTGAACTTCATCAACAGAATAGTTGATGGTTGTAGTGTTCACGATTATGTAAAAAACACTTATTTGTTCAAGACTTTGAGCATTAACTCTTTGAGTTTCTCAATATCCAACTCAACTTTCCAGAGAGGTGGGGCTAGAGGTGCATTGTAGACATTCACAAGATTGGCTCTAGTAAGATTCATTTATACTGTCGATTGTGGTGTTTGATAGGCATTGTAGGGAACGCAATATTCGCTGCTCCCGCTTGACGAGCAAAATCCTTGGGTGGCCAGTAGGTCGTGAATTGCCATAGTTCCTGGGAAGTGAATTGGTAGTAGGAAAAGGAAAGCCCCCTGAATTTGGTTGTGGGACATTAGTACTCTGGACAGGGAAACTAGTATTTTGGAAGAATGGGTTGGTGTTTGGCACGCTAGTATTTAGAGGAAGGGTATTGTTGTTTAGAAAAGGAGAGTACGTAGGTGTTCGGAAAAGATGGACTAGTGTTTGGGAAATGAGGATAAGGGTTGGTATTTGGAGCTATGTTCCAGGTTGATATATGTTTCATGGGATCCCACAAGGGAAGGAGTATTTTCAAGGTTTGGCTTCAAGCTTTGCATGAGGGCAGTCATATGACCCATTAAATGCTCAGTGTGCGCACTCAGATTCTGATCCATCCATTAATGTTATGTAGCAGAAGTAGGAGCATAACCAGGAGCCCCTGTATCGGTACCCATAGAAGTTTGTTCTTCACCAGCCATTTTATCCAAATCTGTGCTTTCTCTGCTTGTATCAGAACTTGAACTCAAATCCCTTATCAAACGACCAGTACTATCCTTTAATTTCCAGGTTCGGGCCAGGTTTCTGAGAAAAGGGTTAAAGATGGTGTATTAGAAGGTATGGCTCAGGGAATCGGAGGAAAAGTATAATGTGCATATATAACTAACAAACTTTTTCCTAAAATTGGTCGGACAAGCATAGCTTTGTTTTGACACTTACATTTTAATCCTAGAGCAGTGGATTCTTTCTTCAGGGTATAAAACCTTCATATTTAACATGTATTTCGACCTCCCAAGATTGGACAAATCCAGGGCAAAGGGTCTATACTCTTTCCGGTATCTACCATTCAATTGATCTATGGGATACCATCAAAACTGTTGATCAATCCAAGTGCATTTTTTATGACCATGCGATCATCTTTTTTTTTCTTGATCGCCTAAATTTTTTTTCTGGTCAATGGCTCTTTTCTTTTTCTTTTTTTTTCTTTTTTTATGCACATATGATTGATCACTAGCTTTGAAGTAATAAACCGACTGGTCATGAAGTATCCTAGAAAGATATACATGATATTTACGCAACTATGAAGGGCTAGGCTGGCTAACACCCTGTTGGCCCCTCCTTAAGGGGCGTAGAGTGGGATAATTTCGGTCGTTGGGATCCAGGGTCTATGAACGTAGGTTCCTCGGTGTTTTTATCTGGGTTAAAAAGGGTAGCAGTTCGCAATATACTATGTGAGTGTGCACGTGTGTGAGTCATCTAATTTTTTTAAAATCATTTTTGCAATAATATAAAGCAAGAAAAAAAGTAAAAAAAAAACTTGTTACTTTTTTTTTGTTGATTTTCTCGGCTTGTTAGTTTGCAATCCCTGAAATGGGACAGAACGATTGTGTGCCTCGGGACGGCATTCCAAACAAGGCAAAGAATAAATAAATAAAATTGAGAATCTATCTATTCCTATTAATTACAAATTTGTCCTAATCCCCGAACTAAATAAAACGAATAAATAAATTATACATATCCAACTTTTGTAATAATGAATATAAATACAAATCTTCTCTTTCTTGGTTCCCTGCAAAGTGTTAGCAATAACAACGAACCAGGCACAAAATTTACGATACATATGTATGTGTTCAAAAGAAAGAAAGAAATATCTAGACTAAAAAAACAAAACAAAACATATAAACACATTAGTAACCAAAAAAAAAATGAGTATTGCCCTCTTTTATAAAATAAAATAAAAACAACGCTCCCCGGTTGAGTCGCCACTGTGATAACCCCGTTTCAACCCCGGCCTCACTACGTGAGAGAGCGAGAGATTTCAAAACTTAAGCGCGTGGAATACACTCTGCCCCGTTGTGGACTCTAAAATTGATAAGTATATACAGAGTCGACACCTCTATTTTAAGGCCAAATAGAGAAAAACCAAAAATACCAGAAACTTATGGGTTCGGGGGCTAAGTTACGAGTTGGGAAGGGGTTAGGCATCCAACTCGCCCTTTCGGTCTCAAAGTTGGGTTTCCTAATATGCTTAGTTTATTTTATACATTTTAGTCTAGAAAAAAAATATCTATACATGTATACGGAAAAGAAAATAAGATTTTTAATTATATTTAACCAAAGCAAATAGGAATGAAACGAAAGTAACGAGGCAAAGAAATAAAACGGACGTTATATAGACTATTCTCTAAACAAAGCTATAAAAAAAACAAAAAAAAACAACTAGGAACTATTTATATTGTATAAACAAATAAAGAAACTAACTAAATGGAAAGAAAAACATAATTACATAGCAGAAAACATAATAAAGGGAAAGAACAAATTTTAACAGTATTTACAATGATAGTAACAATAATATGTACAGACCCACAACATATATATATTTACATTTTATTTATAGACCAAAATAAATAACTATGGGACAGAATATCAGGTCCAAAACATTACCCCTTGGAGCGTGATAATCTAAACCTGATATGTCTTGGCTTAGGCGATCCACATATGCTTCCCTAGTCCTCTCAAGAGAGGAAGTCTTCTTTTTGTTGTGTGTGTGTGTGGTGAGTATGTGTATATGTGTATGTGTCTTGTCGTGTGTGTGTATGTGTATGTGTTTATGTGTGTGTGTGTGTGTGTACGTGTGTGTGTGTGTATGTGTGTGTGTGAGTGTTGATTGTAGAAAGACAGAGAGACATAGAGTTTGGCAGCCTGACGGAGGGAATTTTCTGTTGTAGCAAAACTTGGGTAGAGTAAGTTTGATGTGGTTCTTCTTGTGTGTTATGAAGGGAAGAAACCCTCCTATTTATAGGAGAAGAAGGAAACTCCTGAGGGCTTGAATGCAAGATATAGGTGGATATGCAAAAGGGCAACTAGCAGATACGGTGTTGTAGAGGCTGTGCAAAGTGCAGTCCCCTCGTGTTAAATCGTCGTGAGCAGTGATGAAGCAGGAGAGACCAAAAAGCAAAGGAGGGCGTCACACATGTAGTGTTGGGCGCGGCGCCGCATTTGGTATGTGTCGCGCCCCCATTTGTCCTTTATGCCTTTTCAAGTTTCCTTTGATGTTCTGGCCCCCTGAAACGTTTAAAAGGAAACATTCGTTAGTCCAAATTACTTGAAATAACATTTTCTAAGACATTATATAATAGGCGTACGAAATTGGGGTGTCTACAATATGTTACTTTTGATGCTAGTTCTATATAATTAGAGTTTTTGGGTGGAACAGAGAGAGTATCTTCTTTTGTTATTGTTAAAGATTGTTAGAGAATACGGGGTATTTTGAAGGGTGCTAAGTGTAACATTATGTTTTATATGCATATATATATAAATACCCTAGCCTAACCACTTTAGGGTTACAACTTCCAAACCATACTCTATTCTTCTCTTCTTCCTTATTGCTTTACATGGTATCGGAGCTAAAATCATAATAATAAAACTTGTACTAATCGGGATTTATTTTCTTCTCGTCTTTTTTCTTTTCTATTTTCTTTTGATTCATCGATGATTTAGTAGACCCCTACCACAGTAGTGTCGGCATTGGAGTTGTGACGCCCTGTGTGTGCGTCTGTGAACAACGGTAAGACAACTCAGGACGTGGTGTGGCTATCAGTCCCCATCATGTACTCGTACCCTGTACTGAACAAGGCTTCGGGGTCGTCAAATTACAGAAGCGAACAGGGAGTATCGCCTTTGTAGTCACTTGCCACGAAGGACTCTTTCTGACTTCGATTGGTCCCACGCACCTTCCAGACGTGTTTGCCGACCTGAGGCAACTTCAGCAGTACGTTTCCCATCGTCCAAAAAACCTTCATGTCGCCACAGCTCCGGCCACGCCCCGGCATGTCATCCGAAAATTTTATAGTTTGGTTAGCTTGTTAGACTCACCTTCTTTTGCTTAGTCTTCCTGTGTGGTTTGATTTTTGGATTGGATGTGTTTTTACATTATGTTGATTGATTTGTGGATTCGTACCTGTTTGTTTTGTTCTTGCGTCCTTGGTTTTATGGTCGTTTCGACTTCCGGGGTTACAGAGGCTGTTTCAGCTGTTATTACTACTACCGACAAGCTTACGGACAAAAAGTTTGATGGTAACAATTATATAATGTGGCGAAAGGTGGTTAGTAAGAATCTCATTGGCATGGAAAAGGGTGATCATCTCACGGATATTAAACCAGGGGAGGTGAAAAGGCTTGGATTCAGGATGATACATATCTTTATGGCCAAATGATGAATTCCATGACTGATAATGTTGCGAAGTTGGTTTCACATACGGAAGTGATTAAAGAACTTTGGGAGTACTTTGAGGTATTGTATGCAAGTTGTGATAATTTGAATTATCTTTATGACCTGTTTCATGATGTGTTTAGATAGAATCAAAAGGATCGCACCGTAACTAAGTATTTTGTGGATTTTAAGAAATTGTCTCAGGAATGGTGTATGTTACTTACGATTACAGCTAATGTTAAGCAAATGTAGGCACAACGTGAGAAATTTCTTATCATGGGTTTTTTAGCTGGTTTGCGACCTGACTTTGCTACTGCTCGTTCACAGATTCGGTCGAGTTCAGAGGTTTGCTCCTTGTCCAAGGCCTTCTCAAGGGTTTTGCTTGCTTATCGCAAGCCTGCTTTGTCTAAAGGGGGTCTAGGTGAGGCTTTGCTCTTATGAGTCAGTCGTTTCATGGGCCTCGAGGTTCTGACCAAGGAGGTCGCGGTGGTGGCAGCCACAGGGGTAGTAAAGGAGGTCGTAGTGGTCGTGGTGATGATTCACATAGTCGTGGAGGGAATCAAGTTGTCCGCGTATGCTATGGGTGTGGGGACACGGGACATTTGCAGCGCAATTGTTAGAAGTTACACAACTACTTTTGTTCATTCAGGTAAATCTATTTGCATTTCTTTCCTCCTCGAGTCGCAAATGGGTCATTGATTATGGTGCAACCGATCATATGACCGGTGATGCATGTACTCTATCATCATTTACTTCTTCAATATTGCCTAGTGTCATTTTAGTCGATGGGTTTGTTGATTCTATTATGGGGAGGGGTATTACTTGAATTACTTCGTCTCTATCTTTGTCTTTTATCCTATACCTTCCTGGTTTTCCGTTTAATTTATTGTCCATCACCAAACTTACACATGATTATAATTGTTATGTCTTATTCTATTATGATTCTTGTGTGTTTCAGAATCATACGACAAAGAGGATTATTGGTAGAGACTATGTGAAAGATTGATTGTAGCTAGAATTAAAAAGGTTAACTAATAACCAGTAATAAAAAGCAGAAAAACAAATTAATAAAGACAAAACAGAAAGTTAATGAAAAAACGTTTAAAAGAAAACTGTCAATGAACTGTTCAATGAAGAGTCCATTGAAGAGATCATTGAAGTGAATGCAGCGGAAAGAACAAAAATAAAAACAGTAAGAAGGAAGTAAAGAGAAACTGAATACGAGAGATAAACACAATGATTCACAAGTACCAAAGTACATGATATTTAGGCTCCGTTTGTTTCACGGAAAATGACTTCCGGAAAACGTTTTCCTCATTTTCCGGTGTTTGGTAACATTAGGAAAATGCAGTCAACGTAAAAGGTTTTCCGAGTCAACGGAAAATGAAGGCTTCTTTTCCGGAAAATGACTTACGGATTCATTTTCCGTAAGTCATTTTCCAAATGTTCGGGCACCCTCCGCCCCCTTTCACAATTGCACATATTTACTTACACACACAATATTTCACTCAACAAATAAATTGTTTAGAAATATAAATAAAGTTTGTGCATACTATTTATAAGTTATAATTTTAGTAAATGCTTACTACATTCTAAAATTAGTATCACCTATATTATTTAGGGACATCCTAACCATTGTCCATTTTCTATTTTAAAACATTTTTTTCATATCAATTATCAAAAAAATTATTTGTAATTGTGAGATTGAAAAAAGATAGACATTGATTTGACACCATTAATGATAAATGGTTACTAGAGAAAAATTACTTAAAGTTCAACACTATTTTATATTCAATATGTGCATTAATATTAGAATATATTTTTTTGTATTTATTCATATATAGTTTTCCGTAACATTTTTTAGGGACATCTTAAACATTGTCTATTTTCTATTTTAAAATGTTTCTTTTTCATATGACAACAAAGTAGCTGAACAACTTGGAGAGGTTGCGTTAGCAATCAAGAAACTTTCTGATGAGCAAGTGACCACAGAAGATCTCTACAAAGAGGTTATGAAAACTGAAGGCTTTGATGAAGTGTTTCTTGGTTCGGTGTTTGATCATCTGATTATCAACAAGGATTTGGCTAGAGGAATCATGGTAAAAAGTGAGAACCTTCGAAGGAAATGGATTGAAAAATTCATGACCCAAGAGTGGCATGGATACTAGTTTTATGTTTTGTTGTTGAAGGACAAGAAAGCTTTGGATGATGGTTTATTTTTAAAACAATTATTAGAGTTTTGGTAATATTTTGTTAGTATTTGAACATGATCATCATGTGGAACACAATATTTTGTACACATCTTAATTAGACTTTTGGTAAGTATTTTTGAGTAATGTGAAATTTTATGCTTTATGCAACGTACATTAAAAAATTATCCAAAGTATGCTGCCATTTTATGGTCATTATTGCGTTTGTAAAATAGCTAGTATACATGGAGAGTTGATAACTCGTGTGAAAATTTATGTTTAGTTCCTATTGAAGTATTATATACAAATGATATTGTAAAAAAAATGATTTCCAACACATTTTCACAAAGTTTACCAAACACCGGAAAATGTTTTCCACAACATTTTCATAAGACTTACCAAACAGCGGAAAATAGAATGATTTCATTTTCTGGAAATCATTTTCCGGAAAACGTTTTCCGGAAAACGTTTTCCCTGAAACAAACGGAGCCTTAGTAGATATATATGTTAAATGATTCATATACAACACAATGATTCACAAGCACCAAAGTACATGATATCATTTTAATCATATTTCATTATATCCAGAACATTGATACACAAGTTGCAAAAAGACAGTGCAAACATTAAAACAAACTTACAAAATCACGAAAGGATTGAAGCAATTTTAATCTGTAAAATTTCTAAATAATTCGATTTTCATTTCATAATATGTGTTGATCGATTTGCATTTCAAGATATGCGTTCATCTTCCAATTTTGTTTTTTCTATTCATTTTGTTTATATATAGTTTAATTTAAAAATATATATGTCGTGCGTTTAACGCACGGGTGCAAAAACTAGTTGTGAATAATAATATATGTAGGGTAGTAATACCCAAAACAATATATAATGTTGGTTATTGGGTATTATCTAGATAATACTCATTTATTAATGGATAGAATTGAATATTATTCAATAACACTCATTAACTTTAATGGATATTATTGGATAATACCCAAAACTACCCATTAACTATATTTGATAAATAATAGTTTTATCTAAATTAACTGGTAACACCCAATTGTCACCCCTAATTTGAAATAAGAAATAAGTAACAATGAATATTTTGATAAACTAACAACGAGAAAAATATGAGATTAACTCATGAGCAACCAAATCAATTAGGACAAACGAATACCACTTTTAAGAACTCGACACAAATACTGAGATTTAATATGAAGTTATATAACACTTTTCAAACGTATTCTAAACACAACTCGTATTAATTTTCACATCAAAATATCTTGAGATAGAAGAGTATATTTCTCAATCCAGATTATACATAACATTTGATTTTTAAGAGAGAGACACGGAGCAGCCAAGTATGCATGACTTAGATCATGTCTAAAAAGATATGAAGTTGTATAATCAAAATGGTGTAGTGATACGGACTGTTTACCAACAATGAAGCATTCAATGACACTTCATTTCCTCAAAACGTTAGAAATTGAAAATTTGTTTCCAAAAATTCGTTATAATGAGATACAATTGATCTCAAAACAAATTAGGATATATCCGGCAGGTAACTTTCACACTTTATTAAAAGGAGCCTCAATTTTTTATTCACATGATAAGAACCAATAAGATACTATTGATGATCAAAATCTGATTTTTTTATATATTTTTTTAATGTGAACCGGCTTGAAAATTTTTATGAAATTGTAAGGTAGCTCTTTCCTTTAGAGATATAAACAACACCAACTGAGTTATAAACTTTTTGTATGAAACATTAAGAGCAAGTTTTGTCATTTCAGAAAAAATCAATTCTTATATGTAGTATTGAAAATTAGTTTCTATAGAAATGATATTCAAAATATCATTGTGTAGGAAAACAGTCGTGCAATGCAAGCTAATAGAGAGAGATGTGATTACTAATATAACCACAAGGTGTGACACACTCAAACAATGTACAATTCAGGAGGTTTACGTAGAATGTAAACAATCAATCAATCATGTTCACCCATGTCTTGGCAACTAAGTAAATCCTAAGATAATCAAGTGCAATGTATACATAGGAAAAGATATTTTTTTTCTCAAATAACTCTTGAGTGAAGATCAATCTAATATGCCCCAAGGGTGTGTTCATTGGGCTTCAAAGTGTGAGTTCGGGTTCAATCATGCCATCTCATGCCCCCTTGGAGGAAAAAAAAAGATCAATCTAATATCATAAAAATTGTATTTAGAATCACAATTAAATTTTGATATATAAGTCCAGTGATCACCATCTCAATTATCCCTTGTGTCATAGTGTAATTCATAAATCCTCAAATATCTAAGAAACATATATGAAAATTTATTTAATTAACTATTTATATGATTCATAAGAATTTTATTTTTAGTTTTCAGCATAATAAGATAATTGTCATCTTTATCCAATATATATAATAAACAACAGAAAATATTATAGGCAACATAGTTAGAAAATTATTCCACACAAAATACCATAAAGACTGATTTTCCCTAGGGATAATGTTATCATATAGTAAAACTTTTATAAGAGGTCTATGCTCACAATTAGGATTATGATAGGTATAGTGTGTTTTTCTTTTTCTTAAAGGTAAGTGTATATGATTGTTTAAAACCTTTGATTTGACTTTTAAATCATTTTTAATGACCTCTATAAAGTTTCAAAGGTTTTAAATCAAACAAATTTTTTATGTTTAATTTTATAGAAGATATGAAATCTAAGCTTCTATCTAATAAGAATTTATCATGCACAAGATTAGGTACAATATGCATAATATAGATTTCCATAGGTATGAGTTTAACTGTGCTCAGATTATAGCAATGAATAGTAGCAAAGTGTATTGAAATACCTTCTTCAATCATACTTACCTTCCAATAACTCTTATTATTGTAAATAATTTCGCAAGCTAGACTATCTTGTCTTTTATCAAGATATTCAGCCCTTGTATTTATTGATATCCTTTTCATAAAGATATGTTCAGTACCTGCAATGTTAGAGAAACAAGAAATAGAGGCAGGAGAGGTAGTGTTCCAAGCAGTTTTGGTAGTTTTGGTAGTAATAGATAGATGAGGTTTCCAAAAATCTTTCATTGGAGACTTCATTAAACCTGAAAATATTTCTTTGTAGTATTTATAATTATACCAAAAGCTACCATTGATTTTAAACAACCAATTATTGTTTAAAGCATCAAACCAAACTTTTTAAAAATAATTATCCATAATTTTTAGAATTATATGAGAACTTTGTTGTTCAAAATTTTCATCTTTGAAAACACTGTGTTTAGAAAACTTCTTTTTGAAAGGGCAATCCAAAGATTTTAGCAAAACAATTTCTTTGAAATCAAAAGGAGGATTTTGAAGCAAAGAATTTTTACTGGTAAAAAAACAATTATGAATATTTCTTAATGTAGCTTCATTTTTCTTATCAACACTACAAGTGACATTTAAAGTTGTATCTTCCTTTTGAAAATTTCTATCAATTTGATCAAAAACATTGTAAGATTCATTTTGCATGATATCATAGTGGTTTACCTTGCTTTCATTAGTAGATGAACTACTAAAATCTTGAATATAATTCACCATAGACGAAGAACACTTACTTTTGGATTGAGAGTCTTGAGTCCGATCTTGAAGTGTTACACTTCTTCTTTCTGTTAAGATGTTTTTCAAAACTTTGAATAATTAATGCATCAATATCTTTATACAATTCCATCTTACTCATATCATTGCAAGTATTGACAAGCTCTTCATCCTTGTTAGTCTAAGCTTCTAGGAAATCTTTCTCTTTCGTGATATTGAGTTATTGGGAAAGGTAGGATTCAAAATCTTTAAGACTATGAATGAGCAAATCAATAGTAATAGAATATATTTTCAAAGAATTTTCCAATTCAAATAATTTAAGATTGAAATTTTCAAGAAGGGACCTCAAAATTTTGTTTATCATATATCCTTTCATTGGAGACTACATCTCCTAAAGATTGTAAAGCTTTAGATAGATCAAGAATTTTAATACTATAAGAAGTAATCCTCTTGTTTTCTTCCATTCTCAATTTTTCAAATTTGGTTTAAAGTCTAATACGCTTAGTTCGTCTCACACTTTCAATGCCTTCACAACGACTTGTGAAGAACATCTCATGTATCCTTGGCAAAACTAAAATTGGTAATTAATCTGAACATATAAACTTAAAGAAATTTACAAATAGCTCTTTTAGCTTTGTCACTAAAGTTGGTAAGAAATCGATCTTCTCTAGATCAATCCTTTTCAGGTAAGGGCAACAATCATTAATTATCTAAAAGGGTTTGACCAACCATTAAGAACAACATCCTAAGCACGTAAATCAATTGATTTGATATACATACTCATAGGATTTTTCCAACTATTATAATTGATACCATCAAGAATAGGAACCTTGACATATTCATAATTCATCATGGCTACAATCAGAAAGGACCTTCTCTTTGTGTGTCAAGAGTTGGCTCTGATACCAACTGAAAGATAAATTGTAGCTAGAATTAAAAAGATTAGCTAATAACCAGTAATAAAAAGCAGAAAAACAAATTAATAAAAACAGAACATAAAGTAAATAAAAAAGACGTTTAAAAGAAAATTGTTCAATGAAGAGATCATTGAAGTGAATGTAGCGGAAAGAAAAAAATAAAAACAGTAAGAAGGAAGTAAAGAGAAACTGAATACGAGAGATAAACCTTTGATCAATAAGTAAATCACTTATTGATCGTGCATCATGGCAAAAAATATTTCACTAGTAAAATATATGTTTAAGCTCATTACATTCAAAAAAGTAACAAAGTGGAATGTATGAAAATCTCTAAATATAGCAAATATAGCTTTGAAGAATAACACACCCAGAATAGCTAGACTGATCGATATTAGCTAAAAAGTGTTTAACACAATAGTAATGAGTGTCATGTCATCAAACAAGCTACACTAAGACTGCTTCGAATGAAGGCTTCGATGATGCTTCATTCAAGGATTCATATTAAACTAACAACGGCAATCTTTGATATTAACTTTTCTCTCTCTTTCTTGTGTTCTCTTTTTTAGTTGTTAGTTCCATAATCTACAATGGTGAACGTCCTATTGTAATTATATGCGCCAAGAGTACCTAGAAACCTTGTACAACAAGAAAACATATATACTTATCATACAAGATTAGTAGATTAGTGTAATAAATAAGGATTCTAGCATTATAAGTTATATTGACTTACGATATTACAAGGATTAAGAATAGGTCGGCTGTGTCAAGGAGGAACAAGCAACACGGCTCAACCCTAAAACATAATATACATTATATACAACTGATGTCTTAAATTATTACCTCGCAAGTGTTCGAATCAATATAGAGTATAGTGTACGGAAAGCAAGAGTCAAACCACAGAAATAAGAAGTATCTAAGGCAAGTAAACATGTAACAATTATAACTAAGGGGGATTTTGTTTGATTTATCTATTTAACTAAATTATTATAATGAAAAGCAAATAATCTAATTAACAGTTTATTCAAAGCAGCAAACACAGTTTGTGAAGATCTAATGGTGGAAGAGAATCTAGGAATATAGATTCACGTGTATCTACTCTAATGCTCTTTTGTCTAATGTATCAATTAATTAATCTTGGGTTCGTTCACGAAAGATTGGTATAGTTTGTTAAATTATAATTCAATCTCCATCCTAAATAACTCATCTGAGTCTATACCCTTAAGAAAAAGAACATATGAACCTAACCCTAACTTATCACTCTCGTGCATCGATAGGTTTAATTTACCACAATGGTGAGCCAGTGTACGACATATGCATATGGCCGTGCAGTTATCCGCACCTCTAAGTCTTTAACTATTTCGATACCATTCATTAGGAAAAAGCCAAATAGCAAAGAGATTGATAAACACTGTGATCAACAAGATTTGATTGAATATGAAATTATAATAGAGCAAAAGATTCGATACAAGTTACCTTCAATTCCTAGATATGAGCGGTTAGTTCATCCTCAAAGAGGAACCGATCAATTGGATGAAAGAATACATGAACAATCTTCATAAACTATGAATACAAGCAAGAAAAACTATAAATTACAAGCTAAATTCGGATTATTTCCGACCTAGAACTCAAGGCTACAAGGTTTGTATTTATACTAGTGTTTACAGGGCAAGCAGTAGAATTAGTGTGAAATTCCCATCTTTGTAAGTCGGCTAGGCTTACGAGGACAAAGGGTTTTGAGCATGCGGAAACAACGCTGGCAGTTCAATCGGGGCTGCTTTACTGGAGACCTTGCGGGGGCAAGGCTTGAGGAGAATGCGGCCGCAAGGCCTTATCTTTTTCTGGTCCTTCATCTTTCAGCCTTTTGCACTTTTCACCCTTCCTTCAATTATTCACTTAAAGCCTCATGAATTTAATTCCATCTAAAACCCTAAAACTCACAATTAAGCTCCAACACACACACACACATATGTATATATATATATATATATATATATATATATATATATATATATATATATATATTAACAACCGTGATTTTCTCGCCTAAAACTCTAGCCATGCATTGGAAGCTGAAACACTTTGTTTTATTACATTTTCTTTAATTTTTATGCCAAACATTTAATATTTTTGGATAAGTTGACATGAATATATTTATACATTTCTATGAACTTTAAACACACCCAAACTACTGGTATTCTCAGCACAATTCACAATATCATGTTAGACCTTTTGTTTTCCATCACTTATTTATAAAAGTTTGTAGATGTTCTTTACGGATGTTCAATCAATCTTCTGTAAAATTCAAAAAAAAAACGTTTGTCACAAAATAAGCTTTAGATATTTTGAACCCAAAATTTTTACTATAACTATTATGGCTTTCATATCATTTGTCCTAAGAGACATCCACAAATAAAGATGGATTCTCAAAGCTAGAGTTGCAAGGAAATGATTAGTCCCAACTGAAATAAACAACGAAGTTGTTGACATAATTGAATTGTAAAGTTAAATATTTTTTATAAGCATGAAGAATGAGGTTAAATTAAAAAAATAAGAAATGTAACATATAAATTTATCAGTTCTGATAAATTTAAATCTAAAAATTTTAGCTCTATATTCCTTTCAAAATAACCTTAAGAAATATATTTAAAATTTTAGAATATAATAGATCTCAGACAATAAAATACAATATTTATCTTTAAACGATGTTTTTACTAAATACTTGAATTTATTTTATTAGATTTGATAAATTGAATTCTCAAATTATTAGATATGTATTTTTTTCAAAAAAAACTTTTAAAAATTGCACAAAATGATAGAAGCTCAATTCTCAACTCATTGAAAAATTAAAAGGATTTGAATAATTTGGGGAGAGAGATCATTAGGATTTCTTACCGAAGGTTAGGTGGATGAAATTTTAAAGTGTAGGAATAGACATCAAATGAAGGATTCTAAATTAAGGGTTGTATTTGTTAGACGGTGGATGTTGAATTTGGTTAGTGTTGAGGTGGTGTATTACTTATATTAATAGCTTAAAAATGACAACTTACATGACATGGGGCTTAAGGGCAGAGGTGAGATTTTAATGGGTTGAGTTTTATATATAGTAGGACTTTTAGTGATTTTCAATTGGGTGAGTTTTTTTATTTCTTATTTTGGAATTGGTCATAAGAAAATAATAGGAGAAATTGTTGGCCGAATATCTTTTCTCAAACATTTTTTCTCTCCAGTCCAACGTTATTTTTTCAACCGCTAAACTCCATTTTCGAAATATTGTTCCTAAAATTCCCAGATCGTCTCCTTCAACAGCTTCGCCCAACACTTTGAATTCAAAAATCATCATTATTGCACAACGAAATGGGGATCGACCTAGAGGAGGAAGAAGAAAGCTTACGACGTACGAGAAGTAAGAAGAAGGCGTAGGACATTTAATCTGGTTCATTATGATTTTGCATCGTGGTGCATCAATTTTGCAACACGATGCAAAATTAGATCATGTACTCCCTCCATCCCAGATAAATGTTCCTACTATCTATTTTGGGATATCCCAACTAATGTTCCTAAAGACTTTTGGTGTAAAAAATTTCTACCATTTTTCCTAATATATCCCTTCATTAATACTATCATTATTGCAAATCTAGAGAGAGAGTGAGTGTAATTGGTACATAATTAAAGAGAAAGATAGTGTGTAATGGGTATTATTGTTACAACATATTTTACAACTCATCATTAATTACATTTCTTAATCCTTGTGTTTTGTTTATTACGAACATTTATCTAGGAGGACCGGGACGGAGGGAGTAATTAAAATTGATGTATTGTGATGCATAAATTCGGTGCAACACGATGCAAAATTGGATTGAGTGATTTAAATTGATGCATCGCGGTGTAAAAATTGATGAAGAGCGGTGCAAATTAGGATTAAGTAATTAAACTGATGCATCACGGTGCAAAAATTGATGCATTGTGGTGCAAAAATTGATACAACGCGATACATTTGAGTGTGTAATTTGTAGCGCGCCTCAGACTCATTAAGGGTATCGTTGTCTTTTCACCCTCAAAAGTGACTTTTTCCGGTATAAAAAAAAGACAATGAACTGTAGCGATTGAAAACTTTGAGAAAGGGACCGACCCGAATTCACCCCAAAATAATATCGTGACTGAATAATTTTGTTGAAGTCTTTGAATGAGATGTATTAAAGTCTTTAGATTTATTTAGTCCATATGAAAATAGTAGTATGTCCGGATATATTTGGTATTTGTTTCTTTAATTTAATAATCTTATATATATATAAATTATGTTGCAGAAAATGTTGCTTCCTAACAGTATAATATTGGAGATTCTAATCAATCATATGTATCGGCGACGATACATATGGTAGTGAAAATGATGGTGTTGCGATTTCCAAATGATCTTTTGGTTAATTTATTAGATAACTTAATCCAGTCAATGGTTGAAAGTAGAAATATGTCATTTTTGGAGTTTTTTTTATGGCGTGACATATTTTGCAAGGAAGAGCTATACATGGTCCGACGCATGATGTTGTTGACACTAGAAATGAATATATGGTTTCTAACAATCTTTGAGAATGAATAACTTATTTGTGTTCAGATTGTATGTGCATGGCAGAGAAAAACACAAGTTTGTTTGAAGACATTCATTCTATTGAGTTTTTGAATAGTATAAAGTGTTCATGATCGCCCGACCATGAATTAAAACTTAAGATTGGTGTTACGGTGATGTTGAGAAACATTGTCCATACTGCAAGGTTGTACAATAGAACAAGACTAATCATTACCAAGCTAGGGAATCACATTGTTAAAGCAATTTTTTTGAATAAAAGCTATGTTGGAGACAAAGTGTTTATACCAAAAATGTCATTTTCTTCATCAGATGTGAGGTTGTCTTTCAAATTTCAGAGAAGACAATTTACATTGGTAGTATCGTATGTCATGATAATTAACAAAAGTCAAGATCAACTATTTTCGCATGTAGGATTCTTCTTTAATAAACCAGTATTCAGGCATGGCCAGTTGTATGTCACAGTTTTTAGGGTAACAAACCGTTCTTGGTTGAAGATATATATTAATATCCGATGAAGATGGAAAACCAGCAAATAAGACAACAAATATTGTGTATAAGGAATTTTTCCAAAATCTATAATATTACCAATAAAATGAAGTATTTCTATTTAAGTAGTTACCTCAAACATTACTTTTCTTAATTTATTCTTTTGATTTGCTTTTTCGTTTTGCTTGAATATTATTTAATTTTAAAAATAATGCTCATGTGTTTAACGCATGGGTGTAAAACTAGTTAGTAGTCAAAGTCTCGTGGAATCACTATTTCTAAGTTGAATAAGTACCTTATAGATGTGTATAAAACACATCTATCAACAACATACCTTTACATAAACAACCCTAAACCAATATAACCAAAGTCTCCAAAATAACCTTACTATAATAGACATAACAATTAATAATTAATCAAGTTAAATACCAAGAAAAGGTAAAACAATTAAATAATATATTCTAACTATATAAAAAACTAAAACAAAGTTAATTTATAAAACTCTAACAATATAAACCCTAAAGATAGAAAAAACCTAATAAATAATTTCTTCCCAGAATAGTCTTTCTATAAAAGGTTTAAATGATAATAATTAGTTAGTAACAACCAAAAAAGGTAAAACTAATAATAGATTAATTTAAGCAATATAAATAATAAAATAATGTCAATAAATTAATCTCTTACACTATGCATCACGAGTACTTTATTTTCTAGATATGGCTCTCTCGTTTGTTGTGTATTCCAGTGTTACTTCTCTCACTCTGCATCAACTACATTGTCGTTTGGGTAATTCGTGTCTTTCCTCTCTGAAGAAATTATGTCCTAGTCTTCGTGTCTACATTAGATTGTGAAGCTTGTCCATATGCTAAAAACCATCGTGTTTCATACTTTCCTAGGGTCAATAAAAGGGCTTGTGCCCCGTTTGAGTTAGTACATTCGGATGTTTGGGGTCCATCTTTGATTGTGTCAAAACTTGGCTATCGCTATTTTGTTACCTATGTGGATGATTTTTCTCGTGTAACGTGGATTTATTTAATGAGAAGCCATTCTGAATTATTTTCTATTTTTCGTGGCTTCTGTGTTGAAATTCATACCAAATTTGGTGTGCCTATTAAAATCTTTCGTAGTGACAATGCAAAAGAATACTTCTCCACTCCTTATTCCACTTTTATGCATGATCACGGCATGACTCATGAATCATCATATACCTCAACAAAACAGGGTGGAAGAGCGAAAAGAATCACCACTTAATGGAGAGTGTTAGGGCTCTCTGCTTTCAAATGCAAGTACCCAAGCCATTCTGGGCTGATGCAGTCTTGACTGCGTGTCATCTTATTAACTGAATGCCATCTTCTGTTCTTCAGGGGGAGATTCTATATCGTGTCTTGTTTCCTTCGTGTTCGTTATTCACTGTGCCCCCAAAGACCTTTGAATGTGTTTGTTTTGTTTGGGATCATCATCCACAAGTCACTAAGTTGGATCCCAAGTCCCTCAAATGTGTCTTCCTCGGTTACTCCCGTTCTCAAAAGGGATACCATTGTTATGCTCCCGACCTAAATCGTTATATGGTTTCTCTTGATGTTACATTTTTTGAATCTCGATCCTTCAACCCTACGCCATCCATTCCACCACCACCTTCAGACTTAGAGGATTGATTTCCTTCTTAATCTCATTGTAGGGTCTGATCATATTCATGTTCCCCCATCTCGTCCTCCCATTCAGCAGGTCTAGTCTCGTCGTTTGCAAACGATGCCTATATCTACACCTCACCTCCTAATGTTGTCTCTATTGAGCCAGTCCTCTCGTCTGTCGATCCTCACACTTCTGCATCTCCACCATCTAATCTGGATGTTCCGATTGCTCTTCGAAAAGGTAAGTGTAGTTGTGCACAATATTCCATTGATAACTACGTTAGTTACTTTGGCTTAACAAGTAAGTGCAGCTTAGTGGTAAGACGCTTCACCCATACCTAATAGGTCGTGGGTGCGAGTCACCAAGGGGGTAAGTGGGGAACCACTACTGATCATCTTTTTGAAAAAAAAAAGTTACTCTAGCTTGTCTCCTCTACTTGTTCATTTCTTGGATCACTTGAGTCTTATCATATTCCTAAGTATGTGTCTAAGGCAATAGCTCACCCTGGTTGGCGAACAGTTATGGAAGAGGAGATGCATGCTCTTCAGCAGAATCAGAAATGGGATTTGATTCCTTTGCCAAATCATAAGAGAGCAATTGGTTGTAAGTGGATAATCATAGTGAAAGTCAAATCCTGATGGCTCCCTTGCTCGATTGAAGGCACGTCTAGTTGCAAAAGTTAGCCCAGACGTACGGTTTTTGGTTTCTCTTGTTGCATCCAACTATTGGCCGCTTCATCAACTAGATGTGAAAATGCATTTCTTCATGGTGATCTGCATGAGGAGGTTTATCTTGAACAACCACATGGGTTTATTGTTCAGGGGGAGTCAGGTATGGTTTGCAAATTAAAGAAGTTCTTATATGGTCTAAAATGGACTTCGAGAGCTTGGTTTGGACGATTTAGTGATGTTGTGTTAGACTTTGGTCTTATGCGTTGCAGCATTGATCATTGATCATTGATCATTCTATGTTTTATCGTAAGTCGGATGCTGGGTGGATTCTCTTAGTTGTGTATGTCGATGATATCGCCATTACTGGTTGTGATAGTGTGGATATTCTTACTCTAAAGTCTTTTTCTTGTGGAAAGGTTTCAAACAAAAGACTTGGGGAACTTAAAGTATTTTTTAGGAATTGAAGTTACCCGTTCGAAACAAGGCATCCTTCTCTCTCAACGGAAGTATGTACTTGACCTTCATACTGACACTGGGATGTTAGGAGCGAAACCAACTGAAACTCCTATGGATGCTAATGTGAAGTTGAGAGTTGATGATGGTGAGGAATTGACTCATCAAGAGAGGTATCGCATGACATTGCGTTTGCGGTAAGTAAAGTCAGTCAGTTTATGTCGTCTCCACGAACTACTCACTAGGAGGCTATAGTGCTAATCCTCTTGTATCTCTCAAGGGAACTCCAGGTCGTGGGTTACTATAACGAGATCATGGGCACATGAGAGTTGAGGGATTTTGTGATGCTGATTGGGCTAGGTGTCTAATTAGTAAGAAGTCAACCACGGGGTATTGTATATTTGTTGGAGGCAACTTAGTGTCTTGAGGGGGGGTGTTAGAGAAGAAGGGGTATTCTAAAGTGTGCTAGGTGTAACATTATGTTTTATATGCACGTATATATAAATACTTTGGCCTAACCACTTTAGGATTAAGGCTTCCAAACCATACTCTATTCGTATCTTCTTCCTTATTGCTTTACAAAAATGGGAACAAAAGACATACTGACCTCAAGTTAACAATTAAATTAATCGGTCTCTAGCAAAAGGGGAAGTAACAAGACATGGCAAATGTAAGGAGAAGGTGTTGGGATTTTAGCGAAAGCATAAGGGGTGTTGCCAGATATTTACCAAAATAAATTAATTTCATTATTATTATTTATTGGGTAGAAAAATTATAATAAATAAATTTTAGTATGGGGAGCTAGCCTTATAGAGTTCCCTGACTTACTTGAAAATAATCTTACCAAAACTTGTTTAGTTTGCTATTTCTAGCATCATTAAGAAGAACCCAATACAAAAACTTGCTAAAAAGAACAAAGAGAGAAAGAAGGAAGTGAAGTGAACAAGAATGAAAGGAACCACTACCACAACAACTCTCGACCACCACCGCCAACCGCCACCTTTAACCACCACCACCAGCCACCTCCGACCTCAGCCTTCAGCCACCACCGTCCTCCGCCTCCAACAACCACCACAAGCCACCACCGACCTCCGCCTCCGCCACAGTCATCTCTACCACCACCACTATCCAACCACCTCTATATTCTATTTACTAATAACAAAATAAATTATCACAATTTTATAGTTAGAAAGGTTTGAACCTTTATCATTCTCATTAGCACCAACACTCATTACCACCACTACCACCACAACTCCCGACCACCACCGCCAGTCACCACCTTCAACCACCACCACCAGTCACCTCCGACCTCAGCCTTCAGCCACCACCGTCCTCCGCCACTGCCACCTCCACCTCCGACAACCACCACAAGCCACCACCGACCTCCGCCTCCGCCACAGTCATCTTCGCCACCAGCCACCACCATCCGCCACCACCACCATCCAACCACCTCTATATTCTATTTACAAATTAAATAAATAAATTATCAAAATTTTACAATTAGAAATGTTCGAACCTTTATCACTCTCATTAGCACTAGCACTCATTACCATTAAGCTAAACTTGATACTTGATATGCAAATGAAATTTTATTTTAACTATAATGTAAAATTACAATTGAATTTCACACATTATCCAAACTATGGAATTACTATAATTTTGAAAGCAAATTCCAAGTTGTTTAAATTTCATAGAATTCTAATATTTATTGAATTCAAAATCAATGCATCCAAACAGACCCTAAGCGAGATGGTATTATTCTATCATAACATTTTTATTTCTTCATTATGTTTCAAGTGTTTTTGTTTTACTTTATTTATATATCTTTTCTGATTTAAACTAGTAACAAAAAGCACGTTTGATAATTGTTTATATTTCTAATTATGCATGAGCTTTTGTGTAAGAGTTTATACAAAAGCTATGGAGGAGACGAATTTAGGGGTGACAATTTGTCGTGACCAAAATTCAAAAGTCGGATCTCATTTAATTTGACACTTCTATGTTTTAGACAAGAATCATTTTTTCTTTGTGAGAAACAATTTTTTTCATTTCTAAATTTTTGAGGGAAAATAAGAACTGTTGCTAGTTTTTTAAAGATAAAAACCGTTACCAAAATAAAACATCTCAAAATATCCCGAACAAATGGAGTAGTTTCTACTCGTAAAATATATGTGCATATGAATTATTAGAAAAACGTTGAAATGATGAACGAATTTGGGGAGAGTAAAGCACTATTGAACCTTCTCTTAACAAAGTGACAATCAATTTCAATATATTTGGTCGTAAGTTTGTAACATCATAATATGGCACTGATCACGACTATGACCACATGCTCAAAGATATTATAAAAAACCACACATTTCACCAATATTTATAATACAATCAATTATTTTTTCTTATGTGATATGTCAAATCAAAGAAAACAATAATTTGAAAACAAAAGGAGTAATCAAGTAGAATGCCACAAGATACGAATTTGACCAAGGCTATGTTTGGATGCTCAATTCCAATCTTTAGAATTGAAATTGAAAGAACAGTTTGGAATTGAGAACTTCATCATACCTAGTTCTAGCAATTGCATGGATCAACAAGTAGTTTTAGATACAAAAAATATACATTACGGCTGAACCCATAAAGCTAAACTTATCTTTGAAATTGATGCACATCAAACAATAACCCCCAAGAAGAAAAAACCAAACAAACAATATGATTTATACAACCCAATTACACTACCCCTCCTAGTAATACAAAATGAACACTCACTCTCTCCCTCTATATAAACAATATCCACTAACAAACTGGTTTTATTGAAAAGAGCCCTTTGTTTGCACTGTACTATTCCAAGTCTCAAAACCATCACCTCTCTCACTCTCTCTACTAGACTCGGAAGCTTCGACCTCGGCTCCTTGAGATTTTTTGAGCTTTGCCACAAGTATCCACATGTTCGCAAGTTCGTTTTCAAGATAAGCCTCTCGCTGTTTCGATTCTTCAACTCGACTATGTAGCTCAGATTCTCTTTGATCCTTTTCTGACAGAGCAGCTTCATATGAAAGCTCTCTCTCCCTACTCAAAGCAAGTTCTCTCTTCAACTCCGACTGTAAAGGACCTTGATCTTTCTGTCTGATATGGTTGTGTTCTTTTCGACCATTCTTGGTGAGACCACTTGTTCTGCGCTGGGTTGGGGAATTCTTCTGTGATGCCAACTCAGCTGATAGTCTCTCATTGTGGTTCATGAGCTTTGCAACTTCTTCTGACAGTGCCTTGAGCTCAACTGCCGCAGCAGAGGCCAAACCTTTGGCATATGAACTCTCCTCTGCCAGCTTCCTGTTACGAAGCTCCAGCTGCTCTTTCGACTCAGTAAGCTCGGTTACCTTCTGTTTAAGTTCTTCAATCTCTATTGCCTATTTTAGCAGGAAACTAATTCAGGTGTTTACTTAATGACAGAGTAAACATATACAGGCATGCCTAAGGGAAAGAGCGAAAGGTGCCGGGGTGGGGGGGTGAGGATGGTTCATCAGTCATTGATGTTATGTGAGAGTAAGATATACATAAAGAAGAAGCATGAAACATGAATTATATGGATAAATTTGATCCGACCAATAGAGCTACATATAGACGAGATAACAGAGTCTGTTAATGATTGTATGAAGTAGAAGAGATGCCCTAACAATAATTAATATCTAAAAATCTCCCAAAGAGAGCACAAGTACTTCAGATGCAGTAATATATCCCTCTGTTATATTCCCTCACTCATGCCTAATACTCCTTCCGTTCCATCCAAAGAATCCTCATTTGAAAAGTCCAATTATTAAGGGATATATTAAATTATTAATGTCATTAAAGTTAGTCATAATTACAAAAATAGTTGAGCACAAACAATGTACTTACAACACAAATCAAGGATAAAGATGAAATGTTATTGAAATTGTAACCATAATTTTTGAAAGTGGACTCTTAGAGTAAAACCTCCCAAAATAATATAGTGGACTCTTTGCCTGGAACGGATAGAGTATAATACAATTAAAACACTATAAATTAATTCCCTTTGGACCAGCAAATATTATTAATTTAACGAGATATTAATTAATTGATAAATTTATATTATACACTAATTAATACTTTGTTAATTTATTAAGTAACTATTTCTTTAAATGAAGTGCACAAGTTACTATGCGTCTTTCAATCTAACACTTGATTTATTATGCATCATTGTTCAATGTACTATATTGTTCAATGTACTACTTTATGAATATCAAATACTATTCCATATTTAAACACAAGAACAGACTAACACAAACATATGAATTATGGGCCAAAGAAAAATCAAAGATGAGATTCAAGGTGACATCAATTTCAACAAAAACAAGAGAGACAATCATAGTTGTCAAAGGCGAGAGGCGAGAGGCGGGCAAGAGGTCAATTTTTGAGGCGAGAGGTGAGGCACTAAAAAGGCGCCCAAAAGGCATTCACATAAACAATGCTTAGAAAAAATATATATAACTTAATAAATCTCAACAAAACATATTATAAGTGAGCATAATATATGAAACTAAGTGATAACATAATATCAATAACACAAATTTCATCATTCATAGTTGAAATTCCAATGCATCACATGAACTACTAAAACAGAGTAATTTAAATTTGTTTAAAAAATAAAAACAATTTTTTAAAATTTTAAAATAATTAGTACAAAGTTAAGCAATGAAAGTGAATAGAACATAATTTATTTCATAAATAGACAGAAAAAAAATTTATTTTAAAAAAAATACAAGAGAGTTGAATAATGGAAGTAAAATAGAACAAAGTAGAGTCATAGAGTTAAATAGAACAAAGTTAAAAAGTCGAAGAAGCCTGGAGGTCAAAACCACAGTGAAGTCGAAGAAGCCTGGAGGTTGAACCCTTGAAGACACACGCTGAAATCGAACACTAGCTTGAAGAGGCACAGTGAAGTCGAAAGTCTAGGGTTCGTATCGCAAGCTTGGAGGCTGAACCCTTGAAGGCACGCACTGAAATCGGCCCTACCTTGAAGACGCACGGTGAAGTCGAAAATCTAGGGCTCGTATCGCAATTCTCAGGTTCATTTGTTTGTCTGAGTTGAGATTTTACTGCTTTTTAGGGTTTATAATATATTTATACCAAGAAAGGGGTAGGGGGAGCGGCTATTGGGCTTGGGGTGCAGCTCCCATAGGCTTTTTTGAGAATCGATGCACGAAATTTTTGAATGACGCCCAAAAATTTTTAAACAATGCCTAATAAAAATTAAACAACGCCCAAAAAAAATTATCGACGCCCAAATTGGGACAGTGGCTTTGTGTGCGCGTTTTTCCTTTATTAATAGTATTTTCATCGTTTTTCTCCAAAAAGTGTTCTGTAGCGGTTTAAAAAAATAATAATAGACTTTTGTGGTTATAATTTCACCGCGTGATACCGGCCCCGTTATCACCATTTTAAAAAAAGTTTGACTTTTAAATAGAAACTTTTTACCCAAAATAGAGGAAGTAGTAAAGAAAAAAGGAGAAAGACAATCCTTAGATCCAGTGTTCTAAAACTCTCCGCCTAGCTTTGCCTAGACCCCGCCTAGGCGCTAGGCCCCTCTCTACCGCCGCGACTTTCTTAGTCGCCGCCTAATCGACCACTCGCCGACCTTAATTTATTTCTGTAGCTTTGATTTTGTAGTATGCGGTGACCGGGGAAGGAAGAGGGGGCGAACTGGAGAAGGAATGTGGAGTGGTAATGGTGAGGTAGAGAGGGAGGTAATGGGGGGCGAACTAGAGTAATATCTTTTTTGTTTTTAGTTATAAACTTGGCTTGTTTATTGCTTTGGGGTTGTTGAAAATTGAGATTAATGGTAAGTTTGTATATTTTTGTTCATTTTACAAATATAGACTAGTGTTTGATAAAATGATAAATATAAAAAAAAATATTGTATTCAATGTGTTTGATCTTTGATGTAAATTATCAAAAAAATGGTAATTATGCCTTAATTCTAGGCCCCGCCTAAGCCCCGATTACGCCCTAACTAGTCCCCTAGGCGCTAGGCGCTAGTGTGTCGCCTAGCAGCTGCCTAACGATTTTTAGAACCTTGTTATTTATACATACTTTACCTTTATCAAAAAAAACTTCTTCATTTCAGGACAACTATTTTTAAAGGCTAAACCAGAATAATGATATTACCAATATTTCTTTTTCTAAAATTATCAAGAAGTTTGTTAACTCTAAAAATAGAAACAGGAAATGGTTTCGAAAATGCTCTAGGAACACGGAAGAAATTTTTTAACAAAATTATCCGCGTACTTTTCCATTGAGTCTAATACAAAACCTCCCATCTTTCATTTTATCCTGAATCGCAAGACTTGCTTCTGAAGGAGTTCTCGCTCCTTTTTTTTTCTTGAAGTTTGATAATAGTCTCCAAAAATGCGCTTAACTATGACCGATGGAATCTAGAGTACAGATCATTTCAGTACCACAAAACACGAAGTGAAGTAGGTGCCCTTCCTAGAGCCTTACATTCTAAATGGAGAAGTGCCCTTCCTAAGAAGTGGATGATTACATCTAAGAGTTTGTTAGTCTTAAGATACTCATGCAAATTTTTTGAAGATTGAGAATCCTACAAAAATCTCAACTCATCATGCTGCATTAGTCTAATCTATCAATATTTCTGCTTAAGAGTAGAAACTAGAAAGAAAAAAAAACGAATCTCCGAATTTATCATTCTTAACCAAAGTGTACCATGTTTTGGATCGCTCGTTCTCACTATATAAGAAGCCTGGACTTGGCGCAATGGCAAGTGCCCTTGCAAACCAGCACCAAAAGTTTATGTTTAAGTAGTGGAATCAGCCTCTCCGGAATGGAGGTAAGGCTGCCTTCAAATCACATTATTGAGGCCCTGTGTGAGTGGGAACCTTGTGCACTGCTTACAGCCTTATACTATGTGACTTTATTTAAATTCCTGACTTACTTTTTATTAAGGGAAGGATTGTCAACTTTATGGTGGTGCTATTGACATGAAACTTAGCTACATTTGAGTGTTGGTGAAACGGCACGCATGTGATCACATAAATCTTACACTATTTTCAACAAGAACTAAACATGATACGTCATAAGGGGCCAATGGAAAAACCTGAGCATGCATAAGCAACCCGTCATTTATATCTTTCTTCGTTGTCATTTCTCTCTCCGTCTCAAGTTCTCCATGCAGGCCTTTTGTCTCAGAGTAACGTTGTGAACGACCACTTAATGGGCTAAAATTTCTCAAATCCAGTGCTTCACAGAGCTGCTGTTTCAAGGAGGCAACTGTTTCTTGCAGTCCTTCACATTCATTAATCTGGTGGAAATTGTAATAATTTGTCACACTAGGTCTCTATTATAACTGTAAATCTAGGAGTAACAAAAGCACAGTATATGACATGGAGAATGTACCTTTTGGCTGAGCTGATCTTGGATTATTCGATTATCCGCATCTTTGACCTGTCAAAGAAAATATCAGAATATGTTCAAGAAAAAAAAATATCAACAGCAAATAACATAACTTCATCTACATTTTTGTTTCTTAAGGTCCGGTACTTGTTCTTTTCTTCTTAATAAATACTCCCTCATTCCACTCAAAGAGCCCACGTATGAAAGTCAAACATTTTAAGAATAAAATATTTTACATATATACCCTTAAATCTAGGAGTTGAAACAGTTTCCTAATTTTAAGTTTTATGAAATTCATTAAAAAAAATTGATAGGTAAGTGTGACCCCTTGTTAGTATGGGGATTGGAAGTTGGAACCAAGGACCTCAAAGTCTTTGCGTGAGTCCAAGGACCTGAAATTTATGAAATTAATAAATTTTATTAAGTTAATTTTAATAAAAGACTGTGTAGAACACCTCCAAATAGAAAGTAGTACTCATTGGGTGGAAGAGGGAATAATTGACAAGGACAAATTTGAAAATCCGAGAGAGATGGCTAATTATGCCACCAACTTGCATTATAAGTCCACTAGATCAATTACTCAAGTGTGAAATGTGAAATAAAATATAACATTTTCCCTCACCTCAAGCTCACTAGATCAATTACTCAAGTGTGAAATGTGAAATAAAATATAACATTTTCCCTCACCTCAAGCTCAAAGGCCTTCTCATTCAATTGCGCCTCTAACTCGGCAACAGACTGCATAAAAGTGAAAATCAAGTTAAAAATAAAAGGACATTAATAGGCAAGCTATATAGACCTAAAGTACCCCTTACTTGTGAAAGCTCCACTTTATCTGCTTTGTGATGAGAAGATATAAGAGAATCAGCAATTCGCTCTTCCAGAAGAGTTATTTGTTCATGCTTCCTTTTGATTTCATCATTTAATTTTGTTATCTCCACCTTAATTAGAGAAGGTTATATGAGTGAATCTCTCTGTATATAAACATCAGTAGCAGATGATAAGGAAAGAGGATATTACATAAACAAATTCCTTCTTAGGGTTTCTGGCAGCCTCCTCAGACAATCGCTTTAGAGCACTTGAATGGAGTGCAACCTCTCCACACAAAATCTTTTGCTGCTCCCTCAGGAGATCTATTTGGTCTATTGTCTTTATGCTAGTCTGTCATTCACATAAGACAGGGAACTCTAAATCCATAGACTAGGAGTAGGAACTCATGCATTTAAATAGTCAATATGTTGGGAAAATGAATGAAAGAATAATATTTAAGTTGTTTACGGTCAAGGGTAGAGTTCATCAGCCGAATGAAAATGTCAAACAAAGTAATAAAACAAACAAAAGTGACAACTCCTACAGCTGGAGCAGTAACACCATAGCACCACGTGAAACTCGGAAAGGAATAGTACAGAAAAACAGGCCAAGAACCAAAAACAATCAAGTTATCAAGTCAGAATAACCTAGAGTTGTTTAGGCAATTCCAAATTACAATAATGCATAAGAAATGGAGTTGAAAAGTAAAGCAAAGACCCATTGCAGAATAAATCAATCAAAACGATGTCCATACCATAGGAGTATCTTGTTGCGAAAAAGCATCCTCTGGAATTTCTGGATCTACTATGCCCTCTGATAAAAATTTAACTGATGTGCTCTCTGTTTGTAGAGAATGTGAATGTCTGGGTTCCATAGGTAAATTGCTGTTTCCTGCCAACGGTGTTGAAGGAGTACTAATGGATACGGCTCCACTTGACTTATCGCTAGTGCTTGTCAAAGCTCCAGAACCACTCTCTCGTTTCTAATAAAACATCAGAAAGTCAAAAAAAAAAAAAATGTATTAAAAATTGAAATTATAGTCACAATAGAGAATTACAAGAGCAGGCACAAGGATTTTCATTTCATCCTCAATCACATATTAGAAAGTAGCAACTCAAATATGCAATATTGCAAAGAAGACAATCAGGTACACAGTAATACTAGGAGAACCTTTCCGTGAATAAAGGGTGATCACAGAGGATATGGTCAACACAAATTTCATGAAAACTAGGAGACAATTCAATCCTAAGACTTTTAGTGAACGTAGGTCGCAACCAACCGCAGAGGCATATAGTCCTCAATAGCTCCTGCTCATGAACCACAAACCAAGTCAACCCGAGAAAAAGGGAAAAAATAAGTGAACACGAGAGAAATTTAACAGCTCAATTATCTATCATTGACTGCTATTTCTAAACACATAATTATGTCATTGATCAACATGTATAGACCACCTTTAGATAATTCTTTGTATAGTTCTTTGACTATATATTTTTTTGAATAGGTAAGTGTGACACCCTTGGTATGGAGATTGGAACCAAGGAACCTCAAGGTCTGAATGGCCTTGCCATGGGAAACAGTTCTTTAACTATATTTCAAGCTGTGACTTTCTATTATGGTATGTTTTAGAGCAAGATGCTGAAATGGGGCGTTGATGGTGATGAAAAATGTGTTCCCTGTGGCCATGACAAAGAAACAAGAGAACATTTGTTCTTCCCTCGTTCCTATTTTTCAACAGTTCCGGAGTAGGTCCAACGTGAAATTGGTTGATTCTGGGAGTGAAATCTGGTTTGATTTGAACCATCGCAAAGATGCAAAGTGAGAGTTTTATCTCTAATATTAGGAAGTTATCCTATGTAGTCAGACTATTACGTATGCAAAGGACCGGAGGACGAGAGGGTCATTTCCTTTTCTCTCCTCACCTCATAAAGAAGACGAAAAATCCCACCATCAATTTCACCTCTTATCCTACCAACTTAATTTTTTCTTCATTTCTTCAAAACTCTCAAGCAATTGCGTAAATATTAAACCTTTATGGCAAAATGCTAATAATCATCACATTCAAAGGCTCCATTTAGAATTTAAACAAAAGTTTGAGAATCTCCTACATGGCCCACCTAGAATATCTTCTTCTTTTAGCTATTACCAAGGGCCCTCATACTAACTGGCTTTCATACATAAACATTACGATCATTCTATATCTACCATTGAAGCCCCCTTCCTTCAGCATGCACATATAATTCATGAAAGCTGAAAGCCATTTTAGCACTTCAAACCTTGTTATTTTATCCTCATGAACAGACATCAAAAAGGAAATATCCATGCGGACATCCTCCTCAGACCTTCAAGCAGCGCATTCTACGAACAGAGTATTCTAGAAGAGAAGTAAAAAAGGATGACATCTCCTTTTCAACTGCTTAACCTATAAAAAGAAGCTACAATCTGGTAATATGACGGAGTGAGAATAATTATATTCTATTGACAATTAAATGACTTATTTTAATTCTCAAATAGGTACATTTGGCTATTAACTGTCATTCATCAATTGATATATTTTAATAATGAAGTAAGAAAATGCACTTCGTTACAAAGTATAAATTTCTCTATCTACATGTTTTTGCCCGAGGACATGCACCAAATTGCAAGAATTCAGTCTACATCTTCCTATAAAAAGGCACAAATGTAAACACACAAACAAACATGTAAATACATTTGTATATAGATCATAATTCAGGATTTTCAAGGATGTGAAACCTTTAAACCACTTATGCTGATAGTTTGTCATTCTTTTTAACAAAACACAAATTGAATGCTATATCCGTAGGGTCTGGCTAAATAATGTACGGCGCAAAGATTGTCACCCAGTTGAATGCAGATGGATAAATTTTACAAATCACCTGATTCTAAAATTGTTCAAGTTTCTTAACATCTAGAAATATTGGATTCAAAAAAAATTATGTTTATTTTTAATATTTTATTTTTTTGATTTCTGGAATATTTTACCCCTCAAAGGATCGGTATATATTTAACTCGATGTTCATTCAACCTGATAGGTATTCACTCCATGTATAACTTTATCTTGACCACAATTGAGACTTTACCCGTAGCTTTAACCAGTTTAGCAGTCCAGGCTTCCTAATCTTTTTCTCCTCTTTCAGTGTATCATCGTTAGCTTCAGCACTCCCATCAAGAGAAACATATAACTCAATGTTTTCATCATCCAAAATTAAGTCCCGCCTTCTGTGCGGGAGATAAGCAAGCTGCATATTAAACAACCGCTCAAGTTAATTTATATAAATGAAAAAAAGATCTGGAAGTAAATTATGTTTACCACAATGGCATATTGGCATATATAAGAACTCATGATGCATTACTTGTCATACATCAAAGAAAGAAATAATTGGTTATGTCAATCATACTAACCTCTTCTTCCCCGAAAGAATGTCTTCTTCTTGGACCAGGGCGGTAAGAAAATCTAGAAGAATGAGAAGATTTTGTGGAGACGAGAATTAACTTCGTCAACCGTTGTATTCTGCTCAACAGAGCAGCTTTAGCTTCTTCTTCTTGTTCCAATCTTGATTGCAGTTTGAATTGACCATCCTCTAGCTGTACACATCGCACCAAACAGATAGGGTCAATCTAAATGTATACCATTATTGTTTCGTAAACTAGGGCAGATCATGTTTACTTATTTTGGGTGCATATTGGTGAGCAATGCAAGTGATCTTTTAAATTTTTATTTATTTTGTTTACTTTATGGCCCCAAGGGGAGTGCACGTGATCTTTCACACGCATACCCATGTCATCACTCATCATATTTTTCACCCCTAGCATTTCTCGTGTTAAAATTTCATTACCAGAAAAACACATGAAAACAAGAGGAATAACGTTTGTAGGCTTATTAATTGTTTCACCAACATCAGCAAATTCATCAATCTAGACTATCATAACTTCACATGTAAAGGTGTTAAAAGCTGCAAAAGTAGAAGAATTTAATTTATCAAATTAACTAGGATAAATATAGATATACCCAAATAGGCACCAGTCCCACATTAATTTGATAAGAGATTCTGTATATGCGTGTAGCCACCGACTATCAAAGGGTACCAATCACATTCATGGACTTTGACTGGGCCTTTGGTAAGCAAGCTGGACCATAGTACTATTCCAATTTGAGCAAATGTATAGGCATAGGTCGTAAGCCAGTTTCCGGGTTTAGTTTATCAGATTTGATTCCTGATAGCTTGGTACCTAGCCAAAAATGTACCAATTAATGTGAGGGGATAAGTACTAAATCGAACAGGCCACCCCTAGGGTCCTCTCAAGGATCATACAACACCCAGGGTTTGGTTTTTGGTGTCTATTCGGCCTTGACAAGGATGTCAAGGATCTTGGTGTCTACATTACCCGTATGCAGGCCAGTTGGACCACAAGTACAGTATGGGAGGATGGGCAGTCCTTGCGAGACTTTTGAGCTTGGGTACTGTTAATGTTGATGCACATTGTTGGGCTCCTCTATAACGGCTTAAGCTTTTAAATGAATTGGTACTTAAAAAAGTAAATGAATTGGTAACATTTTTTATAAGATATTATATACCAAAAGCATCAAATCAAGTGACGCGACGCATCGATGAATTGGTATCTTAACAGGATCTTAGCATCAGAGAACTAAGAGATTATAAGAACTGTATAACTTCTAATAGGGCCAGGGTGATGAGGAACCAGAGCCTCTGACAGAGGAGCTAGATAGGAATTTTTAGAAAAAACTACTGTATATATTAGTTCTAGAGCAAGCCACAACAAATGGAGTCAAGAGACTAAGCTTAGAGACCAATTGAAGGTTTAAGGTTGTAAAAGGTTGAACAACGTAAAGTCTTTAGCAGCTATTATGATGTACGACAGTACAAACTCTAATAAGATAAAAGTAAAACCCTACTTTTACAGCTGCATATTAACCAGATTATCAAAAGTACCCTCACAATGTGAACACGGAACAGACCCAAAAATACACATACAAACATACATGCATAAATAGGCAATGTACCCTAATTACATCAACTGATTCCAACTTAATCTCAAATAAAAATATATAAAACCAAAATTTAATCCATTATGAACACCATTAGACTTTTTGGTGCATTCTGCATCATATTAGCAATGTCATAGCCATGAACATGGATACAATATGGCATCAATCATGAGCGAAAATTAGTAAATTGAGAAACCATCAACTTGGACAAAAGACACCTAGTATTTAGTCAAAGACCCAGTTTTTTAGAACGAAAAAGGAAAAACAGAGCATGATATATAGAGGCCTGATTGTGGGGGGGGAAAGAAGAAAAAGAAGAAAGTTCTACAAAACTAATTGACAAATACCTTTTGTTTGAGAAGCACAATATCATCTCCTCCCGTATGCTTCGATTGAGGAGCTGTAACAATGCCTCTTTTTAGTTGTTCTAACTCCTCCTTTAAACAGCGGATTTCATTTTGGTATTTCTTGATAAGTGATTTTTCATCTATGATCTGCAGGTTCATAAGCTTAGTTTCAGTATCTGCAAGAATGTCTCATTAAGTGCATAAATTTCAATATATCTACCTTGTTTTGTGCTGCCAGGATTTCAATGTGTTTTGCACGGTGGGCAAACTTCAAAGTGTTGTGCGTCTCCTCTGAATTGCTTGACGAGGGTGTAACAGTGCAAATGAGCTGACATGTCATGGATAAAAGAAAAATATAAACTTTATCACAAGTCGAGAGATCATAAGGGTGCCACAGGAAAATTTACAGTGTCATATCATCCATAACCGAAACAAAGGAGGTGCTTGATGTGAAATTTCTTAAAATTTCTCATCTTTGAAGGCTTACAGATACTCGTCCATGACCACTTAATGAAGACTGCAGAAGTCTAGTCAATTTTGAGTCCCTATATGGTACATGAACAGCCCTCCCATCTGTTAATTTTGAGATAACCTGTGACAGTTCCAAGTTAGCAAGTTCCACGAGAACTCTACTTAGCAGATCGAAACTAAGACAAAATAATAGCATATGCACAAAACATGGTCGGGAAAAAGACTGCATTCACATTACCAGACAAAGGTAAGAACTAAGAAGACAGCAATCACATTGTAAACTTATAATGAACCATAATATATATAAACACACACAAACACACATATAGTGCAGCAAAATGGCATTTCAGGAGAGATCAGGCCGAAGTCATGGGGGAAAAATTATAACAAGGAAAAGGAATGAGAACTGAATCGATTCTACATCACATGCCCGACCACAAAAAAAGTATGAAGCGATTCTTTTCTTTTCCGTCAATGCATGAAACAATTTTTTTCCTTGAATTAATGCAGAAATAAAGATAGTTAGGATAAATATCAAATTATTACGATAACTCTGCACAGCAGCTGATTTTAGCTGATTAAAACTTTGGCCATATAATGAGATATTATACACAACCCCAATATATAGCCTACAGTAGTCGCGAATTTTGATGTGACGACTAGCCACACTCCAATACTTTACAGATGTTCAGTAGACTTCAATTCAACCAGGTGGCCAACGTTATTTTTTTTGTAGACGTACTAGTCCTCCATTTCCGTCGTTTTCTGTCTCTATCAATAGATCTTTTTATGACACCAACAACAGCAAAACCCACTCCCCACATCAGTAAATGGATGCCTTCTCGTCTTCCAAAAGTTAATGATTCACAGGCATCAATCTACTCGGCATTCCTACTTTCAAGGACAACAACAAAACAAAACACAAAATACAAGTAACTATGAACAGAAAGAATGCCCTCGAAAATTGCTTCACATAGTTTGAACTGCCAAGAGCATGAATTTCTTCATTTTGGTGCTATTGGCAACAGCGACATCCACCGAGGGACCAAGGGATATAAGATTTGGGTGTCGCGTTAATCAAACATAATCTCCACTGATGTGATCTTACACCTTTAGTACTAAGGCTACCATGATACGAAAGACCCATACTGATTTTTCACTTGTTTCTCGACCAATCAAGGTTTCTCGACCCATACTAAATGCACTCAAGCGAGAAGTGCCAATTGAAGGGAGGGAAAGGTCATTCCAGAAAAGTGTTCCTCCTTTCCCGGGAGTTCATTCTCCGGGGATAAAAGAAAGAAAAAAAGCAATGCCTGATTGACTCATATATGGGTATAAGGACGGATAGTTATAAAAGGAAAATGATGCTAGATGTTTTTCAATTCATTCTGAGAGTCCCTACATAAGTCTGTGATCAGATTAAAAGCAATGAATTAGAAATCATGACCAGTTGATTCTTTCTTTCTCCATACATCCTAATAGCACTTTTTGCAGTCAGACTATTTACTAAGCAAGCATAAGTTAAGAAGACAATTGTAGAGTAAACTATTACACTGGTAAAATAATGGCAATAATTGAGGTCTCACAGTTCCAAGAGTTAGCAGGCTTTTATTAATATAGGATCCTTCTTTACGACGAACTCCAGTAGTATCAGCCTTAGAGCTCTCAGAACCAGCCAGATCTATGAGGTTCTGCAAGTTCAAAGAAATTATGAAAAAGATTAAAGCAAAGAAGTGCATGGTTGTTTCATTATGGGAAAGTGTGCATTAAGAAGAACGATCATGGCAGCCAAACACCAGTAGCCATAGTGAAAAAGGCATGGAACAAAAATTGATTGCAATGAAGCAATCTAAGTGTTTTTTAAATCCTCATGATGACTGAGAACCACAACAAAGAAAGATATAAGCTTATGTTCAGAAATATACCAACTGTGACAAGTTAACAGCTTCCCCTTCACTATTTTCACCACAAGGGCTACTCTCTATTGTCTGTTAACAGGTAATGCAATGAAAAATTTGTTAGAAGGTGAAAACTATAGAAGGAAATGGTTATGTAAATAAACAAAGATCATCGTAAACTGTCGTGAAGTTGTAAAAAGTGAAAGAAGTGAAAATCATGGGGAATTGCTTAATGAAGATGTTTAAATAGATAAATTTTCACTTAAAGCAGGTTGAATTCAGTGTGCTTAAACATTATTTGGGTATAATCCAACTCAATTCTGATGAGAGTGTGATTCCATGTAATTTTCAATAAGTTTCTGCAAATTTCTCTGCAATGTGATCACAAGAAAATCTTACAGAGCTGTAGTTTGTGCTTTCTAAGACCATACCCAGAACGATCATCTCCACATCAACCTTTAGTTGTAAAAACCAAGATCCTAAAGAGTTCGTAAGTCTACTCTGAAATCAAAAGAATGCCCGCCTTCTACAGCCATAGAACATAAAGCCTCCAATGCATAATCTATTACGTGTATGACTAAATCATCTTCAACCACTATTCTCAGAGAGTATGAATAATCACACTCATATAACATTGAATCCATTACTAACATCAATCCAATATGTAATACTGTGATTGCATATGAAAGTATGATACTTATTACAAAAAAAAAAAAAAAAATGATAGGTAAGTGTGGCTCCAGGTTGGTATGGGGATTGGAACCAAGGACCTCAAGGTCTTTTTATAGTGCCTTTGCCATCTCTCCCGCCCCTTTGGGTCATTACTTTTTTCTTATGCATGAAGTTGTAGATTGAATATAAGAGCAGCACCTAAGTGAAATAAGTAATTTAAGTGCCCACAAGTACCGCAAATTACCAGCGTAAATATTGTGTGGCTTCTGCTGCTGAGTAAATTGAAATTTGTAGAACCAACATGTCTGTGTTCTGTCATAATAAAAGGGCAAAAGAAAGGAAGATCAGGTTGATTTGCACCAATGAAAACGGCTATTACAACCAAATCAAAACCTCATTTCATACTTGAAGTAACCAAATTTGTTGTCCTTTATACTTTTAAGTCATCAACACTTGAATAAGCACTACGAAATGCTTTCATAGAAAATCACTTAGCTTCCATGTGGTTCATTTCTTTCTTAGCAAATAACAAGCATCTTAATAAGTTGTTTACCAAAGGAATGATTGAATCTGATAGGTAATTATTAGAAACCACTAGCTTGACCAATCAAGTTCATTTGAAAAGCCATGTTTGGAATGCCTAACCCTGTTTCTTTTCCTGAAAGACAGTTTCTATTCTTGAACTGTTAAGTATTAGGGGAGGCCAGGAGGGAGCAAATCATGTGAAACGAACATATGGACAAGCGATGCTTTTATGAGAGGGTTGTGAGGTAAGATATAGCGGTCCTTGCTTATGATATAGTTATTGACAAGACTTTCACAACTGAAAACACAGAAGATATCAAATAAGAACCTTAGACTGTTCCTCTTATAGATTGCACGACCAATAAAAGTTAATACACCAAATCTGATAGCCGAAACAAACTCCAACCAAGCTACTGCCATGGAGTAAGCTCATACTCTACCATAAAAAATAATTAGGCTGCTGTGTGTTTGCTTAGGATCAGACTGAAAACCAAGCTATAGACAATTGAAGCAAAGAGTGAACTAAAGGAAACTTTCTAATATTCAATACAGGTTAGATCTCACCAAGACTGTTTTTAAAAACATTACTTGAACACCCCAAATAATGCACGCTGTTTACTTGTTATTTTTAGTTCTTTAGTGCATATGGATAGCATTTCTACAAATGCCCAATAGCTCGTTATCATTGTCCTCATCTAATTGCCACGTCTCATTGATGAAACAAACACAGGTAAAAACAGAAGAAAAGGTATTAATAAAGGAGAAATCAGAAAAAGGAATTGAACACTGGGAATTAGACATGTTTTACCAGTTGAAAAACTGGACACTGACTCCACATTGTCCAAGAAAGGTACCGATGATCTAATTACAGTCAAGAAAAATAATGGTGGACAAGCAAGGAAAGTAAGGAGTAATGAGCTCATTTCAACATCTAGAATGGAACAATAAAGAATGAAGTTAAACCAGTAATGCTTCTGTCAACCAGAACTAACATCTCAGCAGGAAGATGAGAGCTTAATACTAAAGACAGCCAAAATTACCTTCCCCCGCAGCAATAAGGGAGAGGGCATGAGCTGGGGATAATACAACTTCCTCCTTGATTCCTTCAACGAAGGTTCCCTACAGCCACCGACCATGCAATATTATCGTCACATATAATACTTGAAAATATATCAAAAAGTGGTAAAGAAAAATACAAAAAAAATAAATTAATAACTCTTTGGTGGGCATGCATTCCCACCAGAAAAACATCCATGCAATAAATGCACGTGCACAGCATGAGGCCGAATGATGCTAAGTGCTAACCTGGTTACATGATGCCTTTCAAATTGTTATAGTTATTATTATTTTAATTTTATTTTTTGATAGGTAAGTGTGACTCATTGTTCCTTCTTTTGTTGTAAAGTTTGCAATAAATTTAAATAAAAATGTTTTGCAAAATCTTTTTCTTTTCTGATCAAAATGCTCTCAGTGGAAAAGCTTACATTACATGTAAATGGAAATACATAAATCTAGTGTCAAACCCTTTATAACTAAGAGGTCAAGTGCTGGGATGTCATATAATAGGAGAGTCGGGTTCAGGATCTTTGCAATCAAGTGTAAGATTGAGGGGAAAACTTATGAAATGCTATACGGAGATAACTGTAAAGACAAGAATCAGAATATGATATACAGACAATCACCTGAGCGTCCTCTCTGATCCTTAGATTTTGTCCTGCTGGATTCAACAAGTCATTAACAACCTGAGATAAACAAAAACCTTAAAGCATACTAAAATGTTACAAAAAGAGAGAATTTTAGTTCACGAGATGGTCATGAAAATTATAATAGCTAATAGAGTAACAAAGACATACTTCACTAACGTATATATTGTCGTAATTTGAGTAAAATTCAAATGCATAACCACGATTTGTTGATGGACACGACACCATGTAAACAAAATGTTGAACACATGCACATGCAGAAGAGTTCAGGATCCTACTTCTTCAGGGAACCTCGAATACCACTCTTGAAATATACACCACAATCAAAAATGTAACAGATAATTATTGTTATCTTGTGCCATGTTTATTTAGGTTCTGAAAACAGTTTTATAAAATTGTAAAAAGAAAATGCAAAACAAGGTGTACATTTAATATAGAAATGACTTCTTTTAATCCCAAAAACGTTAAACAGGTAACTCTCCTGAGAATCTTAAGCAAAAATGGCCCCACCACTCAATGGAAAATGAATAGAGCAAGGACTATTATTTTCTTCTTCAGTTGTTTTTTTCTTTTGAAGAGAGAAAGTGAAACCCAGAGAGTCTGTAATAGGAAAATTTGATGTAGTGCACCCACAAATGAATTTAGATGTCCGAAAAACTACTTGATGTTTTTGATATGATATTGTTCATTTCAGCATATAGTAGGACTTAATAGCGGCAGACATAAGCCAAGTACTGACCAGACAGCTGAGACTGATCCAAATAGTTCCATAATAAACTTTCTAAGAATCATCTATGTGTGTGCTATGATCTTAACATTGTGACTAAAACCAAAAAGTGCACCCTAATAGGCGAAGGAATTGTAAAGGTAGTACCATATCAATGTTATGCTTGAAAATGGAAACCTTGGGAAATGTAGTATTTGAAAAACATCATCAACTCAATCACTGAAGACAATGTCCAGAAGCTCACCTCATTATAGATTTCCAAATATGAGACGCGAAGGAGAAATTCACGACTTGGAGTCTGGGGAAATATGTAAACATCATCCATTGTTCTTTTCAAACAAGTAAAATGTTCAATTGTAGGGTTAGTAATGTGAGTACCTCTTGAATAATACTAAAAGCATCCTTTACGGCCAATGGAATGATTCCAGGGGACCTCTGATCACCCTGTCTTGCATGTATGACCAAAATAAGCACATTAAATACAATTTGATGACCAAAACAAACTTAATGGCTTAAAAGTCATGCAACTGATACAGAACATAAACAGTCCAAAAGATTTAGATAGAAGCGCTCCAAACTCCAACCGATACATTGAAGTCCTCAATAATTCTGGAAACATCCAGAAAATGTAGTGACAAACATAAGTAAAAATGAAAACATCACACAAATCAATTTCATTCATGCATTTAGGAATTTTTAGGGAATCTAAGCCCGATGATAACTAGATGGTAGGGGGAATCCAAAAGAACCACAAAGTCGATCCAAGAGGAAAAATTCAAGTAGTTCCTCTGCTACCAAGATGACATAATAAATGTAATCTTGTAAAATTGCCAATGCCAAAAGATACGAGTAGCAAAGAGCAAATATTTCACATAATATTCAGTCCTCTGGTGTCAAAGCCTGAAACCAATCTTCATCTTGAAGACAACACTCTCGCTGGCGGAAAAGAGAAATCTACGCGACAGTGAATGCACCAAGGATACTAAAGGAATTTTTTTTTTTTTGATAAGTAAAGGTATTATATACGAATAGCGTCAAAATAGGTGACGCGGCCTATGTACAATAAAGAGAAGATACAAGAGATCTCAAGCTACACGAGCTGGAGGGAATTCCTTATCACTTCTAGATAGTGAGTAGGAGTCTGGGAAAGGTCCACTGACTCAGGGCACCAAGAAGAAATAGTGCGCAGCCAAGTATCTTTAAGCTTCTCTAAAGACCCTTCCTCGTTATCAAAAGCCCTTCCTATTCCTTTCCTTCCAAATGACCCAACAAGCCGCCAATGGAGTAACCTCCCATAGAGAATTTTTCCTGCTTCTTTTGTATAGAGACCAGCTCAAGAATAAATCCAAAACTGATCTAGGCATAGCCCAGGCAATTCCAAACAGGCCAATAATCCAATCCCATAAATCCGTCGCCATGGGGCAATGAATCAGCAAATGATCCACGCTTTCATCGCTCCTTTTACACATGTAACACCAGTTAACATAGATCTTGCGCCGCTTCCTCAGATTATCCCCGGTTAAGATGGCTCCATGACAAGCCTCCCAAGCAAAGAAGCCTACACGACTGGGAGCTTTAGTCTTCTACAGCAACTTCCAAGGGAAAATGCTGTTTCTTGCATTCAGCAACTGGGAGTAGACGGACTTAACTGAGAACACTCTTCCTCTGTTACCCTCCCACCTAACTGCATCCTCACCATTTCTTCCCACTTGTTGCTTATAAACCATATCAAAGAATTCCACACAAGTATAACTTAGTAGATGCTTACAGGACTGGGATACTAAAGGAATTGTAGTCCAGTTATTGCTATGATATTTTATATCATTATTTAAATATAGATAAATTAAGTTTAGTTTATCGGGCGATTATTTGTTATTTAAGTATAACTTAGTATATTAGTGTTACTAGGGTATTCTTGTATCTTGAATTATCTAGTATAGCCCAAGTAGAATTAGAGTTTTAGTTAAAACCACAAACAAGGGCAAAGACCAGGGTATTGAATCATTGATGCTAAGACCAGGATTTGTTTTAGTTGGACCAGATCAGGCTTAGGGCAAGGGAAAACGGAAGGCGTATGGAAAGTTTCCACATAATCCTTGGAAGTGAGACTGTCTGTCAGGTAGTTTTTACTGCCCTCTGAACAGTCACTTCCCGAACTATGCAACCAGCCAGAACAAATGGGAGTCAATACATCTCCACAACTCTTTTTCATTTTTATCAACTGTTAACATGTACATGTATATTGTGTTAAAGTCTAGGGTCCATCTCAAAACCAATTGGCTATGAGAGGTGTGGCCCTAGGATCTTTTATTAAGTGATTGTTAGGTTTGATTATTCCCGATCATATATATATTGAAAATACAGAACCAAGCGATGGATGGGTTCTCTTTTCTTCCTTTCATGAGTCTTCTCTTTTATTCTTCTGGTGCAATTCTTTCATGGTATCAGAGCCTCCTCTCTACACGTGCAAGCTAGCGGCCCACGTTTTTGCTCCACACCACCCAAACCAATGAGTCCACATTGTAAGACTCAATCTCGGCTACACGTGAGGGAGCGTTGAGATACTAAACCCGAGAATAATCATGCCTAGCAATCACTTAATAAGAGATCGTGGGGCCACACCTCTCATAGCCATTTGGTTTTGAGTTGGACCCCAGACTTAAACATCTTGATGGTTTCATTATATTTCATATCATTCTCATTAATTAAGGAAAGAAAGACGATGCAAAAAAGGATTCATGTAGCCAAACCCAAGTAATTGGGACGAAGAGTTAGGTCCAGTTGAGTGTCATTAAGTACACAGCAGTAATAATCTTCCTCTTTTTCCTTCTTTGAATTGTTGCAGTTTGGTTACACAGCATACTGCTCTAATTTCATCTCTTACTGTTGCAGCTATCACAAATACTACAAACTGTTAAGTTACCAACTCATCTAAAAGCTTAAGCTGTTAGATAGGGGCTCAACAATGTATATCAAGCTTAACACTCCCCCTCACGTGTGACCCGCCCACACGTGGAGAGATACACAAACATGCCTCACCAAGGGCATCACAAACCAAACAGAGTGACAACATGCACTCACAATATTCCGGGTAACAAATGCAAGTGGGATGATTCGAACCCACGACCTTGCCAAACCAGAGCTCTGATACCATGTTAGTTACCAACTCATCTAAAAGCTTAAGCTGTTAGATAGGGGCTCAACAATGTATATCAAGCTTAACACAAACTATTGTAGGGTGACAAGGAGGAAAATTGATTTTACATGACAATAAATGTAGGATTCAGGTTTATGATACTAGAGTCCAACACTTATGCTACTTGATTTTATTGATTGGACAAGCCAAAGAAAGTTAATTTACAACAACTGTATAAGAGAGATTGGAATGTTCTACCATTTGAGACCAACAATTTTTTAATCTTAACGTGTTTTATGTAAGGCCAAACTTGGAGCAGTAATTAAATAAAAGAACATCTCAAGAGAGTTGTTATCCATTTAGGACCTAAATCTCTGTATAGCTTGCAGGGTGAGCTATGGAATCACGTTGGACATGTATCTAGTACCCAGTCCCAAAGATGGAGGAACTGACACAGTTAATCTATCTAGACACAAAAAAGATGAATATCCATGTAACAATAAGATAGATTGAGAATGTTGCAGGAACGGATACTTTTAACTCAAAAAAATGTTTCACAGAAACATAAAGGTACCAAAGCACAAAAAAAGGAGAAATTCTTACATGCATAGTGTGAGTCTTCCCACTACTTGTAACGCCATATGCAAAAATAGTGCCTGTCATCGTAATAAATCACTAAAACGTTATGGGCCCATGCTTTGGGATGGTATAATCAAAGCATCATATCAATTCACATTCAAAAAAAGACAGCGGAGAGTGTATTCACTGGGACACAAAGTGAGAGCCCAAAATATTTCCTAAAGCACTCAACTTTAATCAGCTCAATTGTAACTATGAAAATGCACCACCAAATTCTAGATGGGCATTGCAAGAACATACGTAATCTGACAATGTTGATAATTACTTCTAATTTCGAGGGCTTGCCAAATTACCATAATATTTATAGAAAAAATATAGATCAACAATTTGTTATCCTTTTTTTTTTTTGATAGGTAAGTGTGACCCCTAGTTGGTGCGGGGATGGGAACCAAAGACCTCAAGGTCTTTGCCTGAATGCCCTTAACATCTCTCCCATCCATTGTCATCCCAACTTTTTACGGTGCAGTTATAGAAAAGAGCTCTGTTCTTTTACCCATCATCTTCTTCTTCTTCTTCTTCTTCTCCTTCTTCTTCTTCTTGGTTGTATTTTAACTTATTTGTTTATGCGATGGTTGCAAACTGAGGAGTTTGGTAGCAAATATTCATTAAAATTAGAGGGATGTATTTTCTAGCTTATTTGTAGGCTTGTGCAATGGTTGCTTATTGAGTACTACCTGCCACTCTGTAAAGATAGAAGCAATGATCGCCTATCCAATCAACACCAAATTACCCATGATGATAGTGAAAACGCATACAAAGTTACAAACTTGAATAACAAAAAGATCCTAGATGATAACGAGTTTTATAATAAGACTATCACTTGTGAGTTGTCAGTTGTGACATAGTGCAATGCACGTGGGCATGATTATGTGAGAACATGTAATGTAGAAGGTGCTATAGGTTTCTCTTCCCAAAAGACGCTTTTAATTTTATTTTTATTTTTTTGACAAGCAAACACTAAGATTTTTCTATCAACAAAATTTAATGCACTAAACAGCTTTAAGTAAGCTTATATAGCACCTTAGGCTAAAATTACCAATGCTACTGTTTATACATGCAACAGCTATCACTTGTGAGATAATGCAGTGCACTTATCCATGATTATCAAAAAACATGAAGGAAACTGCACTTGCCTCACAAAAAATTTTGAATACAATATTTTTCAGCCAAAGCCTTTAAGGGGGTTATAAAGAATTAGGGAAAACTAATTTAAACGACAAGAAAACTACTCCGAGACAGCTCCGCTGCAAGTTTGCAACACATGCTTGCAAGTTTGACATGACATTAAATTAAAGAATTGCGCACATAAGATGATTCCAGCTGACAATTCAATATATCAGAAAGGAACTTGTTGACCTGAATAAGGTCATTGTGTTTGCATTGGTTTAACGAATTAAGAGAAATGTTTGTGAAATTCTGTTCAGTATGTCCAAGAACAAGAAGAAGTACCATTAACACCTTCCATAGCACCATTAACAACATGTTGGGCTGCAGCATCATATACATGACGTGTTGTGGTAGTAGGGCCAAACACTCGATCTGGAAATAAATGTAAATAAAAGAGGAAGAAAAATAAGATTCAGCATAATCCAATGATTTTTTATTATTATTTTGATAAGTAAGAAATATAAATAGATGCAGCGTTAAATCAGGTGACGCGTGAATCCAGTGAATTAGAACTTCAAAAGATTATTCCACTTACAATTAACAAAAATGAACACAAAAGAAAAAGGGTAAATGTAGAAGCCAATGAGAAAAATAAGAAAGTGATGGAACTAATGAATAACTTTTTTTGATAGGTAAGTGTGACCCACTGACCCCTTATTGGTGTGGGGATTGGAACCAAGGACCTCAAGATCTTTGTCTGAGAGCCCTTGCCATCTCTCCCACCCCTTGGGATCATGAAACTAATGAATAACTTATCCAAACACTTAATTGATTTCCAAGTTCCCTAAGACAAATTAGTTTTAAATTTAAAGACAAACTAGACATACAAAAAGCTAAAAGAAGCAGTCTCTTAGCCTGAAACTTTAAAAAGGTGCACAATGAACCAATGGCCGAGTTTGGTTGCAGCACATCGTGTTAAGGCTATTTCATAAGATTTGATCAACAGGAAACTTAAGCTATGATCTCAAGCACAGGTTTCCAAACTAGTGCAACATAAATTCTTTGGATCTATCCAATGAGTCACCCTTTATAAACTGTTAGGTGCCATCCTATAGAAGGACACAATTCCATAGTATTTATGTCTAACTTTCAGTTTACTATTCTCATATTCTTGTTTGCAGAGAAAGCTCCCCATACCTCTTGACTCTATGGACAAGATTACGTCAACTACTTTTATCTACTATTCATGTTGATGAATACCTTTTTTTATAAGTAGGTATATATTAAAATCAAAAGCGGCAAATAAGGAGCCGCAGCCTTTTACACAGAGGGAAACTCCAATAATTACAGATTACAAAAGTTCACTACAAAGTCAGCAAAAGAATTGACCTCAGACCTAACACCATCACTACACCAAAAACAGCAGCTGAAGCAGCTCATTCTTCAGCAACGCAACACTTTTATCAAAAACTCTCCTATTCCTTTCTTTCCAAATCACCCAGCAATCCCAAAGGAATGTCTGCCAAATAAAATCTCTCCGTTTCCTCTTGTGCAAGGACCAACAAAGGAAGAGATCCTTAATGGATTCATGGCCCAAGACAAGTTAAAATGTGAAAAATGTATCCCACAAGGCACCTGCTACCGACAGTGAAGCAAAAGATGATAGCACTCTCACCATTACATTTGCACATATAACACCAGCTCATACCACCTTCCCGCCTCCTAAAGCCTGGATAGTCCCCTGTAAGAAAATCTTCGCTCACCGCTCCCAAATAAAGAAAGCAACTCTACTTTAAAAATAGCTTTCCAAACAGACCCCTCCCCAAAATAACCAAAGTTAAGACTATGAGAACATTTTGTTTTTAGCCCTACATTAAGAAAACATTTTGTTTGAGAATACTAGACATGCTCTCCTTCTCCTTTATTTGGACTTTTAACAAAAGTAGCCAACATTTAGAATATCTATATATCTATAAATATATAAAGCATTGGAAACAAAAACCAGTGCCTTGGCAACAAGAGTCAATTTAACTTGCACCATTTTTAATGGATTATAACAGAGCACTCAACCAATCAAGTTTTGGCCACATTTACCCCAATATTCAAAAAAAAAAAATCAAGTCTTTTTTGCCTCTATTAATAACTAAAAAAAATCCTCCTAAGGGGGCGTGGCCGCGTGGGAAGAGATAGATTCTGAGACCTCACACTGTCACACAGTGACACTTTGTGAAGCCCCAGCCTCTATTAATAATTAATTGACTGCCTAGAAATAATGAACTTAAAAAAATCATGTATGTGCATCATATTTCTGTTCTATGAAATGACTTTCAATTATTTTTTTGATAAGTAAAGAGTATTATATATCAGGCACCAAAAAGGTGGCGCGACCTTGTACACAAGGGGTATACAAGACAAAAGTATTATATCACAAAAGACCTATCTATTGTATATACAAAAGGATCCCATGTTCTTGTTCTTGTTCTGGGAGCAGCTTCTAAGCACCAAAATCTAAGAGTCTGGAGAAAAGCATCCTTGATACCTCCTATATCAGTCTCAACATTCTCAAAGATCTTTTTGTTCCGTTCTTTCCAAATGATCCACCAAACCGCTGAAGGAGCAGAAATCCAGAAAGAATTTAAGTTTCTTCTCTTGTTCAGAGACCACCCAACCCACGTAGAAGCTCAATAACAGTCCGAGGCATGACCCAGGAAACCCGGCCAAATTGAAGAACAGATTCCACACTTCCTGCGTTATGGAGCAATGCGATGATTCACATTCTCCTCCTTATTACACATAAAACACCAATTGGCGTAAACCTTACCACGTGCTTTCAAATTCTCCCCTGTCAAAATGGCTTCCCGAGCTGCCTCCAACACAAAAAAACTCACCCTACTGGGCACCTTTACTCCGAATATCTTTCCAAGGGGACAAAATTCTGCCACTAATATTCAGCTTGGAATAGAAAGACTTGACTGAGGATTTTCTGTCCTTAGCCCCCTCCCAGACAACACTATCTTCGCCCGAATCTTGTCAATTCACTTCGTGAAGCATAGCCAACATTTGGACCAGTTCCCCAATCTCCCAATCCTGGAAATTTCTACGAAACACTGGATTCCAAGAATCTGCCCCATCGTGGATTTCTAGAATCGAGCTCACCAAATCATCCTTGTTTACCGCAACGCTGTACAGATTAGGGAATCTAAATTGTAATAGTGTGTCCCCGCACCACCTATCCTTCCAGAACTTGACAGAATTACCAAAACCTGTATCGAACAAAATGATTACTATGGACTTTCTTTGGGAACCACAGATGATCATCCGTACCATACTTGCCCACTACTAATCTCCACCATAATCCTTCTTTGTCAACTAAAAACCTCCACTACCATTTGAATATATAGGAGGAATGTAACAAAAATTAAATATTTAGTAAATAATTTAACTTACTCTTTTTAATCTATTTTCACCTTATATGATAACAATTAGTCACTATTTTCAATTTAGTAATATTCATATTCATCTTGATTACTGGAGCAATTTTTTTTTATTTGAATATATAGGAGGTATGTAACAAAAATTAAATATTTAGTAAATAATTTAACTTACTCTTTTTAATCTATTTTCACCTTATATAAGGACAAGTACTCACTCTTTCCTAAAAGTTATTCTGTTTTTTAGTACAATTAAATTAATAAAGATATATGTCCGCGCTTTAATCGCACGGGCATAAAACTAGTTATATTTCATGAGATGAGACCTTTTTTTTTGTAAGATTTCATGAGATGAGATTAAAAGATATCGGAAGCTTTTGTCAATAAAAAATATTCTAGCGTCACACCATACCGAAGGCATTGCAGCACTCAACTCTCTCTGGAAAGAGACAGAGAAAAGAAAGATATTGCTGCTGAGGTGCAAATCGTTCATCTGACTAGGGTATAGAGGTGAATGACTAATCAGACAAACTAGTACCTAACACCTAAGTCAATTCAATGTTTCCCAGGGATAGTTGGAGCCTTGGTGAGAGGTATATTGGTTAAGGACAATTAGAGGCAGCATCTTCAACATGTTCGACCCGCTTGAAGATTATTTATCATTCAATATCTTGCCGTGAATTTGTGAATAAAAGTGATATTGAAATTTTAGCTATGAAGAATATAATTTAGGAAGCACTTGTCAGTTCCCGTAAGAGCAATATGTTTATAATGCTCTTATAATGTGATCTATAACAGAGTCTGCCTAAGAAATTCATGTACACAAGGAAAATGCACCAGAAAATTCAGCCAGATCAGAGTCGCCATGCACCCTGTGCAAGAGAAACCCATCGCACAATTAAATTTCAGCTTAAGCTGCCCCTCAAAGAAGACACTCAACAGCCTACCTGATAAAACCTTCGGGAAACTAAAAGAAAAGAAGGCTAACACTAGTGAACGGAAGGTTAATCCGCTTGAAGTTTTGCTTACTTCTTTCCAGCCACAAGAAAGAATATACTTCCTCCGTCCCAAGATTATTGTCATGTTAGACCCGACACACGGATTAAGAAAAATCAATTGACTTGATTATTAATATTGGTATAAGGTGTAGTTTCCAATAAAGCTCATGTGTATGTGGCTCATAATTAAAAAAATAAGAACAAGGGTAAAATGGTAAAATTGTTGTCCTAATAAGGAAAGTTACCAAAAAGACAATTATTTTGGGACGAACAAAAAAGGAAAGCAGGACAATAATTTTGGGACGAAGGGAGTATATTTAGACCCAAGCATGGGTGCATCCCATATCTACATTTCCTCCTGCCTATTTGAGCACCGTGTCATTGATGATCTCAACATTATGACACTGCTGTCAGTTAAACCCCACCCCTGCCCCTTCTTTCTCTCTCCAAATACACCCTCACGTGTCTAGTTAGTCCTTCTCTTTAGATCATCTACTACCCATTAGGAACTCTTTTTCCTCTCGGTCTAAGAAGCTCAGATACTACAAAATGGTCATCAAGCCGGTCTCGAATACATTTCAGATACTGATATATGTCGTATACAGCAGGCTACGTACCCATCAGGATCCATTCACATCTATATTTGATAAAATATTATACCATTTGGATACAGCGAGGGTACAGAGTGGATACACGTTCTGGATGCAATCTGAATGTGCCATGGCCAGAAATAAGTTTTAGATTCTTGAAAACAATGGCAACCGAGAAAATACAATCAGAGTACTTTCCCGGTGACACGAAATATTAAGCCTCAATAGCGGTTGAACACAAAAGATAGATAAAGCCCCAAACTTTACACAATCTTTAGAACTCTAGCTATTAATTTCCTTTTCCTCCACTTCTCCTATCAACGCTCACTCTCTGCATCTCCCCCTTCTGCTGTTTCCCTTACTGGCGTCCCTCTTTTTTCTTTATCATCACTTTAGCTCCTTCATCCTTGATTTCACTATCTATTCATGCATCCTTGCTGCACCCATATCCTGTCTTCAGATTCTTATATATTGCCGCGCTGGGAGTGTGTCATGGTCGCGTACATACCATTCAAAGTTTGTACACAGCGTGCATTCAGGCATCACTTCAAAGGTTTTTTTTCCACACATTAAGTCTATAACAGGTCTCATCTACCCCAACATCATTAATAACACCATATAAAACAAATTTTAAAGAAAAACAAAGCATCAGTATTTGAACATTTACAATAAACCCACAAACAAAATTACTACCATGCTCTCTGCACAACATTATCAAAGACCAACAAGTATAACCATAATGTACCATATGCATAAGCAACTGATGGAGTATGCTCGTTCCGCAAAATAGTTTCACCATCAGCATACCATGCAATCTCCTCCCCTTGTCGAATTTCTCGAGGACTGTTCCAAACAAAATCCAAAAATAGCAAAATTAACCATAAAAATAATCCAACACAACAACAATTGGCAGGGAAAATATGAAGCACTTATTAATTAAATTAATCACAAATAAACATTAAGAATTAAACTAATACCGCCAAAAAATCAAAACCTACAATGATTATCAGAGATTAAAAAAAATGAAGCACAAATTAACTAAAAATATGACAATAAATGAATAAACATTGGGAAGTTAAAAAGATTGACCAAATTACAAACAAAAACAATCATCTAAATTAATACAAACATAACAAAAAAATATATCAAGACAAGTTGAAAGCAACCTTAGAGGCCGGAAGCGGACAGTAACAGTAACATTCTCTTTGGATCTCTCATTGGATTCCAATGGCAAAGCCTCAGAGTAAATATACTGCGGCTTGCTTCTCGCCGATGAGGAAGCCGGTGAGCTGAGATTGTCGACGGAAGTATTCTCGGGAAAATGCTTGGAAGACGACGTGGTAGAAGAAGACGACGAGTTCATTGCTCTGGAAACCGGTTTCTTGGGCTTGGATGGTGCTTGTTGTCTAGACGCCATTGTAGAGGAGCTTCGAGTTAGGACCAAATTGCAAATTAGTTGAAATTCTGTGAAATTATATTAATATAGAGTGGGAGAAAAAGGATCGGTAGACGAAGAAGAACATGATGAACAATGTGATGGATTGAGAAGAATGATGGAGAGAGAAATGCGAGGGTTTGAGGGTTGGGGTTGAGTAGTCTTTCTGTGCTTGCCTTGGAAGCGATGGAAACTGTGATGAAAAGGGGTAGCGCACGGGGATTTCTTTAATCATTTTCTTACATTTAACTTTTTAGAGAGAGAAAATAAAGTAAACTAGTGTATACACTGTTACTGTGTGTAGTGCTCCCAGTAGTTAGTGTGGTTACGGAAGGACTGAGAGATGGTGTGTGTTTATGTGTGAGAGAGAAAATGCTAATTTTAGTGTTGTTATATTTTGGGAAAATCTGAGGAAAGATGAGTATTATATATATTTTGCGTAAATCTTGATTAGATTTATTGTATTTTGATGGATTGAATATTAAGAGATTAAGGTTTTGTTTTATAAATTAAGATCGGTAAGATTATTTTAGAAGAGACACATACTTTTATATTTTTACTTTTCTCCGAATATGTTAATCAAGAGCAGTGTTCTAAAACTTTTCGCCTAACTCCGTCTAGGCCCCGTCTAGGCGCTACGCCCCTCTCTACCGCCGCGACTTTCTTAGTCGTCGCCTAATCGACCAAGTCGGCATTTAAGCCAAACCTAGTCGACCTTAATTTTTTATTGTAGCTTTGATTTTGTGGCATGCGGTGATCGAAGAAGGAATGGGAGGCGAATTAGAGAAGGAAATGGGAGTGGTAATGGTGAGGCAGAGATGGAGGTAATGGGGGGCGAACTAGAGTAATATTTTATTTTATTTTTAGTTCTAAACTTGACTGGTTTATTGTTTTGGGATTGTTGAGAATTGGGATTAATGGTAGGTTTGTATATTTTTGTTCATTTTACAAATATAAACAAGTGTTTGATAAAATGAACAAATATAAAAAAAAAATTAAATTTATAGTCAATATGTTTGATCTTTGATGTAAATTATCAAAAAAAAAATTATTATATCTTAATTCTAGACCCCGCCTAGGCCCTGATTACGGTCCGACTAGTCCCCTAGGTGTTAGTGTTCCGCCTAACGGTCGCCTAACGTTTTTAGAACATTGATCAAAAGTAATTGATAACTCCCCCATTCATGGGAGGTCAAATATAGTCCTATCAAGTCTGATTTTTTTATATTTATCTTTATTTTTTTATATTTTAATTGGATATATGTCGTTTTTAAATATCGCTCGTGTAAAAAAGATTTGATACCGCCGATGAATGAAAATCTAATTTTAACACATGCATGACACGAGACCATAATCAATTAGTAGGCTACTGTAATTATTTTTTTTGAGTGGTTCTCTTAGGGCAAGTCCAATGGTAGGGATCATAACCAAATTTTGATATATTTATAAAAGTATTAGGTTCTCCAATGGTTAAAGTAAGAGGTATCAAAAGTAGGTGTGGTACTAGGGAAGGTACCAGATTTGATACCTCCCTTAGTACCTTACCTAATTTTAATACCCTTCATTTTAATACTTATGATTGGAGATGATCATTTGATACACATAAATAATAACCAATAGGTATCAAAATTTAATTTTGATACCTATAGGCAAACATTCGTACAATTTTATTACATTTAACTCTTTTTTACTAATTGATTTTATTGGGATTTGCATGATTAGTGACCAAAATATGGTCCCGTGCTACTGTGTGTGCGTGTGAGATAGACGGAGTGAATAGTGCGTTAGTGCGCGCGGTGATTAGGGTGGACAACGGCCAACCTGGAGATAGTAAAAGGAGTTGTGTGTGTATGTGGCGGGGGGGACCGAGCTGGTAGTATTTTATATCATCGTTTTAACTTTTAACTCTTTTATCTTTGAGCAAATTGCAGATAACCCCTCTTTGATTAGGGGTTTTGTTGTTTGGTTACTTTTTGGAAGATTATAAAGATCGAAAACAGCTTCAATAAGACGATATTATAAATATTTTTTGTAAAACGGATATTTTTTACTTGATTACTGTGTGTTTTTTTTTCTTTTTTTTTTCTCAAACAGAGGATCAGTAGTGGTTTCCCACTTACCCCATTGGTAACTCGAAAGCGTCTTACCACTAAGCTGTACTTACTTGTCTACTTGATCATTGTGTGTTGATGAGTTAAACTGTGAAATAATAAGACTTCGTCTTACGTATTAAGATCCGTAAGACAGTCTTGACTCTCGTTATCTTTGATTTATCAAAGATTGACTTCAATGCTTTCACATTTAGCATATTTAGCATCTCGTGATGAACACATCAAAAGTCAATGCTATTTTACTTTACCAAAAGTCAACTTATTGAATAAATTGTGGATTCTATTAATCTAATATGTACATGTTTTACAAGCATAGAAAATTAAACTTTTTGGTCAATAAAACATGTTTTTATGGCCAAAAACTTTATCTTGAGATGGTCAAAATATTCGAGAAATGAATGTTGTATATTAAATTATCAGTATAGCCAATGCAAATTTTAGTGATCTTTTCTTATCTTTATTTTCATCTAGAGTTTATTTATGTGACTTACAAGAATGAAAAACTTTTGTATGTCAATAAACGTGTATTTAATTAAAAGATTATCCTCTAATGGTCGTGAATTATTTTTTTTACTTTTTTTTTCTTAAAGGGGGCATGGAAAGGGATCGAACTTGAGACCTCACACTTCGTAAACCCTCATATCTACCACTGAGCCACCCCCTTAAGAGCAATGGTCATGAATTACAAGCATGAAATAAGCATGAGAAACGTTTCTATTTTTTTGTCTATAAATGTGTTTTTTAATGTTACTTTTTTTTAACTCTTAAGGGGAACATGGAAATATTCTACTTAATCGATATCAATCATCAAGTAATTTGTCTTTTAATAAAGTTACAACATGTTTTTATCAAGAATCACAACTATAGTAATCATCTGTGCAAACCTTCACTAAAGTGGCGGCAAAACGATGAGCGCAGATCATGATGCGCGTGTACATTATTTAAGAAAACAAGTAGACCTTTTATTTTGAGGATTTTGCAATTTTATACATAAATTTGAGTGTTATATGGGCCAGTTAATTTAATCTAAAAATTAATTATTCTTATTTTGATGATTTATAGTTTAAGTTTCAACTTTTAAAATCGTAGACGTATGATTTATCATCACATAAGGACATTGTATTTGAACTTATAATAATAAAAATTACATTAAATTATAATTTTATATCCAAACGAGAAAAATATTTTTTGTATTATTTAAAATGAAAAATAGTTTTTAGGATTCTAAATTGTTAAAATTAGGTGTGTTAAATCCTAATTGGAAAAGGAATAGTATTATACTACTCCCTCCATTCTGGACAAAGAGTCCACTATTTTATTTGAAAATATTTCACTTAAAAAGTCCGCTTTCAAAACTTATTAAGGCATAAGAGTTTATTTTATTACTAAAGAGCTACTAAAAATGTCATTTTTATTAAAAAGTTTGATTTTCAAACAAGGACTCTTTGCACGAAAGGGATGGAGTATATACTAAATGCCCTTGGATTAGGAGTGTGTTAATTCTAATTAGTTTAGAATTAACAAAGGGAACATGACCTATGTAAATCACAGTGTTTAAAAATCGACCTAGGCGCTAGGCGCCACCCCGACGCCTAAAAATTTGGTAAATCGGCAAAAAAAATTGTCTAGGCGAACTAGGTGTCCCACTAGGCGGGCTAGGCAGCCAATTGCTGAGTTTTCCTATTTTTTTAGTTTTTTTAAAAAAATTGGCCCTAAATAATTTTATTTTGGGTTTTAAAATAATAATAAATATCAATTTCAAATTATTAAATTATTTTTGTAAATTTGTAATTGTCAACGAATCCTATGGATAATTGAACTGCTAACTATTTTTGTAATATTTTGAACCTTAGATGATATTAATTTTTGTTTTACTTTTAAAATTTAACATCATAATGTAATTATTATTTTTAAATTATTAGGTTATAATAAAAAATATATTAAAATCGGATATTATATCTTATTTCTAGGCCCCGTCTATATCCCTCCTAGGCACTTTAGGCGCTACGCACTGGTCTGGCGCCTAGCGTCCACCTAGCGATTTTTAGAACATTGCTAAATCACGATGCATGTGTCTTTGTAAATGAATTCGATCAAAGACGTGTTTGAGACACAAATCGAGAGATGGACGAAGACAAAATTGGTGGTTGATGGTGTCGAGGCCTTGGCAGTGTTAGACTAGAGTCGTCGCGATGAGTTGGACTCATTGGGCGAACCCAACCCACCACCTAAAAAAAGTTGGTTGGGCGGAGAAAACATGGACCCAAAAAAATGTGAGTAATATGGGTTGGACCTATATGGTCATGGGTTGATGTGGGTTGGGGCGGGTTGGGTTGGTTGACCCACGAGTTGGTTTAGATTTTAATCTTTTAGGTAATTTAATCAAAACCGGTAAAGCAATTACTTCCTTTGTCCCAAAATATATGATTTTTTTGGGCTTTTCACACAGACTAAGAAAACATATTGTAAAGACTAAACTGCTCATATCCAAACGTTAATGAGGTGTCTTGATATTCTTGTCCAAATAGCCAAACACGAGTTACAAAGTCAATAAATATGTGTATAATTGAAGAAAAAAAAGGAAAAAAAATGTTTCTTGAAATTTGTAAAGTGGTTATCTAGTTTGGAACAAAAAAAAACTCTTCCAAAACGTCATATATTTTGGGGTGGAGGGAGTAATAGTTTTTAGGGTAAATGCTCTTTAGATTATTGATGCGAATGAGGAAGAAACTATGAATAAATAATGTAATGATTGATTAATGGTGACTTGTGAGAAACTTTGTTATTTTATAATTATGAAAAACTTGTATTTTTTAAAATGAATTGTGGAATACTTTGTGTTAGTTTTGTATGATAATTTGTGAAAAAGATTGTATTTTTTTGCCGAAAGGCTGTGTGAGAAATAATTGGTGGGCTGATTCATCTAACCCAAAAAAACCATGTTAGGTCGGGTTCACATTTTTCTGACCCATCATATTCGCAAATCAACCCACGTCGCCTCACCAAATTGTGGGTTTTCATGACCATTGGGTTGACAGCTCTAGTTAGACAAATAGTACGTGTCTATTTTATGCTGTGACAGGTATGGTACTATTTGAAATCGTGTCAATACTTATAATATTTGTCCTAGGTAAGATGAAAACATTGAAAATCTCTATTATAATATTTTCATAATGAAGTTGTTGCTTGCCTTAGAGTTGATTAAACCACATAAAATCATTTGTTTCATTTTGTTTTATTCTGTTATATTTTCTATTATTTTGCATTTATTTGTCCAAATACTCACTACTATTATTTTTAATCGATTCACTTCCGTATTGAAAATATAAATTTAGATTTCTTAATAAAATAATATCCTCGTATTTATAACATAAATGAAAAGACATTCCGCTAATGAGATTTAGAAAGACAAAAGTAACCCATAAGAAAACCAACTCATCATAAATATTGTTAAAAGCTTACTTGCATCAATATTTTCTATAAAATATCATAAATACAAAATTAGTTGTAAACCCTATTGGAACCATAAGCTAATACTCCCACCGTTTCAATATTACTTCATTAATGGGGGTGGATTGGGCAATAAGAGCTAATTACAAGAAAGCCATTGCAATTATTAAACACGAGGGAGATCCTCCATAATAGGGTCTAAGAACATGGGGCTATCTGCAATTTTTTCTTTCTTTTTTTTTTTTTTTTAATTTTCTCTTTAGTACGCATTTCTAAAAAATTGAGCACACAAGAGGTTGCCAAATAAGACATGGTCACGAGAGTCACGTGCCAAGATTATAAAACAAACAAAAAAAAGTGGGGGCAAATGGTATTTTCAAGTTTCAACATTTTGTCACACTCTCATACTATAAGCTAAAGTGTACCTTTTCTGATTAAGGATAGTAACATGCACATTTAAGTTACAATTTCAAAATACTAAAAAAGTTGTCAACAACTATCATAAAATAGTATCTTTCGTAAATTTATGTTGGACGTTGAATAGAGTTAGAGATGTTAATCGATTCAACCTTAACGGTTTTGGTCTAATTTTAACGGTTTCGGTTTATAACAGGTCTGATTTAGTCGGTTATCACTGTTGCTTGGTCAAAAACTTGACGGTTTCGGTCTGACCCTGTCGGTTTCGGTTCAAACCTGCGATTTCCATCCGATGATTAAACTTGTACGTTTTTTCCCAATTTCGAGACTTGTACGGTTATTTTAGCGTATTATACGCGTCCCGTATATTATACTAACTATATTAAAGCTGTTAATCGGTCCAACCCTAACGGTTTTTAGTATTATACACATCCTGTATATTATTAACTATACTAAACCATATGCAAATCAACTTTCGGTTCAACCCTAACGATTTTCGGTCTGGTCCTAACGGCTTCGATTCCTAAACGGTCCTGCTTAAACAGTCCATCTAAAATTTCAACTCTAACAGTTTCGATCTAACCGGTCAAAAACCTAACGGTTTCGGCTCGGACCTACGGTTTTCGACCCTATTAACATCTCTAAATAGAGTTGAGCCAACGAGTTAAAAAACGTACATAATTTCGAGGTATTCACTTTTAAGCGAAATTTGGCAGGTACATCTTAAATTTATCTCGAGCTAAGGCCAAGTTTGGCTCATTTACACCATAACTAATCTAATTTTGACTTGAGTTCAAGTCCAATGGCACAATATGAGGAAATTATATCAAAATTGGTAAAGGACCAAAGGTACATACCATTCTATATTCTGCACTTATTCAATTGGTCACTTATAACTCTACTTCATGTTATAGATTCACTTGCATTGTTTTTCAGTATCGATCATGTGAAAGTTGGCAAGTGTCAAAACCAATTTAGGTTAATTTGTAAACATGCTAATGTGGTATGTATAACGTAACAGATTTCTTTAAAAGCCGCTCGTATATATAAATAAGTTTTTAATGGTTACTTTTTCTCACTAGTTATTGATGATTATTATTATATATACTCTCTTAATTTCGGGTAAATAGTTCATTATTTTATTTTGGGACATTTCACTTAAGCAGTCCATTTTCGAAAAGTAAGACATAAAAGTTTTATTTTATTACTAATGATTACTAAAAGTGTTATTTTCTTAAAAAAAATTGACTTTCAAACAGGTCGTTCCCAAACTTTTGGAGGTCCAGAACAAAAAGAAAAAAAAAGGCCCTTAAAAATTTTTAAAACACAATTTTTAGATGAACAATTTTTTGACTTTTTATCATTTGAAGTATTGAAAATATATACTACCTACAAACATATAAGAAAAATAAGTATTAAATAACTACTGAAAACTGTTATTCTTCATTTGTTAAAATAATTTGCAATAAAAAGAATACATTCAATCAATTTTTTTTCTTTTATTTATTTTTTGACTTCTGGATAAATATGTTTTTGGTAAAATGTGTGCACTATAAATTCCAAGAAAAAAAATCAACTGATAAAGCTAATAATTAAACAGCCATAAGCAATAAAAATTATAGTCGCATAACAATAAAATTTAATTTTTGCTTGAAATATTGATATTATATACCCATTGATTATTATAATTGCATCTATATTTCAATTTAAGTAATTGTTATTTTTTATGATCCAGATAAAAAATTGATGGTCAACCAACTTTTTTTGATAAGTAAATTTATCAAACACAAAATAAAATTAAGATTGAATAATTCTATTGGAGTCGAATACAAAATCTGTCTTTATATAGTAACTTTTTATCTATTAGGTTTCGAAGTAAATTAAAACATACTAAAGGCATCATATATATATATATATATAATTGTAGCCTTTCAAAGTATTAAAAAAAAAATTAAGGGTTGGGGTACGGTCTATGTCCTCTCCAACCTTACAAAAAAAAAATTAAAACATACTATAAGTAGCATTGAAGTTGGTAATAAATAAAAAAAATATTTAACCACAACCATTATGCTTACAATGCAATCGGAGGATAAAGATGAAAGATTATAAAAAAATTATAAGCATAATTTTTAAAATTGATTATTTATGTAAACAAAATATATGAGACTATTTACCCAGGGAAGTTTATGATATAATATGCATATAGATAAAATTTAATACTTAACCGTACACTCAAAATAAAAAAAAATTACAAAAATGAAGTTGGTAGAACTTGAACCAAAGACTTCTACTTCTTATAACTACCATTCTATTGAGCTGGAGCATAGTATATGTACCATTTTGACAGCTCTAGGGGCGAGCCAACCCACAACCCATTTCAACCCGTCACCTCTTTTAGGTGGCGAGGCGGGTTAACCCAATCCATTTTGACAGCTCTACTTACATTGGGGGGCTCTGTTCCGTCGGGTATGTAGAACCCCCCAAAATCAGGTCAGCTATCAAATTAGGGCTCTTTGTCCGAAACAGATGGAGTATATCCATACGTCTACAAATAGTATAGAAAGAAAATCATCTGGGGCATTATACATCACTCCATTAAAAAGATTACTTGGTTTACAATATTAAAAAATCACAAGTACTTAACGCTTAACCATGTTCCTAAACTCTGGCATGAATTTACTACAGTTCGAGAAGATGAATTAGTTTATAAAGTAACAGTCCGAGAGCCCAATCCGTTCCTAAAGGGGTGGTCCAGTGGTAGATATGGACAAAGTGCTTGATCTTCCTACGCCCCTTAAAAAAAAAAAAAAGAGTCCGATCCGTTACGTGTAACTAACATACTGGCCCACTGAGCACGCAATATATTATATCATCATGCCCAGTACAAGCCGACCTAAAAGTTCATGGATGATGTTGGTGTCCAATAATAACGTATGACTACCTTATAAATCATATACAAGTCTCACATCTACTCGATATAAAATTAAAATATTACAGTAATTGATCAAGTTTTCGGGCTCGAATCATTACACTTAGGCACCAAGGAATATAACTTGAGAAAAAGACTTTATCCAATGGTAGGAACCAGCGGATTTTGTACATCACAAAAGTTGCGTAGGAAGATATCTAAGTAACGAAAATGACTTGAAATATAGGACAGTGGACCTGTTTACAAAAATGGGCATCCAATTTTAATTATATTCAAGGCAAAGTACACCTATCACAAATTTAGGTAGACAGATTGCACCTGCAAATTGGTAAATTTTGTATTGGCTAAACTAAAAAGTTGGAGTACAATATTAACAACAAAATGGGACCATATAATTTTATTTATTTTTGACATTCAACCCACGTTCATTCAAGGGTTATACTACTCTTGTGGTCTTGACTCTTATGTTGATGGGAATTTTTTTTTTCGGATTTCGAGCCTAAGAATACTTTGAAAATCTATCAATAAATATAAAACTTAGAGCATCACCAACGTGTTGTTGGTAAGCTTCTTAGAGTTTGGATATGCTTAATACTACATACAAGAGAGAGAGAGATTCCAATATAAGGCGCCGCGATGGTACATGTGGGGGGTGGAATGGTTTTTGGTTAAATTTAATATTTTTTGTGTAAGAATATTATACAATAAGAATATATATTTTTAAGTGGGTAAGAAGATAAAAATGTGTAGGTGGCAGTGAGACCCAGTTAAAAAGTTGTATAAGAGTTTTAACATTGGGGATGCTCTTAGGTGGTTTAAAAAAAGTAAAATCTGTCTCTAAGAGGGTGGCTCAGTGATAGAGATGAGACTTCATAATGTGTGAGGTTTCAGGTTCGATCCCTTTCCACGCCCCCCTTAGGAGAAAAAATAATAATAATAAAATAAAAGTAAAATCTCGTCAAATTGTACTTGTCAAAAAAGGAAAGTCATTTTTAACAAATACTCTCTCCGTTTCAAAATTATTGTCATATTTGATCCGATACACGGATTAAGAAAAAACAATTGTCTTGATTATTAATATTGGAATAGTGTGTGGTTTTCTTTAAAGCCCATGAATATATGACTCAAAATTAAAGTAAGGGTAAAGTGGTAAACGTGATATCGTAAAAAGGAAACTTTCAAACAAAACAATTATATTGAGACAGATGAAAAAAGAAAGTAAGACAATAATTTTGGGACGGACCGAGTATTATTACAGAGTAACTAGTATGCATTGAGAACATAAACCTAATTAATTGATTACACAACTCTTAAAATTTATTGAAAATATGCAAATATGAACATGTGACAGAAAATACCGAGTTCCTATGTAGTAGTATTTAATAGGAGTATCCGCTCATTGAAAATCTGCATATACAAATTTCTTTTTGTACATACTTAATTTACTAATTAATTAAATGAGCAAATAGTTAACTATTAAAAGAGACATAACGGCTGTAAAACTAGTTAACTATTACTCCATATATTTCAAAATAAGTGTCGTTTTAACAAGTTACACACAGATTAAGGAAACTTATAAAAAGACTGATATACAATTATTTAAGTTTATTTAATGTAGTTAAGTTGAACTAATATTTTCTCTTTCCTTTTAACAATCTCTTCTCTTACATCATTTAATTTGAAAGTAATAAATAAGAGTAGTTTTGACAAAATATAAACAAATGTTTCTTGAAATTCTATAATGACACTTATTTTGAAAAAAAAAACTTTGTTAAAACAACACTTATTTTGAAACAAATGGAGTAAAAAACAAGAAAATATGTGTGCTAGTCCATTTTAAAAAAAAATTCTACTACATTACGTCCTAATTTTTTTTCGAAACTAAAAAGACACTTTTGATGTATTACGATGCACGCATTTGTGTCTCGTGATGCATTATAACCTGTCTTTTCGGTATAAAGCAGTTGAAAACTTTTCGAAAACTTTTCCCTTAAAAATACAATTACATAGGACAAATACTACTAGTAAGTAGTTACCAATTAACTTTGAAACCAGTATAAATATCAAGTTCAATTCAAGACATCATAACAATCAACGCGACACTAATTTGTTTCCTCTCAATTTCAATTCCTACATCAAAATCCTTTGAGAAAATATAAATCTAACTTTGGAAAACTACATTTATTTTATTGATTCTAGTAACTTTGTGTATAAAAGCATGACACTCAAACCAATCTATAATAAAAACTTTGGCAAAAACTTAGGACGACGATTATATATATATATATATATATATATATATATATATATATATATATATATATATATATATATATATATATATATATATATATATATATTATTTTTTATAAACGGATCATTTTTATCCGACTCACCGTATAATGATGGATTAGATTATAAAAGAGTGAGACTTCATCTTACGAAATTTTGACCCCTTCTTTCTTCCTCTCCCCCATTTTCTTTCTCTATAATATTCCCAATCTAAAGTGGAAGACAAGTACAATGTTATTTCATATTTAGATTTATTTATTTATTTTTGGAATTATTTTTTGGGTGATTTTGACCACTATATTTTTCATTATTTTAGAAATGATTTCCTAAGAACATGTACAATGAGGTAGCAATATTGGTTCCCTAAGCTTCCCATTAATTTAAAATTAATAATAAAAAAATATTAAGCTACCCATAAGCTATCCAAAATAAACTTCTTTCAATGGTGGTACAAACTCCAATAACCTTATTCTAATAAATAATTTTATTTATACAATTATAGAAAATTAATTTGAAGTCCAAATAAAATAAACCAACCCTCTATTAATAGATAAAAATGTATAGATTCAAAAAAGCAAAAAATATTTTTTTAAATATTTTTTTTGGATGAAAAATAATCAAAATTTGAAAAAAAAAATACAATTTTTGGCCAACCTGCTTCCCCTTATTCCCAGTAACATGACATGTTACTCAAAATTGATGATCATGGTTTAACCACTCAATGCTACCCATTATTATCCCCATTATATTAAAAAATCAGAACACCTAAACGTAACACCAAAATCTCTAAATGTAACACCATTTAAAAGATAAAATTACTTCACCACCCCTCATCATATTTAAACTATATTACCCCCTCTCTCCCTCTCCCTTCACGTAATTTTGATTACGTGTCATTATTGATTCGATTTTCATTGTTAATTCACATGATATCGCATGTAAATTAGATTGATTTTGATTCGGTTTATTTTTTCTTTTCAATTACAAACAAAAAATCATTGATTTGCATTTTTTTTTTCTGATTTCGGACAAAACAACCGCTACAAACTAGCGGATGTTTTATAAAACATCCACTAATGTGTAACAAAAGTAAGTATCTATTAAATATTAAAAAGGATATTTAGATTATTTTATATATTAAATGATATTACGTTTAGAGATTTTGGTATTATATTTAGAGTCATTCTTAAAAAAATTATATTTTGCTCCTCTTTGTTATACCATTGATAGTGCTCTAAAGGGGACAATTTGGTAGCTGCCCAATAATGATGGAAGCTAGATATAGATGGGAATAAGAAATTTAGAGGGAGGTGATAAGCTAGAAGCTCAAGTCAAAAACTGAATGCCTCTTTATGCAGCAATCGGCATGCCTTCACAAAAACAGACCATAGGTATTAGGTTGGCACTGCTACTTTGGTAGCATTTGACCTTTACAAAAAGAAATCCAACTTATTTTCCACGAATTTTAAAAGTAACCAATGAGTGCCTACAAAATATGTCAACTACATTATTAATATGATTAAGTCTCCAGTAACACCGTTTTACGGATCATAATTTATAAGATATAGTTTCACTTTTTTTTAACCCAATTCATCAATAATTGGTAGGTCGAATCAAGCGAATCCGTCTTATATAAAATACTCAAAAAACAGTCTTTTCTAAGTTTTTACTTATTAATTTTGTTTCAAAATATGTGTCTTTTATGCAATTTTCAAGGTTTTAAAAAATTGGGTGACACTTAGTAATTTTCCTTTGATATCCTTCCATATTTTTTCCACTTTTGTATCCTTGACTTGAATCTGACTAGTATAAGTAATGCATCGCTCCCCAATGAGTATTATTATAGGGGTATAAATAATTTGATTTAGTTTGACTTGAGATGAAATAAGAACTGAACCGTAAGTTATCGGTTTGTAAAAAATCAAACTGAACTAAATCATTTGAAGTTTCTAACCAAACCAAACTAAGATGGTTTGACTTGGTTTGGTTCGGTCCGATCTCATAGTTTAGTTTCGTGGTTTGGTCTCGTAGTTCAGTTTTACGGTGTAGCTTGTGGTCGAGTTTCACGGTTTGGATTTATTTTTGAAAGACCTCTAAGATTTTAACTTTAAAACAACCTAAAACATTTTAATAAAAAAACTAACTAAAAATAATAATAAAAACAAATATAATAAAAGGACGTACTTTTTTAATTTGTGTCTCAAGTAAAAAATACTCATTTTTATGAACAAAGTAATTAATACAAAAAAACCTAATCAAACAATGTTGTGAAACATTTAAGTTTTGGGCATGGTTATACAAGTAAATATTGAGTATCACACGAATATGATATGACACAATCTTATTGGATTAATGACCCTTAGTGCCCTATAGTTTCAACATAATTGCAATTTGGGGTCGAGGACATCAATTCTTTTCCATTTTTGGGTTGATAGATATTTCATTTTCAGTGCAATCAAATGTCAAAAAGAGTTTTCCGTTCAAAAATAAATGGAAATTAGGCATTTATTGGGGTCAATTGCCCTAGTTCAATACATTTTTGCACTTGGGGGTTTGTTTTCCACACTGAAGCCCAAGGTCACATTTTCAGAGTAATAGGAGTCGAACGGGACTTTCGTTGATTATCTTGCGAAAACTGGTCATGTGTCATCTACTCACACTTTTAATGATTTTTATCTCTTTTAACAACAATATAATATGGTTTGCAATGTCATTTTAATGTTAAATTTGACATGATTCCCTTAGATGGATGGCAAAAAACAAACAAACTTGTAATTTTGATATTATGATGTCTTTTACCCTCATACATAGATATTATATAATAAAAAAAAACCGTGCATGGATGGCGCATGTCAAGTTTCAATTAAAAGATTAACAAAAATCTCCATTTGACTCTCACTGGTACATAAAATAACCTTGTGTCCTAATGAGCAAAAATTGAGATCACAGGCCCCCAATGCAAAACAGTGCAAAAGTTGGGGGTAGTAAAACACAATTAAACCCATTAAAAACTAAACGTCGACGATTGACAACACATGCCTAATCTCCCATTATTTTTGGACCGAAAGGTCAATTTTTTGACACTTCATTGCCTCAAAAATGGAACACCAAACCCCAAATTGTAATAGAGTGACCCTAAACGCAACACCAAATTCCCTAAACGCAACACCATTTAATGTATAAAATGACCTAAATATTTTTTTTAATATTTAATAGATAATCACTTTTTATACACACTAGCGGATGTTTTATAAAACAACCGCTACAAAGTAGCGGATGTTTTACATACTTGCGGATGTTTTATAAAACGCCTAGAAAAACAACCGCTAAATCGAAAACAACCGCTAGTTTATTTGTTTTGTCTAAAATCGAAAAAAAAATCAAAAATGAAATCGAATAAACCAATCAAAACCAAAAGGGAGGAGGTAGTATCAGTTTAAATCAAGTGAAGTTTTCAGGAGGTATTGAATATGTTTAAATGTGAAGAGGGTAAAAGTAATTTTACTTTTAAATGTGTTACGTTTAGGTGTTCTGATTGTAATTACATTGAAACCATAGGGTACTAAAAGGGTCATTAACCCTACTCTTATTAGGAGGGATAGAAATAGAGCCAATTATCCCTATAATACCCAATACTTTTCCGATGATATCTCTACAATACTCAATATTTTATAACGTACATCCCTATAATACCCAATACTTTTTGAAGTTATATATAAAGGTGAGACTAAACATACCCCAAAATTAAAGTACGTATTGTTTATGATTGTGTGATTATAGTATGCTCATGCTGCAATATTTATATGTACACACCATTGTTTATGGTTTTCAAGAATGATTAACAATCAGTACACTTTTGATCTACTCCCATAAAGGGTCTACCAACTGCTCATTATAACTAAGAAATGATTCCTCTTGTCTAGCCAAGTAGCCAACTGCATGCTTTGTGCTGCTTAGACTTTTGTTTTCTTTCCATTCTGTAGAATCTAATAAGAAAAGAGCATTCGTACACAAGTTGACTTCCACATTGTGTTTGTGGTGTTGGGGACCTCTTTTAAAAGAGTTTTCAGTATATACAAGGACTCGATACCAAGATCTTTCTTACTTAAGCGATCAAAACGCCTTCTATCCAAAGTTTGGACACTTTGGTTACCCTACTTAACAAATACTATCAATATGATTTAGACGGTGGATGTCGTTAATGGAATAGCTTAAAAAGACATAAATATCCTCTCTTAAAGGCATAAAAATACTAAAATATCTCTCATAAAATAAACCCCAATTTCATAGAACTATAACCCCAACAATTCAACACAAACACAATCCTAAGAGCTAGTGAAGAAGAGATCCTGAGGCTGAGGCTAATCTTTATTTCATAGAACCTTAACCCCAATTTTATTTATGTTGCTACAAGATGTATAAAAGGAAGTAGACCTTGGGTACATAATAGAAAGATAAGCTGATAGAATTAGAAGGAAGCCATCAAGATATGAAAGGCTATGGCCGAATCTCGTACTTACGCATATATCTTAGTCATGGACAAACAAGTTTTTCTTGGAGATTGATCGACTTCGTTTGGATTGCATTTAAAGTTCTTGTTCTCTAGATCTCATCTTAACTCGACCCAAGACTTCGAGTTCAACAGACCTGCATTCCTCTTTCGCTTGATTTGGTCAACGACCCTTATTTGTAAGGCTCATGACGCATTACGGAACCTCACCGCGCCGGGGGACCAAGCAGGGCATCGCTAGCAGCATAGGAGCCACCTCGGCATCAACAACTTCGTGCCTTTCGTTCTCCTTCTATTTTGTCTCCTTCATAGACTTTCCGGATGCATCTCATCTGCTCTGATATGATTTGATTTGGAAACTTGACTCTATCTAGCTACGTCTCAAAGCTTTTCATATTCTTCTTTTTTTTTTCTTATCTTCGGCAGCGGCGCCGACTTCCTTTGGCAACTTCTTCCCGGTCTTCGACTTCTTCTCTGTCGGAGCTTTCTTAGCAACTGTCGTCTTCTTCTCCTTCGTCGACTTCTTCTCTGACTTCTGCGCCATTAGGGTGGATAAGTGTTATGGAGAGAGAGAGAGAGAGAGAACGAATTTAGATTTAAGAGAGAGATTGAGAATTTTGTTTCCAAACTTCGATCTCATATAAGCCATCCAAAACACCTACTATACCAATTTTTGACCAATCAAATTGGTGTAAGGTACGTCGTGACGATATAATGTACAACTAAATGTGGGTTTTTTTGCCAAGAATATTGACTAAAAAATAGACGGAGTGACTAACGTGTCACTATTTGTTAACTAGGGTGACCAAAGTGTGCAAAATGGTAGTAGAGTGACCTTATTGAGATTTTCGCGAAAGTAGGATAACCAAATAGATAATTAAGCCTTCGAAAATTATACGAATAGTTTTTGAAAATAGATTACTTAAGTAAAACACCCAAAAATAGAATAATACTCTTTACCTGCAGCAAAGGAAGTAGTATATTTCTAAAATTTAAGCTACAAATCTTCATACTTTAATTTCAAAACATGCATGATAATTATCTTACATTTCATGCAAAAATGCATTGTACACCTTTGGTTCGCTAAAAGAATATCAATTTTTAAAATTTTTTCGTCCCTAAATAATCATTTATTTTTCATTAATTGACAAATTTCACATTTGATATATATCATGTCCTAGTTGTAAACTCCTAATGTCATATGTCGATATGTGGATGTGTTATTTAAATGACTCAAAAGTTAATTTCCTTTAATTTTAGTATGATACTAAAATGTATAAATAAAATACTCCTAAATTAACAAAAGTATGATATTAAAAAGCTTGATTTTTTTAAAAAAGAACTCTTTTTTTAGAACGGTTGCAAATAGATTGTTAATCGGTCCAAACCTTAACGGTTTTGGTCCCAAACAAGTTCGATTTAGGAGGTTAGCAATATTATCCGATCACAAACCTAACGGTTTAGGTTCAAACCTACGGTTTCTAATCAATGATTAAACTTGTACTCTTTTTCTAAATTATGAGGCCGGTTCGTTTTTTTCAACGTATTATACATGACCCATATATTATATTATCTATATTAAAGTTGTTAATTGATTCAACCAAAACAATTTTTGGTATAATACCCGTCCCATATATTACTAACTATACTAAACCATATGAAAGACAACTTTCGATTCAACCCTAAAGATTTTCGGTCTAACCCTAACCCTGATAGGTCCGCTTTAAACGGTCCTTCTAGAATTGCAACCCTAACGATTTCAATCTAATTGGTCAAAAAACCTAACGCTTTCAGTTCGAACCTGCGATTTTCGATCCTAAAGATTTTCGGTCTAACCCTGATAGGTCCGCTTTAAACGGTCCTTCTAGAATTGCAACCCTAACGATTTCAATCTAACAGGTCAAAAAACCTAACGCTTTCAGTTTGAACCTGCGGTTTTCGATCCTATTAACATCTCTATTTGCAAATGCCCCTTAAAGAAAGTACTTCACCGTTCTTAAGTTACTGGTACTATAAATTACGTGTTTTAAGATTTCAAAAATAATGAAAAATTAGACGTTAATATTTTATTTGAAAAAACAATCAATTTGACTCAAAAGTCAAACATAACAAGTTTAGAACTGAGTGAGTAGATCTGATAATTAAAACCTAAAACCCGTTAACTCACCCGATTCGACTTAAAATTATATGACTCAACCCAACTCGTTAATATTTTTGGGTCAAAGCGGGTAACCCGTTTCAACCCATAAATTTTAACGTGTTGGGTCAAGTTAAGACGGATTGACTAGTCTTAAACCGTTACTAGTTATAACTTATAACCCGACTCAACTCATTTCAACTAATTTAATATTCGAGTTCTAATGTGTTTCAACTCGCTTTGACCCATTATTCGTCCCGAGCTTAATGGCCAAGTTACCGTCGTCACCTTTATATCAGATATTGTACGGCACATAAACTGGTTCCCAAAGAGTAGATGGATCACAAGTTTCCAATAATAATTTGTCTTTAATTATGGTAGCAGAATAGTATTGTAGGAACAATATATATAATTTTTTAGTTTATTTTATCTATAAATAAACATTATGATTAGAAAAACATAAACTATAGTACCCAACATAACTAAACTAATCAACAACTCAGAAATGATTAATTGGAAATCAACATATCCTTGCTGGCTACTACTACTACATTCTACCTTTCTACATTATTGTTTGTCGCCGACACTATTATTTTAGCAAGATATTTAGATTAGCCCAAAATGTGGATTCAATCTAAACATTGTTAATAGGGAATTTCCCTCCTGATTTTGTTAAATGTAGTAGATAAGATGTCACACATAAGATGGTGTATATGACTAATTTCAACAATGTAATCTTAAATTTATTTATATTTATATACTTTTCGCAAGGGTTGATTGAACTTTCGTGTCATGCGGTCTCTTCATAGTTGCACTTAGGGTTATGTGGTTTTAACTTCTGTATATTTGGGATCTAAGGTTGCAATTGAAGGTCGAAACGGAGGGGGGGGTTGTTTCGTTTTTGATGTTGAGAAAATTCACCAGCTTTTATGCTATGAGGCTCTGTGAATATTCTCTTGTAACTATTACTTGTCTTTACTGGGCCGACCTAACTACAAGACATGTGAGGTCATGATCCTGGGCCCCCAAAAAACACCTAATTTTTTTAGGCCCCTAAATTTGACAGCTACCCTTCATATTATTAATTTTTCAAAAAAAAAAAAGGGTCCATTCAACATAATCGACCTTGGGCCCCCTGATTTTACAAGGCCAGTCCTGCTTACGTTTAGATAACTTGTACTAATAAATTAGTAAAAGTGTTATTTTCTTTTAAAAAAAATTTAACTTTTAAACGGAGACTCTTTAAAACGGAGGGATTTCCGGAAGGAGTAGTTGTTAATGCCATCTCATTTCATAAAGACTAAGACTTGAAAGGATTACAAGATGTAAGTCCACTATGCCAACAATGCATTCGTTAGGAGGCCATAGCGTCATTTTGTTCCTGATCATGCAACAGAGTAGGACACTTCTGGTATGGGAAGTAGACTATTCACCTATATATTCAACCTCATGGGTCCGGGTCAGTCTTATTGTTTGTTTTTTTAAAAAAATTACGACGCAATTTAGTGAATGGCAAAACCATATGTAAGACGGACTTAAGAAATTTGTTCGTAAGACAGATTCTCCATATCCAACTCACCAAGTATTGGTAGGTTAGACTGTGAAAGAGTGAAGCTCCGTCTTACGAATTAAGATACATAGGACCATCTTATTGAAATATAATACCTAGCCAAGTTGAATTTGTAAACTTCCCTACCAAAATACGGAACCAAACTTGTTAGAAAATGGACTCATTTTGGGATATATTATGTTTGTTTTGTTTTTTTTTTTTCGATCATCACTAACAAATAACAAAAAAATCGCAAAACTAAGTCGCCAAATCGCTTTCACAAAAACTCCCTGTGTAAGCAAAATGGAAATTTTGCTAGGCCAAATTCAATGAGCTAACTACAAAGATGGCTAATATTTTGGCAGATGAAAACTTCAAACAAGCCTATTATTAGACAATGAGAAATATATCAAAATAGAAAGCAAAATCATAATTAATGTATGCAAGTATTATCAAAAGGGTAACGTTGCAATAAGGGAACACTCCCCAGTCCCCACCCATACCAGCGATGCCGATGATGATAACAAGAGCTCTCCCTATTTTACGCTCGATTTCTATCTCCTATTAACCTAAATCTCACCCTTGGGGCTCAAACTCGAGAAAGCGAGAGAGCGCTCTAACTAATTGAGTTAACCCGCAACATCAATCATGGACGGATCTATGTATCCTCCTCGGTGTCACGTGACACCACTCAACTTAATATATGTAATATATTTTTAGTACTCGTACATGTAATTGTCTCTTTTGAGTTGGTTTATATTAAAGTTACCCTTCTAAAGGACCTGAGATCACATCCCATAGTGAGCATCTTTCATATATTTTATTATTCTTTGTTGATGCTTTTTTCTTCTTTGAAGACTTTACCAAGAAGAAAAATTCATGGATATGCTTCACCCCTACGGAGAAAAATTCCTAGATACATCACTGATAGCAATTGAAATGAATTGTGACATCACTGAACAAAGTTCATAGATCCGCCATTGACATCAATATCAAGGTGAACATAATAGTTCAAAACCACAAGGAGAGTGACCGATAAATAACTAAATAAAGACAAATAAACAAGAAAAACTAATCAAAACCCTATTAATTATTTATTGAGCTCCTTTGTTTGTTCCACACCAAACAAGAAAAGAAAAAATGAAAAGAACTAAAAGTAATCCCAATTATATGGTAGATATTCGCCATTGAATTTTGATAGTTACATATCATAATTTCACCTAAAAACTAGTACATGTGTTAAGGGCCCTACTCTCAAGAAAAAAACTAGGATTGATTGTCAAGTGTTTGTACGTACACGCACTTGAGTAAGTCTCCTGTAAAACGGAGTCTCGTTCTTTCATAACTCAACCCACCAACATATGGTGAGTCGGATAAAAAAGATCTGTCTTAGAAAAAATATTCGTAAGACCGTCTTACTCAAGTTTTTGCCCACACACTTTGGACATTAATGAAACTGGGTAGCAGTGGATAACGGCAAGGAGAGGAAGGTAGTCCCTGTGAAACCAGCTTGACCCACCTAATGGGTGTAATTCATTGGTGGGGATCGTAATTCACACCCCGAATTATAATTCATACACCAACCAAGAATTTATTACAAAATTACAAAATTGCCAAGAAAGGCTAAATAACTCTTAGGGACATCTGTCATCGACGCATCATGTAGCGTTCGGCAATGGTCTGCCTAACACATCAGTAAATATAATTCAATTCCCATCTATCTTGCTTCCATCAATGATAACGCAGCCCATTACTTGTGAGTTCATACCTATGAGAATGAACGTCGCTATGTGGACGTTTAAGACTCCGAGAGAATGGGACTATGAGAGGGCTGCATGTTTTTTCTTCTTTCTGATTTTTTGTTTGGGGGGGGGGGAGAGGAGGGCTGTGGACGGAAAAGAGGAATGGAGGGAAGTTATTAATGATGGGGTTGTATATAAAACTAAAAGGGTAAACTAGGGATTAGAGGGGGGGGGTGTTTAGTTTTTAGTGTAGCTTAAAACTAACTTGGGGTGTTCATTGAGTGTATGCGTATGGAGTAGTTTTGGAAGTGTTAATAGAGCATCCCTTCTTGATAGCCCCCTAGGCCCGACGATTGGGTGGTATGGGTCAAAACCCATTAAAACATAAATATAAAACGGGGTAAAAGGGGTTGTGTTGAATTGTATCGGGTTAAATCGGATCGACCCGGTTTAACCCGTATTTCCCACCCAAAATACATGTATTTGCAGAATAAAAAACTATTGGGTCAAAATGAGAACGGGTTCGACTCACATTTACCCGACCAATCAATATTTTTTTGGGGTTAAAACAATTTGCCCGTTTCGATCCAAAAAAATTAACGGATTTGGTTGGATCAGGTAATTTTCAAGTTGAACCGAGCTACTGAAAATCCTTGTACTCCTCTGAAACGAAGTGCACACCTACTAAAATACATTACACCATGTTCGGACCAAAGCCTCAAAGCTAATTCGGCTAAGTAGCTCAATGAGTCTGTTCTCAAACCTTATTCTACAATTTTTCTTTTATATTTATATTCGCGTATGTGTGTCAGTGCGTGCATTATATATATATATACACACACACACACACACATTGCATAGATTGTGTAAAGCAGGCCTTTGTAGGCTAGTGACAGATGAAGTGACCAAAATCAAGGTCTAAAATACCAGAGAAGAATTCATCAGATAATTTAAATCATTGATATACAATCAATTTGCTCAGCTCAATAACTTCACTGCAGTTTTGCACCCTTAAGCATTAACAGTTTCCCACAAAAATACCAAAAAAGTTCTTACAAAGTCTTCACAAATATTACTATGCTCTACGATTACTCAACATATTACCACGTATACGAGCATAAAAACACATTTGTCAATGCACTTTAGGAGCCAGTAAACATGCATACGAGGAAATCTACATATTATGCAGTGAGAATTTGGGGAAAAGGCAAACACTACCTGGTGGTCAGTATGCTAGGACAGAGAGTTCATGGGTGACATGAGAGTCTGGAAAAACTTTATCGATACAGAAGCACTTCAACACCTCTTCATCAGGTCTGCATTGCTTGAAGTAGACAAACTATGGCATTTCATGAGCTTAAATTACCTCCCCATCAGATGCATCACACAGAAATTGATGAATTCATCTCTGCAAGAACACGACCGTATGTACTATGATCTGATGTGTTTTTAAAGCCAGGAATAAATTCAGAAAAGAATCTCAAAACTGCAGCTAGGTGTTGTGAGTCATTTGATGCATAAGCTGCTTCAAGAAACAATGAAGGCCGGACACTGTTGACCTGAAATCCACCGCAGAAAATAAAATCTGAATCAATACTCATGACATAGTAGTACAATTGTCTATATTTCTTTGAGCTGCGGTGTTTTCCAGGATAACTTTCCTATCAAAGAGAGAAAACACACCTAGATAACAAAATCTAGAATGCTTTGACATGGTCTGATAATCATCAAAATAAACGAGTAGATACATCTTCAATAAGAATGAAGAATGAAATATTCCAATGAATCATGCACCGGAAAATGCTCAACAAAATTAAAACAAAAAGGTAAAAACATCTTGCCAATTCTTCCAAAGAATGTAGATTCACGATTTTTTTTAAAGAAACGCGATCATCCACAGATTGATAAGCTAGAGGAATCGCTTTGAAGCAGATAATATTATTTTAGATGCTTCAAAGTTCATTTTATGCTGCCAATGGGGTAAGGAAAAGAGCCTTATTCTTCTTTTTTGATAAGTAAAAAAACCTTATTCTTCCGGGCATAACGTAATGCTTCAAGATAATATCCATCTTGCACAAGCAACACAACATAGTCATGATGCAGAAGAAGCTGTCTCAGCATATCCAAACCTAACTTCCTCGTTTGCAAGTTCTGCCGACCTGAATCTAATAGTTGCAACGCAACTTCTTTCGAAGGCTCAAGAATCTGCCAATGGAGTGAGTTCAGTTATAAAACTCAAGATCCAGCACAATCATTTATGTAGAGCATCTCATAAATTCCGAAGTACTCAAGTATAGGAAAACCTTGTTTATAACGAATAATCCAAGTTCAGCATATCGCTCATTCCGTGCTAGCAGCCGTATTGTCAACACATAAATATTTGGATGTACTTTTACTTTTTCCAAGTTAGCGCTGCAAAAGTGGAATGACAAAAACAAATCTAAATAGCATAACAGGATTTTTTTTTAAAATAGAAAAGGAAAGAAAAAGAGCGGAATTCGGAATAATAAAAAATCTAAACATAAGAAAATCAACTAATTATGCATTACATCAGAGGATAAGTATCTTGACAAGCCTCAATGTGTCTAGAACATATTGAGCCTACAACAAATAGATTAAACGTATATTGGTTTTGCAAGGCATAACTTGATTGAGAGTACCTGCGCAGGAACTCAACAAAGATGGCAATCAAGTAAGAAGCATCCCCGGCCATTTCTTCCTCAACAGGAGCAAACACAAAGCTGTACAGCTCATCTGGTGCAATTGCAGCAGAAGTAACTAGGGATTCATGCTGTTCTGAAGAATTGGCATTTAAGGGTTGCTCACTGGGTCCCACAGTTTGAGATTGTGGAGATGATGAATAATCTTCAGTACTAGGAAATTCAGTCCTCATTAAATTTTCTCTGTCAATACTATCGGGAAACTTGATTTTCAGATTTTCAAAATTCACATTGAGCTCAGGGTCTGATGTTAGAAAACTAGACTTTCTAACACTCTCGCTCTCTGTCCTGCTGGAAGGTTCACTTCTGATAGATTTTTGAGATGCATCTTCTCTACTGATGGATTCATCAGAAACAGTGTCTGGAATATTTGTGTGAGAAACAGCAGAGGTTGACGTCTTTTCGGCTTTTATTTCTCCCTTGAGATAGCTGCCAGTTTTAATTGAATACAAATAAGAGGTCACTAGTACATCTATTGCCCGGAAAACAATGGGCAGAGGTCTTCGCTCAATAATGATACCGCGAGCTATCGCCAAGCACAACTGTTTTGCCTGAGACACATCAAATGCCAAACCAAAAAAATAATATAGGTTATCCTATCGCAATGGTACAGTAAAATCCTTAAACTGAATATCAAAAATAAATAAACTCTATCCAGTAAAAAGAACACCCTTCCATATTGGTGTAAAAGGAGTTCTATTGTCCAATAAGTGTCTCCTAGGTGCACTTGCATTCGAGGAAGACTTCAGAAAACAAAAGATAACAGTGAAGTGGAGTTGCATACTGATTATCTAAATGATTGGTGCATCCATACAAGCTGTGTTAGATAGTACTGTCTGTTGAGAATGCTTTATCAATCTTCTAAAAGCATAAAGCCCACTTTTTTTACGGTCTTAATTGTCAAAAAAATGCAAGGAAAAAGCTACTCCCCCCATCTGCTCAATGATTCCACGTTTAAAAATCAAACATTTTAAGGATTAAAATAGTTTTCATAGGTACCATTAATTTAGGTATTAAAATATTTTTTGTAATTGTAAGTTTAATGCAATAAAGGGTAAACTTTGAAATACATAAAAATAATTATAACCTTAATTTATGAAACAAGATTCTTATAGTTGGACTCTTTGAGTGGAAAGCATGAGTACTACCTTCTTTGCTTCCAACTTCCTGTGCTGCAAGAACTGTAGCACTGATGGCACTTCTGAGCTACTGGCAGAAATGGCCTGTAAGAAGTAAATATGAAGTCACTGCAATAATAACACAACATCCTATCAAATGGGATGCAATGCCAACTATAGAAACTTGCCTCCAAATCCAAATGGATCTTCCATAAAGCTCCTTTGGCTACATCAAAAATAAGGTCAGGAACTAGAAAACTCCAGTTATCCCCATAGATGACAGATTCAGTATCACTTAAATCATTTGCTTCTGAACTTTCTGCAGCTTTGCTATTTGATTGAGAGGATGAAATATTGGCCCTGGGAAAACCCCTCAACAATAGAGGAAGTGGAGCAGATATAGGAGCTCGTGAATCAGCAAATATGTCGTATAAAATAACCACCTTTGCATCCACTTGATGCACAAGCAACACATTGTCAACCACACTCAGAGCTATTTTGCTGGAATAAACCGGCAAAGAACCCTGACAAAATACAAAAGAAAAGTAGATGAGTGTTGATCATTAAATTCAAAAAGTACGAAGTGGTCATCATTGAAAAACAATTATTCAGGAGGAATTGTCAACATAAATATACAAATAAAGATAAAAATAACCAACTATGTGAAAAAGTTAAAGCATCCTCCCAAAAACGTTTCCATTAGACATTTAATTCACCCTGAGTGAAGCTATTACATGGTTTAACAATACGCACCGCCTTCGGAAACCTGAAACAAAGATCATGAACCAAATGCCACAAACTGTCCCACACAATTTATTTATTCTTTAGGTTTAAATCTCAATTTGGTCACCCTACTTTCGGCCAAAATTCATTAAGCTCACTCTACTTTTTTTTTCCTCAATTTAATCCCTCTACTTGGCTTTGAAAGTCAATAAGGTCACTAGAGTCATTTTCGTTAGTTAAGTTGGATAGAAATCTTTGAAAAGACAATAATGCCCCTTACCTTTGAAAGGTGTGTTGACAAATTCAAGTCACACAATAAGAAATTATGTTTGAGAGGAGAAGGAGACCCTCAAAACCCCAAAATTTAGTAAGGGTATTTTTTGATTTTCCTAAAAAAATTAAACTTTCCATCCAAATATATGGATGGAGTGATGAACGTGCTAATTATGTGAAAGTAGAGTGATTAAATTAAGGAAAAAAAAGTAGAGTGAACTTAATGAATTTTGGCCGAAAGTAGGGTGACCAAATTGAGATTTAAACCTATTCTTTATTGTTACTGTTCTAATTTCAGAAATTACTAATCACATTCATCTAAGTTGAATAAAGTTTAAGTGTGCAGGACATCTTTTTCCCCAGTTGTTGAAGGGTATCTTCTCATAACCACTTGTTTCAACTCTAGAAATCAACTGTCAAATTGTCTTCACACGCACCAGAGCAGCACTAGTGTGAGAACCCCATTTCATAAAAATGGGATTCAAGATTGGGATGTCTACAATTAGGACTCTAGGATTCTCCATCCGTCGCCCGAGAAAACAGTCTCCTACTTCCCATGTAAGTTTGTCTCTATAAAAGAGTCCCATTTCAAAATTCAAGCTATAAAATTTCATTATATTTTTCAACTTTGTTTTTCTTTTCAAATACATGCTATTTTATGTATCAAACAAAAAAGTGATATAAATTTAGTGCAAATTAAAAGAAATTGACTTTTCAAATAGGACTTTGTTAAGGGACGCAGGCAGTATCAGCTCCAAATAAACCATAAACCATTTTGCTTCCTTCTTGCCGCCAAAATAACATGAGAAACACTATAAAGATTACTGTCCTGAAATTCCTGAACCCCGTGGACTTACTCTTGGAATTTCCAAAACCACACACGTCTAAGAGCAAGCCAATTAAACCCCTTCTTTTCCCAAAAGCTTTCTATAAATTCACACCAATTAAAATACTAACCCAATGGAGCTTGACAACTTAAATCAACCATAATGTAAATGGTAGGTGTAGTAGGGGTTATGCCACATCACTTGAGGTAATTGTCACATAATTACCTATAACCTAGTCTTCGCCGAACTAAAACCTACCGTACGAGAATGTACAAGGCTCCGGGAGATAGCCTAAAGGGGGGAGCGAGGTTGAAAGCTTTTAGCCTAAGGGTATGCACCCCGACTCTATTAATGTTCTGCGGAAAGGATGACATCTTGCCTGACCCTATGAGAATGGAGTTGGCCCTAGAGCCAGAATTAGGGTTCTGAGGAACTAACTCTACGCCTGAGTTAATGGGCAACAACTTACCTCTAGCACTTACATCCCTTAGGGATGACTCGGCTTAGGGCACTACTGGGCAATCTACTCTAAGTGCAACAGCAGGCCAAGAGTCCCCTACCCTCAAGAGACAGAGCCAGTTTTTGGTAACCTCAGGGTTATTGGTTTGGTGGCTGAAATCAAGAGAAAGTCTCACCGTTGTACGCGTGTGATACCACGCACATGCGACGCGTGCGACTTGATCATTAAGAGAGAAAGAGCTAATTGTGGTCCCCACTTACGGAGCACTTGTCCTATCATCATTGCCTGGTTAATAAGACGATGACACCTAGTAAGGAATATTCCAATATTCCCGGTGTCATTCCATATTCACTATAAATAGAGGTCAAAACCTCATTTACAACGCTGGAAAGGGGCTCCTTGCGCGAAATTACTTTAGTGTGGAAACTCGCCGCCGAAAGTCTTGTGCTGAAACCTCTAGCGAAACTCTCTTGTGGCAACTTACTTTGAGCCGAAACTTCACTTGCCGCAACTCCTATTGCGGAAACCCACTTGGAAAAGTACTGCTTTGCGAAACTGAGGAGGGCTGAAACCCACTCTCCCGTCACCCAATTGGAAAGGTAGTCCTTGTGCGAAGTTAATTGAATGAGAAATAATGCTGAGACTCTCTATTGCAGCAACACTAACTGCGGAAACCTCCTTGGAAAAGGATTGCTTCGTGAAATTGATAAGGGCTGAAACTTACCTTTGGCAGAACCCTCTATTACGACACCTTATTTTTTGCCGAAGTCCTACCTGTGCCAAAATCTTCTGTCCGAAACCCCTTGCGAAACTCCTTACTAGAACCCTCTCCTAAATAGTGAAGTTTTTATTCTAAAAACTATTGTTTACCTGAAGGCCCTGCAGAAAAGAACTTGTTACCTAAGCCTCTTTAGTAAATGATTGGTTTTATCCGAAGCCCTGATGAAATTAGCTTGTTACCTGAGCCTCTTCAGAAACTTACTAAACTCTCAAAGAGTTAACACCTAAGCTCACCTTGTGTTCTTGCCCAAGGCTCGAAATTCCCTATCCTTACACTTCAGCTGAACTCTGAAGTTCAGTCCAGAAAATTGAGTTCAGGCATGGGTATGTATGTGTACCCAGAGTTAATGCCTAAACTGAACCCTCGGATTCCGAGTCACCAACCCGAATACTTAAACCCAAGGCTCGAAATTCTCAATATGAACACTTCAACTGAACTAAAATTGAGATCAGAAATTGAGTTCCCAAATTGAGTTTAGAAGTTGAGTTAAGAAATTGAGTTCAGGCATGTATCCGTGCCTGGAGTAAAATTTTCAAGTGTTTGTAAAAAAAAAAAAAAAAAGTGGATAATAATGATGGATCCTCCAAGCTCCTACATTATGCATTTCTTTTGATTTTTCCCTGAGAAGCGAATATCCACGGGCAAGGGGACAACATGTGAAGAATTACCTTCGCCAGAGCTAAGACAAATAAATCTCAAGGGGACAGGCTAAACTAAACCTTCCAAGGTTAATTTCAAAAAAACATACAAAAACACAAAAAGAAAAGTTTAGAAAAATTTCAAGTTACAATATTTCGTGATCACAATGAGAGTATCATAATGACCAAACTGAGCATGAATATCATGGAATTTCATACGCGACCAAGCTGAGCAATCATGTTCAGTTATGGAATTTTATGTGTGACCAAGTCGAGCAAAAATGTTCGGTTATGTAATTTTATGTGTGCAAACCCCTACTTCGTAACACTTCCCGCGCAAGGGGACAAAATGTAGTAGGGGTTATGCCACGTCACTTTAGGTAATTGTCACGTAATTACCCTAACTAAGACCAACCGTACGAGAACGTACTAGGCTCTGAGAGATGGCCTAAAGGGCGGTCGAGGTTGAAAGCTTTTAGCCTAAGGGTAACGATGCTCAGACCCTCTAAGGCTGCACCCTGGCTCTATTAATGGTATCCACGAGCAAACTGGCCGAAGGTCAAAATGCTTCAGCATGATGACATCTTGTCTGATCCTATGAGAATCGAGTTGGCCCTAGGGCCCCGATCTTTGAGTATTAGGGTTCCGAGGAACTAACTCTATGTTTGAGGTAAGGGGCAACAACTTATCTCTAGCACTTACATCCCTCATGGATGACCAAGCTTAGGGCACTACTAGGCGATCAATTCTAAAGTGCAATGGCAGGCCGAGGGTCCTCAACCCTCAAGAGGCCGACCCGGTTTTTGGGAACCTCGGGTTATTGGTTTGGTGACAGATGTCAAGAGAAAGTCTCACATTTTGTACGCGTGCAATACCAAGCACAGATCATTAAGAGAGAAAGAGCTGATTGTGGTCCCCACTTACGAGACACTTGTCCTATGATCATTGCATGGACAATAGGACGATGACACTTAGTAGGGAATATGTGTGATCCCATATTCACTATAAGCAGAGGTCAAAACCACATTTTCAAGGATCGGAAATCATTGGTAGAAAATCATTGGATTGAGAACCTAGTGAGTACTAGAGAGAGAACTCTCGGTCGTCAGCCATTGCCCTCTTTCTCTTCGCCTCAGTCTTGACTTCCACCCCAATCCTTTACTCTTGGAGGTTCTTTGATAGCAACATATCACACCTAACACTTTACCCGGCACACATCACATCCTTCGGGACACTCACATTCTACGGTAGGTAACATAAAACAATTGCTTGAACCCTCTTTTACCGAACAATAATAGAGCTCCTTTCTTGCTAAGTTCAATATCAGTTTTTTTAACAAAACATTAATAACAAGCAAAAACCGTTAATTGTTTTAGAAATTAATAAAAAACTGGTTTCTATTCCATTCAACCTTAATAAAAACACCACCTTTTATAGATGAAAATGAGAATAGATCTGAGAGAAATCATGGAATTAAATATGGTATATATCACATTGAACCAAGAGGGATTAAGCATTACTAACCTGTTGTACAACCGCATCCCGATAAAATCTATATGAATGGAGTAACATCGCAACTCTATCAACTTGGAAGCAGTAAATCCTTCCATATCTGCAAATTCACAACCAAAACAGACTAAAATTTCTGGGAGATGTTGAACTCAGCAATGAAGACAAATAAACGAATAATCAACTTACACGGTGATAATATGGACATCTTCAGCAGCAATAACAGGTTTACTGTTTGCCTCAGATTTAGCCATCACCATCTCAAACTTTGGCAAACGAATTATCCCAGCGGATGAAAGCTGCACATGAAAATTTGAAACTACATCATTTAACCAGATTTACGATGCCATGCCACAAAGTCACCAGGCAGAGCAATATTTAACCATCAACCATCACAGCAGAAGCAGAAATAAAATGCATCAGAAATCCCTAATTCGAGGACAACTCTTTGGAGCTATATAACTATACAAAGTATGTGAGAACATATGCAAATCACAAAATTTCAAGCTTGTGTAAGCTGACAGTTGGACCCATGCATGTCATAACTTAAACTGCCAATATAACTTTTACAAAAAGCTGAGAACCACACACCCTTCTCCGTTTCTGATACGGAAACTAAGGCTACCTGAGACAGACTTGAAGAAAACCATAGAAAGTGTGTAGCTATACCTGATATCCAGTAAAGCTCTTGCATTGCATTCCCGAGGCAAGAAGCACCAAACGACTTTCATGCGTGTAGACATACCAACTCACATTCAATTTCTTTGTCTCAACCAGATGAAGAGATTTCAACTCAGAATCATAAGAGAACATGTCCAATCCACTGTAATCCAACTTTCCAATCAAATAACATAAAGCCAGAAAGTGTAGTAAAGTACAAGGATTCAAAAAATGACATACCAATGAATAATGTTGAGATAAATGTGGGCAGAAAGTATGATAAAGTACTAGGCAATCTAAATGTCATTTGACATTTAGTCCACCTCGTAAAGGACGTTCAGTGTTCTGAAAAAGATACATTGGTATCTTTTTAGTAGACCCTGTTTGGTATTCCTAAAAGTTTGTATCTATCATCTCCACAGAGACACTAACAATCATATCTGCAATGCTGAATTCCAATCTTTATTCTAACAATCATGAAATAGCTTTGCTCCAAAGCTTCTGAGTCCTTACTATGTTTCCCACTGAACTTATCTTGGGGGCTTCTGCCTGTAGGCTCTACAAAGTTCACCCCTCCATATTTAGCTGATACATTCTGCACTCCTTCACCAGCATTCTTCATTTGATCATTAGATGCAAACTGGTCCACTTCTCCACATGCATAACAAGGACTGAATGTCCTCTTTGAGCATTGAGTTCTCTGCACATCTACAGTCAGCTCTGCTGATATGAGGCTTACATCTCCGCATTCTCCTTGACTAAACGTCGCCACTTTTAGACGTTTGTAAAAGGGCTAACATTTTTTAGCTTCCCAGAAACCTCTATATTGTGGCAACTGGCAACCTTTTTGTCATTAAAGTTTTGTATCTTACTTTGCTTTTCGCATCTAGTTTCATATAGCTGCTGCTCCTTTGGCACTGCATAGTCTAAATAGACCTCATCTTCTCTTATTCCAGCTGTATCACGCTATTGCTGACCAATGCACTAACCCAGTATTTCTTGTTGGTATTCCCTGAATCCTCCAACACTATCTGCTATGCAAATTGATGTAGTGCCAAAAGTAATGTAGGGTAGAAACAGGTACAGCAGATGATTTACTATAGCTTAATTAAAATTATTAGTTATTTAGTTAAAATGTTAATGTTTTTATGGCTATTTCTGCAATCTTAGTGGCTATGGCTTCTTTCAAGTATATTTTCCATGATTACAGATGCATTTGTGGGATTATAAAGGGGAAAAGGTTCAGGATTTTGTATCAGTTTTTTTTATGCCAAGTTTCAAGACTTTCTCAATAAAGATTTACTGAACAGGGAGAGATTCATCTTCTATATACTTTTAAAAGTTCTGATCCGTTGATATCAGTTAAGCCCCATCTGTATTTTTGCACACAAATACATACAAGCATCAACTGAAATACAAGTAATCTAGTTTTTCCGTTAAATTGTTCTATCATGTTTTGACAAATAGCAACAGGGCTACTTTTCCTTGGAAAACTAATCAGAAATCACAGGCCCTGCTAAGAGTGGCCTTTTTCGTTTGGAAGGCACTAACGAAGCTATCCTCACAGGTGATAACCAGCGGATTTGCCAGAAGATTTATTTTAATTGGTGCCTTATGTGTAAGGGGAATGGGGAGAGTGTGAATCATCTTTTACAGCACTGTCCGGTGGCGAGCGAGCTATGGCATTTCCTGCTCAATTTAGCTTTTTCTTCGTTAGTCTTTCTATAAACGAATGAGGAGCCGTATTTGGAATGCTGTCCCCTCTTGGGAACCTGTTGGATAATACGGAGGTAAATGAATCACGGGCCTTTAGAGAGTGATGAGATGTCTATCTCCAGATTGAAGGCGTTCCCACTTCACGCATTTTTTTAGCATACAGAGTCGGTGCTATCTCAGCTAATTCTTTTGCAGAGTTAGTGGATAGTTTGGTTGTTGGCTAGGTTCTTTTGATTGGCTATACTCCTATTGTACACACGTTGCATCACCTTTTTTTGGCACCTTTTGTTTATATATACCTTTTTACTTATCACAAAAATAAAAAATCCAACTCTACCAATTTGCAGTAACATGTACAATATTCCTCTCTGTTCCTCTCCGGGACGCATCAACTCAACCCAATTTTTTTTTGATAGGCAAGTGTTACCCCTTTTAGAGCTTAATTTTAACTACTAGACATACTCACAGGTATTTTCCTGTAGTCTTCTCAATGTAAATCCTTATGACATGTTTGCTGATCGGCTGCATTCACGGAGCCCAGAATCCACATCATCCATGGTCAACACCTTCCCTTTGGCACCGTAACTTGGAGGATATCATCCTTAGGGAGGAGCTTTACTTGTCATAATGCCTACCAGAAAACATCATAAAGGACATTGAGATCAAGAAGGGCTCCTCCAATTCAAATGGTAGCCTGGTTTCATAACTTTCTTTCCCTCCTCTCTAATGTAGTAGCATTATATTTCCCAATCGTGCCAGTCAGTTCTATTTAATTTTTCTTCACAAGGAAATACTCCCTCCATTCCGCTCAAAGAGTCCATGTGTTGAAGTCAAACATTTCTAGGATTAATTTTTTTTTACATAAATAAGCTTAGTCATAAGATTTAAAACTACATATTTTCTTAAATTCCGGTTTAATGTAATTTGGAAACTTATTTGCGATAACAGGCAGACATTTGATCCTATAATTTCAATGTAAATGCGAGTTTTAACCTAAAAGATGTTCAACTTTTCCTTGTTTGCTATATCAGAACTTATGAAGCCCCCACCACAGATTCTCAACTACTCAACTCAATACAGCCTTTGTCCCAATCACTTGGGGCAATGGGGTCGGCTACATGAGTCCTTTTCCACCATTTGATTCGATCCAAACCAAGGTCATCACACACACCCCTACACTCAATTCATATATTTCTTTTATTTGCCCATGTTAGTTTCGGTATTCCCCTTTCCCTTCTTCTACTTTAGTTGATGTTGATACACTCCCACTTCCTAACGTGTGTAGTAAGCCCCCACCACAGTTGGCACTGATAAAATAATTAATGGAGTATGCCATTTTTTATCTTTTTCAGTTCCTCACTCTCGTTATGCTATACATTTTTGAAAAAAGACAATATATGAACCATGTCATAGAATCATGAAGTGCGAATCCACATGAGACGTTATGCCTAAAAGGATGACAAAGTCTGAATTCAGATCAAGAGTACAAGGAACTCAATGACTAAACTTCTCCAATTTCAAGAGGTCTTATCACATAAACAGGTAAAGAATTTAAATAAATAATTGACATTCCAATGCTGCAAGTACTACTAGCATACCTGGTTTTTATAATTACAATATCGCAAGTTGGACAATCTGTCCAAAAGAATCCCAATATGCTCTCCGAGTCTGACCTGAACTTCTGACTAAAACTGTCTTTAGTTTCTCTATTCCAAATTTGAACTTCATGATTAGATCGTTGAACAGCTAAAAGCTTTGCATCTAAGGAATATCGAACTGAGAGTATTGGCCCCTCACTTATTGAATCAGATGTAGAAGCAATATGAGGAGTAAATGGAACAGTTTTCCATGAAACCACCTAGATTAGTTCAAGAAAATCATCATGTTAATGTAGAAATTAGGTCTGTTATTCATCAAACATAAAGTTATATGTTTCAAAAAAATCATGCCCATACCTGATCAGATGTTGATAAGATGAGTAGTTTATTTCCATCATCATAAAATAAACTTCTAGATCCACTGACTCTGCATCTCAAGGGTGGATACTGCATGTAAACATGGGACAGAGCACCAGATCCACCAAAACCAACACTTGGCAGAGAACTTGATGCTTTGCTGAACATTTTTGGGTAGATTCGTCTTTCAAATTCTGAAATTGGAATATGGAATAGTACAGGGGATACTGATGTGGACAGATCAAAATGAAGATTAAGCTCAGCATGGTAAAGAGAAGGGAAAACACAAGTGAGTATCAACATTGAACAAGGATGTGATTAGAGAGCAGAATATCTGAGATAAATTAGACATCAACCTGAAACTTTTTCTGTTTACGAAACTTAAATTTTTCTCAATGTTTTGAGTTTTGCAGACGGCAACTATAGTGCAATGGAAACCTTGATAGAATTATGAAGGCAGATAATTCAATTTTAAAACTTTCCCTTCAGCTGCAGCAAGAAAATGCATATCAGTGCATAAATTTGTGATTCAAAATGAAAAAGAAATAAAGTAAAATTACAAGGGCAATTCCCTGTCTGTCAGTAAGCCATACCACATTCTGCATGCAATTTTTTAATGCAAGAAATTCTTTCAGACACATATCATGTTCAATTTCTGGAACCCTCGCTGCAACACAACTCCCATATTCTTTCGACTGCAAAAATATTCTATGATTTGATATAAGGCACTACAAGAAATTATTCTGAAGCGCCTAAAATAATTCAATACAATGTAAAATGACAGAAATGACAATATACATGCTCCTTTCTTCCAAAACAAAGTCATAGTTTAACTGCAATACACCAAGCATACGTGTGAAGTAGTGCAGCCACAACCTCCCCTCCTCTTTCTTTCTTTTCAATACACACACAAGAAGGGGTAGGGCAACGAGAGGAGGAAAATGAAAACTCCTTCATTCATTAGAATTTCAAATGTAGGAGGTGTGCATATGTGCGTGTGTGACTGTGTGTATACATTCACACACACACACACACACATAAACATAATTAGTACAAAAGAAATTTCACAAGGAAAACAAAAGGAGCTTCCGCAGGTATCCCAAAACGACATTGTACTTGCAACAGAAAAGCCTTGCCACAACTAATTCAGTTGAGCTATCCAAATCCTGGTTTAGTATTTTTCAATAATTACAAAATTTCAGATAAGCAGCATATTACCACGTCCCTAATCCCTTGCTGTACCACCAGTCTTTGTTGATCATGAACAATTTGCTCTAGCAACGTAAACCTTTTTACTTCCCACAAGTTTTAGCAATGGATCGATCTTTTTAGCACTCATCCAAAAGACTACCATCGTTTCTCTATATGTATCCCATAATCTAGTCATAAAATTTCATATACTTCCTAATTTCTTATAACTGTTTATCAGTTTCCATCCCAACAAACAAATATCAGGTACAAATTTGATTAACGTGCTTTTCTAGATTCATTAACAACCAGACTCACCAGAGCCCAAAATTCACCCCTTAAAGCATCAATATATACATTATAGTTCATAAAACCACTTGGCCAGTTCGTCTAGTGTTTTGAGAACTGGTTTTGTTTTCATTCTTGTATATTGCAAAAGTAATTTGTGCATTCTAGTAAGAAAACAGATCAGGGAGCAATCCATTATCTTTTTTTCTTTTTTATCAAAGGAAGAATCTGGAAGAATGTACAAAGAATAAAAAGAATATCGAACAATCCATCCACCAAGCAAAAAGGAAATAACAGAAAAAAGAAAGAAGAAAAAAGAGAACACAAAAGCTAATGAAGAGCAGCCCTCATCTGCACTAGGCACTCCTCTAAAAGGCCCCAAAGCTGAAATCAAAGAGATGCACAAAGGAGATTTTCTTCCTTAGAAGGGAAAGAGCAAGGGTCCAATCCGCATTCTCCGTCATAATGCAGCACAACATAACAAAAACCGCACACTGTCATAAGAGCTTCGCATCCCTGCTACTCCAGAAACCCCCTACATCTGATCATGAACAAACCTCTACTGAATCAGGGGGAACGCCTATATCCGATAATGAATCTGAGCAATTTGTTGTTATTCTTCTAAGAGAATATGATCTTGAGTGATAACTAAAGACATCCTTAATTTTGAGAATCCACAAAAGTGAAACATGAAAGTAGAGACTAAATACAGAAAACAAAATCCAGTACTTAAAAACACTTATTAACAAGGCCTTGGAAGTTTATTTCACTAACACATTTGACGTGCCAAAAGGTAGGGAGTTTGAAGGATCAGAACCAGTTTGTCAAGGAAACAGATATAAAAGCCTTACTTTGGGCTGAGCCAAACCAGGTCTGAAGCCAAAGCCACATCAATATTTCATATGCCCAAACTTGGAAGTAAACTAATGAAACAGCTTCTTCATGAAAAGGCTAGTAATATCAAGATTTTCAACCATGAAAGACATTAGATTAAGGCAAGGAAGTCATCGACCGAGAGATAAGTTTTTGTTATAACATACCAAAGACAAAACGTGAAAATATTTCTTTAAAAGGTTAATGGCAATCTAATTATGTTCAAGAAAATATGAGGGGTTAATGGCATTGCTGAACCAAGCAACTGGATCCATAACTTAGAAAAATATGACTACTGTCTTCTTGTTTTCTTGTTCTGACTTAATATGTATATTTCTTTCAAATTCCACAGGCCTTTTCCTTTTCCTAGTTTTCCTAGTTAAACTAGTGAAATAGGTGGAAAAGAAAATTTCATAATTGAAACAAGAAAAATGAGAGGCAAGCCTATGCACAAGGATAAGATTGCTCCATTCTCAATCTGTACCCTGAGTTTGAACACTAGAAACAACCACCATGTGTGGGTGTAAGGTTTCATACATATAACAGTTCTCAAAAAGACAAGAATTCTAAACTTTATGACATCTATATTTGCACAGGATTCTTTTTGAAAGATTGTCACTATGATGTGGGTTACATAAAACAACTGTTGATCTTTTTTTGCATTCTTATCATTAGCCAAGCTACAACAGTGGTTCTAATTACCATGAAGAAGCTAAGCGAGATACAAGTGGTCACATACCACAAACTCCATACGGTTCTTTCAAAATACTGAACAAAAAATTACAAACAGACAATCCAAATTACAGTTCCGACATTATTTTTTCAGAAGGATTCACATTATAACTAATTTGAAGACATATAAAAGCAGACCCACAAGCAGATCCACACATAAAAGTCACTAAACCCAAAAATCACGAACATGAAATAAGCTAACATCAGTACTTGGGGAGGCAACATTAAACAAACCTGAGCTGCACAAGTTACCAAAATTCGTTTGAGTGTTGATGTAGTATTCTTCTCTTTCATTATCACCTACCTCAGATTTTGCACAACATTCAAAAGTTATCAGTAATCATTGACCAATAACTTAATTAAATATAAGAAACTACCATTTCTTGGCATCCATTGACCCAGAATACCAAGCATGAACTCAAAGTCAAGAAACAGTCTTAATTTCTTCTTTCAGACATTTCACAGTTAAACATAGGGAAACGCTGACAAGTGTACCTACCTGGGGTACATGTTAAGGCAGTAAATATAGAAGCTAAGATGCAAGAGCAGCGTTTCGGGATACAGCAAATACACTTGTCAGCGTTCGGGTAAAAATTTGCAATTTTTTAAACTTTGGACACGGGACCCGGACAGGTCTACCCAAATCCAGATGAGGAAATGGTCAAGTATGGTCATTTGACCCCTCCTTTTATCTTTTATAGCCTTTGACCAAAAAACTTATAAACTACCCAAAATCCTAAACAACTCCCTCTTTCTCCCTCACACACTCTCCGGCTCCTGTCGCACAATCTCACTCACGTGTCTGCGTCCTGTTAGATTTATCCCGTAATGTGACCCATATGAATTAATGGTAAATAAAGTTTTAACATGTAAAGTGTCCCACTTCGATGGTTAAGTGAGAATAAAATTATGTTAAAGCTTGGGAGTTTTAAAGTGGTACTCCCTCTTCCTGTGCCTTTAAAATTTGTATGTAATATATACATAATAATGGATACATGTGTGTATATATTTTTCCCATTGGAGATAATGATCATTGACCAAAGTCAATGATCATCATCACGTCATTTCTTAAAATTGGCATGTGGGCGGCTGTGAAACTCTTAGTGATTAAGTTTACTTAATCACTAAGAGATCTTTGAGATATCATGCCATCTTTCCATTATTTAAAAGGCAGCAGCCGCATAGCCGAGAACGGAGGAAGGAAAATCAAATAAGTTCGGAGAGCAATAAAATCGTAGTTACGAGTTACGAAGAAAATAGCTTCCGAAAATAAAAGGGAAATTAAAGGAAAGTTCTCCTCGCCATCAAGGAGAAAATTAAAGTACAAGGCAAGGTCGAAAATACCGCTTCCATAACTGCCGAAAAATAAAGTCGACATCATGGATCCAGGTTAGTTTCCATTACATGTTCTTGTACATTAAATCGTGAGAATTTATGTGTTCTAAGGTTTTGGGTGCATTAAAGTATCATGAGTTTCTATGAAATGTTTATTATGTTTGGAACTCATGCGCATATAAAAGTATAACATGTGGTATCAGAGCTTAAGGTTGCGAACTCATAATTTCTCCGATTAAAGTGTATTATATTTTGACTGTAAAGTTTGTACTGTAATTGTACATGTAATATTATGTTGCCCTTGTACTGTTCGGAGCAAAATTATATTTTGTGCAGTAAAGTTTTTGCGCAATATTAATTGGGTGTTTAACACCGGTTATGTTGAATTTCAAGCTTTATGAAAATTTGCAGAACAAATTAGATATTATGTTTTTATTTGCTAAATTAAAATTTATTGTTCTGTTAAAAGCTTGAAATATGAAAGTATAATTTATTGTTAAGACATTAATAGCTTGTTAGTCACCAAAGTGGCCTGGCTGAATGGAATGTTTAATACATTAAATTAATTTTATATCAATTGTTCATGAGTACAGAGATGCCTCTAAAATGACAAGAAAAGTTGATTGAACAATTGATTTATAGACTAATTGCTAGAAGGTCGTCCAAAGATGGACCATTGCAACTAGTCTATATCATTAAAGGGACTAATCATTGTACCTTGGTTAAATATGGTGTATATCCAAAGATAGACAACCTATTTGATTATTGTGTGTTATGATTATCCATTAAAGTTTCTATCATATGGCATCGATTAAATTGTTTATGTGTTTAAGGCTTACCCAAAGGTGAACTTAAATACATGCTTAAAGTTTATGATAGTTTCTGAATTTATTAAAGTCAACTCAAAGCGTTAATGGTTGAGCATGTATAAATGTTTTGCAGCCTCTTTAAGTCTTTTCGCATCAGGAAATTCAGTTGTTAAGTTCAACGGGCTAAACTATCTCGGTTCGAACAAATCCGAGCTTTACTGGGTATTATGGATCCGACATGGCTATAGTATCAGATGAAAAGCCCGCAGCCATTACAGAGACTAGCTCAGAAGATGACAAATCCATCTATGGGATTTGGGAGCGGTCTAACAGGCTGAGTTTGAACCTTATGAAAATGACTATGGCTGAAAATATTAAGCCATCGATGCCAAAGACTGAAAATGCTAGAGAGTTCATGCTGAAGGTTAAAGAATATTCCCAGTCGGATCTTGCTGATAAATCCATTGTAAGCAATCTAATGGGTGAATTGACTACAAAGAAATTTGATTGGTCAAAGTCAATTCATGATCATGTAACAGAAATGTCCAACCTAGCAGCAAAGTTAAAAACTATGGGAATGGATGTGAGTGATAGCTTTCTTGTACAGTTCATAATGAATTCCCTTCTCCGAATTTGGCGATTCGGGTGAATTACAACACCATGAAAGATAAATGGAACTTTAAAGAGTTAAAGGCCATGTTAGTGCAGGAGGAAGGGAGATTAAAGAAAATAAAAGATCACTCCATCCACCTCACAGTTTATGATAGTGCTAGCAGCAGCAAGTTTAAACCAGGTAAACGGGACAAAGGCAAGAAAAGTGATAAGGCCCCAATAAAGGTTTCTGAGGGCCAAATCAAGAAAAAGAAAGTTAAGTGTTTCTTCTGTAACAAAGAAGGACACGTAAAGGCCGATTGTCCTAAACGAAAGGAATGGTTCGAAAAGAAAGGTACATATTATGTTTCTGTGTGTTTCGAATCGAATCTTATAGAAGTTCCTATTAATACCTGGTGGTTAGATTCTGGTGCAACTACTCATGTGTCTCATGTTATGCAGGGATTCAGTACGATCCAGCCCATAAACGGAAATGAACAGTACTTGTTTATGGGAAACAGGATGAAGGCAAGAATAGAGGGCATAGGGACTTATAGGTTGGTTTTGGACACTGGGTGTCATTTAAACCTGGAAAGATGTCTCTATGTACCTGAATGTGCCCGAAATCTTGTTTCAGTAGGGAAGCTGGATATAATGGGTTATCGTTTTGAGATTTGTAAGGGCAGTTTTTTGTTGTACAAAAATAACTGTTTTTATGGGTCAGGAAAGTTGTATGACTCACTTTATCGTATAAATCTCAATAACGATTTTGCTGAATCTTTGTTTCATGTTGAAAGTAATGTGGGCACTAAACGTAGTACACCAAATGAAAGTTCAGCTTACTTGTGGCATCAAAGATTGGGTCATATTTCCAAAGAAAGGTTATTGAGGTTGATGAAAAGTGAAATTCTTCCTCAATTGGATTTTAGTGACTGGAACGTATGTGTGGACTGTATTAAAGGAAAGCAGATTAAAACCACAGTAAAGAAATCAGCCACAAGAAGCACTCAGCTCTTAGAGCTGATACACACTGATATTTGTGGTCCTTTTGACGTTCCAAGTTGGAGCGGCGAACAGTATTTCATTACCTTTATTGATGACTACTCACGTTATGGTTACGTTTATCTACTGCATGAAAAGTCTCATTCAGTGAACATCCTCGAGGTGTTCATAAATGAAGTGGAAAGGCAGTTAGATAAGAAAGTGAAAATAGTGAGATCAGATAGAGGTGGTGAATATTACGGAAAATTTACTGAAAAGGGACAATGTCCAGGTCCATTTGCAAAGTTCCTTGAAAGTCGTGGCATTTGTGCACAGTATACAATGCCCGGGACTCCTCAGCAGAATGGTGTTGCTGAGAGACGAAATCGTACATTAATGGATATGGTTAGGAGTATGTTAAATGATTGTTCCTTACCCCTATCAATGTGGATGCATGCATTAAAGACCGCTGCGTATCTCCTCAATAGGGTTCCTAGTAAAGCTGTCCCTAAAACACCTTATGAGTTATGGACAGGTAGGAAACCCAGTTTAAGGCATCTTCATGTTTGGGGTTGCCCAGCGGAAGTAAGAGTATATAATCCACATGAAAAGAAACTTGATGCTAGGACAGTCAGTGGATATTTTATTGGCTATCCTGAAAAGTCTAAGGGGTACAGGTTCTATTGTCCTAACCATAGTACGAGAATTGTTGAGTCAGGAAATGCTCGGTTCATAGAAAATGGCTCAATCAGTGGGAGTGGGAAACCACGTGAAATTGACATTCAGGAAATTCGGGTAGAAATGTCATTACCCGATATTCCTCTTGATCGGTTGTTGTTCCAATTGTTGTGTCACGGTCAAACAACATACCGTAACAACAAAGTTAATGTTCAAAACCCACAAAATGAGAATATTATAGATGAACCAGTCACAGACGAGCAAGATATTAATGAACCACAACAGGAAGTAGCTTTAAGACGATCTGTAAGGCAGAAAAGATCAGCTATTCCTGATGACTATGTGGTGTACAATCTTGAGCATGAATGTGACTTGAGCATTAATAAAGATCCAGTCTCATTTAGTCAAGCGGTGAATAGTAACAATTCTGAAAAGTGGTTCAATGCCATGAAAGAAGAAATTAAGTCGATGTATGACAATGAGGTTTGGGACTTAGTAGAGTTACCTGAAGGTTCTAAAAGAGTCGGTTGTAAATGGGTCTTTAAGACCAAACATGACTCGAAAGGTAACATCGAAAGGTATAAGGCCAGACTTGTAGCTAAGGGTTATACACAAAAGGATGGCATTGACTATAAAGAGACCTTCTCCCCAGTATCTAAGAAGGACTCTTTAAGAATTGTTTTGGCTTTGGTTGCTCATTATGATTTAGAGCTTTACCAATTGGATGTTAAAACCGCTTTTCTAAATGGTGAATTGAAAGAGGAAGTTTATATGGACCAACCAGAAGGGTTTGTGACCACAGGAAAGGAAAGTTTAGTGTGTAAATTAAAGAAATCAATATATGGACCGAAAAAGCTTCCCCGTCAATGGTATCGAAGTTCAATAATACCATTACATCTTATGGCTTCACGGAGAACACCGCTTGATCGGTGTATCTACATGAAGGTTAGTGGGAGCAAGTTCATACTATTGGTTTTGTATGTTGATGACATATTGCTTGCTGCAAATGATATCGGAATGTTACATGACGTAAAGGAATTTCTCTCTAAAAACTTTGAAATGAAAGATTTGGGTGAGGCATCCTATGTGATAGGAATAGAAATATTCCGTGACAGGTCACATGGATTGTTAGGATTGTCTCAAAAGGCCTATATTGATAAAGTTTTAGAGAGATTCAAAATGGAGAATTGTTCAGCTGGGATAGTTCCAATACAGAAAGGGGACAAGTTCAGCCTAATGCAATGTCCAAGAAATGATTTGGAACGGAAGGAAATGAACTCTATTCCATATGCTTCGGGTTGGGAGTTTAATGTATGCACGACTTGTACTCGACCGATATCGCCTTTTTGTTGGAATGCCGGGTCGGTATCAAAGTAATCCGGAATAGACCACCGGAAGGCCGCAAAGAAAGTTCTTCGGTATTTACAAGGCACCAAAGATCACATGCTCACTTACAGTGAGGTCCGATCACCTCAATGTAGTCCTGTTATTCAGATTCTCGATTATGCCGGATGTGTTGACACCAAAAAATCAACATTTGGCTATTTGTTCCTTTTAGCCGAAGGAGCGCTCATGGAGGAGTGGAAAGCGCCATCATTGCTACGCCCACTATGGAAGCCGAATTTGTGGCATGCTTTGAGGCCACGCTTCATGGATTGTGGTTGCGAATTTTATCTCGTGGCTTGGAATTGTCGACAAGATAGCTAAGCCGCCGAGAATTTATTGTGATAACTCAGCATGTTTTCTTCTCTAAGAACGACAAGTACTCTAAAGGTGCTAAACATATGGAATTAAAGTACTTGGTTGTTAAAGAAGAAGTGCAGTAAACAAAGAGTGTCTATAGAGCATATTAGCACCAACTTAATGATAGCGGATCCGTTAACTAAAGGATTACCACCTAAGACATTTCATGGTCATGTCGATAGGATGGGTATCATGGAAAAGTCCTTGTTAACATAATGGGCATGTATGTGTATATATATACATAACAGTTGTTTTGCTCTTTAGATTATGACACTCTGAGCTCATGTATATGTTTTATGTTTACGCTTATTTACATTGTAATGCTTCTAATGTAAGAAAGGATTTAGTCTTCCTTGAAGGCAAGAAAGTTGAGGCTTATGGTTTTACCTCATTAATGTTAAAGATGAGTTGAATTAATTTGTGATACTTGGAAGGAACATATCAATTTTAAATGATGTGTAACCGCCATGATCCGATTAGTTTGACTTAATTAAAAGAAAGTCAAATTGACATTAAAGTGGATTTAACGTTGTATACACTTAAAGTTGTTAAATCCTTAATTCGTCATATGGGCCAAGTGGGAGAATGTTAGATTTATCCCGTAATGTGACCCATATGAATTAATGGTAAATAAAGTTTTAACATGTAAAGTGTCCCACTTCGATGGTTAAGTGAGAATAAAATTATGTTAAAGCTTGGGAGTTTTAAAGTGGTACTCCCTCTTCCTGTGCCTTTAAAATTTGTATGTAATATATACATAATAATGGATACATGTGTGTATATATTTTTCCCATTGGAGATAATGATCATTGACCAAAGTCAATGATCATCATCACGTCATTTCTTAAAATTGGCATGTGGGCGGCTGTGAAACTCTTAGTGATTAAGTTTACTTAATCACTAAGAGATCTTTTGAGATATCATGCCATCTTTCCATTATTTAAAAGGCAGCAGCCGCATAGCCGAGAACGGAGGAAGGAAAATCAAATAAGTTCGGAGAGCAATAAAATCGTAGTTACGAGTTACGAAGAAAATAGCTTCCGAAAATAAAAGGGAAATTAAAGGAAAGTTCTCCTCGCCATCAAGGAGAAAATTAAAGTACAAGGCAAGGTCGAAAATACCGCTTCCATAGCTCGCCGAAAAATAAAGTCGACATCGTGGATCCAGGTTAGTTTCCATTACATGTTCTTGTACATTAAATCGTGAGAATTTATGTGTTCTAAGGTTTTGGGTGCATTAAAGTATCATGAGTTTCTATGGAATGTTTATTATGTTTGGAACTCATGAGCATATAAAAGTATAACACGTCCTCCCTCACAGCGCCAACATCTGCGTCCTCTCCATAGCCCACAAACAAGCTTCATCTTCAGTGTCTACATCTTCCTCTCTCACTCTCTCCGTTATAGCGCCAACCTTAGCCTAGGTCGTCTCTATTTCTACCCCAGACTCTTTTTACCCGGTGATCAACTAATGACTCGATTAATCAACTCATGGATCGATTAATCAACTCATGATCATGATCAATCTGGATTGAACTCATGATCATGATCAATTTGGATTGAACTCATGAGTGGTTTTGATAAACCCACAAGTCATTTCATGAGTCGGATAATGAACCCTCGATTAATGAACCTTGAGTCATTTGAATCGTAAGGGTATTTCAAGGTTTTCAATGCAAATCTAGCTGTAAGATCTTTTCACATAAGTAAGGTCATTTTTGTAACCAACGCCAAACACACCCGGCTATTTTGGAAGAAACCCCAATCCAGATACATATCAGTTACCTCATCCTCTGAAGTCCCGTCGAAGTGTCGAAGTCGAACCCTAGTTGCAGCGAAGTCGATCGCCAATCTAACCAAATCAGACTGAGACGCAAGTCACGAACTAGGGCTTAGAGCAAATCGACTTCGAAAGAGACACAAGGTTACCCAGCCCCGCACCCGTATCCTATATTTTTCAAAAAATCACGTATCCTCGTATCTCGTGTCCATGTATACGTATCCACATATTCGTGCCCATGGAACATAGTATAGAAGTGGTTTTGCAATGGAAATATGCAATAGTGCTTTCAAAATGCATTGATGCATATTTCTAGCAATAATGTTTTTCTTCAAAATATAGACTCTTACCAATTGCCGCAAGGGCAACTTGTTAGCAGAACCTTTGAACAAAAGTGTAATGCTAGGTATCCCAAAATAAATATCCCTACTTTTTTTTTTTGATAAGTAAAGATAGTATCCATACTTTGACTTTCTTTGACTCCCAATAGATATGTCACGGGGGCAAATGTACACCAACTCTCTCAAATTAAATCACCAATAATCATGAAATTTTACAAGGAAAACTACTAAGAAAATTGGACACATACGCAAATATAATCAACTAAACCCAACCTTCATCTCAATCACTTGGTGTCCAGTACATTAATTCTTGTTCACAATTATGTTAATTCCAAAGCAATATCATCATCACTCAACCCACAGTACATTAAATCGTAATAATATATTATAAATACAAGCGTATACGCGCTTATATGTGTATACACATAAATTCAATAATTTCTATACACAAATACATAAATGCAATACATATATATGTCTTCAATCTATACAAAACGACATGATTAAACAAGTTTTTCACTAATTTCTACCATATTTAACTAAATGAGCTGAAATTGTAACGGACAAAATCGAAGCTAAAGTTATAACTATATGATTGGTCGAAGTCGACATGATCGAACAATTTTAAAAAACAAATCTAATTGAATTAAGAACAAAATTCGAATGAACGAATCGAGGAGAGATAAAATTACACCTCTAAATTCGCGAAGAGAACATCACATCTCAATTCACAAAAGTTCCCCGTCCAAAATTTAAAATTAGGCCCTCAAATTGATCAAAATAATTACCAAAAGATAATTTTATAATAATATAATATAAAATTTATTTTCATACAAATGAGATCAAATGATCAATTGACAATTGAAGAAAAGTGGCAAAGAGCTTTAATAGAAAATTAGAAATACCTAAGTATCCTTCTGTTGAATCAATTTACAATTGCCGACTTCGATGATTCTTCTTCGAATCAGCTATTCAATTTCTTTCTCCCCTTCTTGTGTCAAATAGACACCCAATTGGCCTTCGAATCATTATCGCAGCCCAAATCTCTAGTTTCTATACCCCCTTCGTCGCCTTCAACCTTCACTCAAACGGCCACCGACCAAAAACAACGAATGTCATTGAATGCCAAGCAACTAATTCCGATCGATTTGCCGATTCTCAAATTCCTTTGATTGAGAGCTTCCTACCTAACAGTTTTTGCAACGAAGTATTTTTATACCGGGCTACAGCTTTCGTACTAAACAAAAACGTGATTTGGCGTCCTAATTACGGGCGGGGCCACTAAAAAGGTTGGATTTATCAAAATCTGGTCATTTGACTTGTTTACAAAATAAAAGATCTGGACATGTGGTGGTCAAGCTTGGTCGTAGTCAATTAGTCAACTACGAGTAAATTTTGATTGATAATTTTTTAACTGTATATATACTGATTTATTAGTGATTTATCTAATAAATCACTTGACGACCACGACATGTACTGGTTTATTAGTGATTTATCTAATAAACCATTTAACGATCACGAAAGATTGAGAAAAAAAAATGCAATATACACAAGTGAAACGGAAAAAATACTTAGATCATTTCATTTTAATATAATAGAGTCTTGTCGACCTAAACCTATCTCAATGACGACCATTGATTTCAATTCAAAGTCCATGAGCTCTCAATTCTACGAAACCCTAACTCAGTTGGTAATCATCACTTCAGAACCAGGTAAACCTAATATTGTTTTTTCGTTGATGGTTTTAGTGTTGTATTTACGGTCGATCATTTTAGTCGACCCCACTTTTAAAACATTTGAAATGAACATAATGACTTGAAATAAACATGAACACTTGTTTATATTGAATTGTATTGCTATGTTCATATCCATGTTCATGTTTCTTTTTTATCAGTTTGCCATATAGTTGCTTTGTTAAGGCAAAAATGATTTTATTTTCTCTTGAATGCATCTGGTTTATCAATAAACCATATCAGTAAACCATGTGTAATTTCATATGATCACTTGAAATAAACATGAACACTTGTCCAAAATTGAATTGTATTGCTATGTTCATGTTCATATTTCTGTTTATCAGTTTGTCATGTAGTTGTTTTGTTAAGGCAAAAATGATTTTATTTTCTCTCGAATGCATCTGGTTTATCAATAAACCATGTTAGTAAACCATGTACTTGGGTTATTGTTTATATTGAGAAAATCATGTGTTTTATAACCATGTGTTTTATAACATGGTTTATGAATCAACCATGTCAGTAAACCATTTGTAATTTCATATTATCACTTGAATCACCCATGGAAGTAAACTTTGTTTTAATAACCGTATATTATAGTTCATTTTTTTAATGTTTAATTTATATTTCTATTACAGATGGCATATATTATTTCACGCGATAACTGGTACAAATCCAAGGTTACTACCAGATGCAATTTGTTAATGTTAGATGATGTATATATATAACGCAATAGATCATGCACACAAAACCCTATTCAGGAAATCAGTTTTTGGCAAACTGCATAGGATGAGAAAAAAAAAATAAAAAAAAAAAAATATATATATATATATATATATATATATATATTTAAAGTTTGTGAGGAGCACTATGGTTGTGCCACCTCACCCACTTTAGATAAATATTGATTCTTGGGCATTCATGTAAGACTTTTTATCTTCCAACTATTACCTATTAATAATACCTATTAATATTCAATATGATAAGGGGGTATTATCATATAGCTATATATAACAATAGATATAACTTCTTCTATTGTCAATAGTAGAAGACTTATATTTAAAAACTTTTTCAACTAACATTACTTCTAATCAATGTGGGATAAAACTCTTCAAGGTGAGATATTACTTCTAATGACTCACTTTTAACACCATACTTTAACCTTTGATATCTTATTCATCCAAAACTTGATTTGGACAAATAAATATATCATTTCGATGTTCTTTCCGAGTAGAACACATTTGCACAATTACTTTTGTCAACAAACAAATGACACATAAAGAAATTTGTGCCTCAAGTTACACAATTTCTTTCACTAAAAACACTAATTTTTTAATAAGTATTATACTTTAACTCTTGATATTTTATTTATCCAAAACTCGATTTTGACAAATAAATATATCATTTCGATGCTCTCACCGAGTAGAACACATTTGCACAATTACCTTCGCCAACAAACAAATGACACATAAAGAAATTCGTGCCTCAAGTTACACAATTTTTCTCACTAAAAACACTAATTTTTTGAACAAATATTATACTTTAAGTCTTGATATCTTATTATCCAAAACTCGATTTGGACAAATAAATATATCATTTTGATGCTCTCACCGAGTAGAACACATTTGCGCAATTACATTCGTCAACAAACAAATGACACGTAAAGAAATTCGTGCCTCAAGTTGCACAATTTCTTTCACTAAAAACACTAATTTTTCAACAATAGAAGAGATGTATCCCACATTGGTTAGAAATTGATGTTGGTTTAAAAACTTCTATTATTAAGTACCAATAGAAGAAATGTATCATACATTGGTTGGAAAGTGATGTTGATTTTCAAAGTCATTAGAAAACCAAAAGTTTTTAAAGCTTCCACATGGATGCTTTAGAATGAAGATTTATTCAAAGATTTATGAATATATACATGATAAAATATTTTTACCATTATTATCAATAGAAGATGTATATCTCACATTGGCTAGAAAATGATGTTGAGTTTAAATTATTTTATATTATTACCAATAAAAGAGATGTATAACACATTGTTTAAAAAGAAAATGTTAGATTTTAAAGTCTTTAGACTAAAGACTTTCACTTTTACAAGAGATATATCTCACATGGTTACAAAATATTCTACTATTATTACCAATAGAAGATATGTATTAAACATTGGTTAGAAATTAATGTATGTATTAAAAATACTATTATTAATTACTAATTGAAAAGACGTATCATACATTTGTTATAAAATGATGTTGATTTTCAAAGTTGTTTGAAGAAAGACTTCTACAATTATTGGTTAAAAAATGATATTGATTTTTAATTATTTTAGATTATATAAAAGACTTACTATTATTAGCAATAGAAGATATATATACTTTTGGTTTTCTAGCCATTAGCTAATAATAATACATAATAATAATCAATATGATAAGGGGTATTAGTTTTAGTATATATAACTTCTTCTATTGTCAATAGTATAAGACTTATATTTAAAAACTTTTACAACTAACATTACTTCTAACCAATGTGGGATAAAACTCTTCATGGTTAGATATTACTTCTAATGACTCACTTTTAACATCATACTTTAAGCCTTGATATCTTATTCATCCAAAACTTGATTTGGACAAATAAATATATCATTTCGATGTTTTTGCTTAGTAGAACACATTTGCACAATTACTTTTGTCAACAAACAAATGACAAGTAAAGAAATTTGTGTCTTAAGTTGCACAATTTCTTTCACGAAAAACATTAATTTTTTAATAAGTATTATACTTTAACTCTTGATATCTTATTCATCCAAAACTCGATTTGGACAAATAAATATATCATTTTGATGCCCTCGCCGAGTAGAACACATTTGCGCAATTACCTTCGTCAACAAACAAATGACACGTAAAGAAATTCGCGCCTCAAGTTGCACAATTTATTTCACTAAAAACACTAATTTTTCAACAATAGAAGAGATGTATCCCACATTGGTTAGAAATTGATGTTGATTTTAAAAATTCTATTATTAAGTACCAATAGAAGAAATGTATCATACATTGGTTGGAAAGTGATGTTGATTTTCAAAGTCACTAAAAAACCAAAAGTTTTTAAAGCTTCAACATGGATGCCTTAGAATTAAGATTTATTCAAAGGTGGTGAGGTGACACAACCATAATGCTCCTCACCAACTTTATATATATATATATATATATATCATAAAATATTTTTACTATTATTACCAATAGAAGATGTATATCTCACATTGGCTAGAAAATGATGTTGAGTTTAAATTATTTTATATTATTACCAATAAAAGAGATGTATAACACATTATTAAAAAAGAAAAATGCTAGATTTTAAAGTCTTTAGATTCAAGACTTTCACTTTTACAAGAGATATATCTCACATTGTTACAAAATATTCTACTATTATTACCAATAGAAAATATATATTAAACATTGGTTAGAAATTGATTAGAATACTACTACTACTATTATTATTTTTATGTTATAACCAATAGAAGAGATGTATCCCACATTGTTTAGAAAGAGATGTTGATTTCAAAAGTTTTTATATAAAAGACTATTATTACTATAGAAGAATGCATCTTACATTTGTTAGAAATTAATGTTTGTTTTAAAAATACTATTATTACCAATAGATGTTTACCACATGGTTATAAAGAGATGTTTATTTTAAAAGTATATAGATAAAAATCTTAAACTTTTATTACCAATAGAAATAGAAAAGAAGTATCTCACATTGATTACAAAGAAATGTATCTCACATTATTTATAAATGAGTATTGGTTATAAAAGTCATTAGATAAAGATATATTTTGTTATTACCAATAGAAAATATATATACCACATGATTAAAATGTGGTGTTGATTTTAAAGTCTTTAGATAAAAGACTTAAACTTTCATTACCAATAAAAATATAAAATAAGTATTTCACATTGTTTAAAAATGAATTATGATTTTAAAAGTTTTTAACAAAATGACTTCTAATATTATTATCAAGTTAAATGTTAATTTTAAAAGTCTTTAGATCAAAAAAAAATTATTATTATTATTAATACAAAATATGTATCTCACGTTAGTTAGAAACTTATATCAATTTTAAAAGTATTTAGATAAAATAATCGTTTAATATTAGTAACAATAGAAAAAAAAATTATAAACATGGAAGAGATTAACAATCTAATTATAATGTCTAAAAGTTATATTATTATTATAAAAATATATATCCCACATTGTACACGTGCAGAGCACGGGCTAAATAACTAGTATGAATAAGGGCAATGTGCTGATTCATGTATTGGCATTTTTTAGGATTGAGTCACTTGGAAACAATAAAAATGAAATATGGTTATGTATAGGTGGTAGTTAGATTTTCCTTTTCGGACTACACTTTAATCACATGTTTAAATTTTAAAACATGGATTATTGAAACATTATGTTCTTGAAATCCCTACTACCAAGGCACTAGTGGAGAAATATATTCCTGGAATGAAAGGAAAAATAATGAAGCCTGAAAAGTTAAGAAAAATATTAAGAGAGGCAACTGACATGGATGATAAGCTAAAGATTGGTCTTGCACTTGTTTGGGAATATGTGTTGAGGGGTGCATCACCTAATATTGGTATTGATGTGGGTGTTTTGAGTATAGTTGAGAACTTGGATTTGTTCAATAAATATCCATGGGGAACAAAGTCTTTTACCCACCTGCTCAATTCAGTGATGAAGATGGCTAGTTCTGGTGGTAAGACTTATGTATGCAACGACTTTTCGTTGGCATTACAAGTAACCAATTTCATTTTAATTATATGGTTAGTTGATTTTATATTGAACGGTTAGCTAGTTTTTTTAATTTGATATGCTTCTAATATGTAACATTTTGAAAATGCAGGTTTGAGTATTTGAGTTCCATGGTTTTCCTAGATTTAAAGAACTATATAAGCTATCAAACATAAACAGTGAAGTGCCCAAAATACCTAGAATGTGCAATTGGAAATCATGTCAAAATCCAAGCTATGAGGAAATCATGGAGATATTGGATAACACAATGGTAAATGTAAAGTTTGATTAATAAAGTTGTTGTGTTATTTAATCCAAACTATATTATTTTATAAACAATAGAGTGTCCAATATAGTTTATTAATCAAGTTGACATTTTACTCAATTGACAGGATGAAGTGTTTTTTCCATTGAGCCCCACCGAAGCCGAAAAACAAAAGCGCTATGTTGTTGAGTATGAGTGACAGTTTGGCACTGATTGGAGCACATCCTTCCATGTTGAGGTTGAACATGTTGAAGATGAAGGCTGTTGGTCCCCAGGATGCCTCCCCTCCAGACAACATCCCTCTCCTTCTCCCGTTGTGACTAACACCAGCACTCCTCATCTCAATGTAATTTTTGATTTATTGCAGAAGATGGACCAAAAGATTGAGGATCTTAAGACTGAAGTGACTAGTTTAGTGACGACCTTGGATGGTGATCGCAGAGGTATATCAGTCCCTCAGGTCAGCCCAGTATTTGACCTTTTAATTTTGAGTAATTTGTTGTGATATTAATTAGTTTATACTTACCTAAGCTTACTTAACTACTTGAATTGACTGGATGATCTAAAAACAAGTTTAGATTATGCTCAACAACAAGCATCACCCCCCAACTTAGCATGAACTCCCACCCGTTACTCTTCTCTTACTTTTCCAACTTTTGTTTCCTTTTCCAGAATCCCGAATGCCAATCCCACCATCTATACTACTCCCCATATCACCACTCTCATTTCCACTACTCTCCCTACCACCACCATTCCTACCATATCTACTACTCCCCCTACCATCAGTCTCATCTCCACTACTCCCCCTACCAACACTCCCATCTCCATTACTCTCCCTACCACCACCACTCTCATCATCTCTACTACTCCCCCTACCACCACTTTCATCTCCGCTACTCTCCCTACCACCACCACTCTCACCATCTCTACTACTGGCCCTACAACTACCACCCCCACCATCTCTATTACTGGCCCTACCACCACCACCTTCACCATCTCTACTACTGCCCCTACCACCACTACTCTCCCTACCACCACCACTCTCATCATCTCTACTACTGCCCATATCACCACCACTCCCACCATCTCTACTACTGTCCCTACCACCACCACTCCCATCTCTACTACTTCTGCCACGAAGAGTGTAAGTGTCTTCCAAAGGAAGAACATAAAAAGAAGTGAAAATGTGAAAGGGATGTTGGAAGATTTGGAAGATATTTTGGAAGAAGTATTTGATTTATCAACTGCATATGAACTAGGTAAAGAGGTTGAAGATAAACAAGGAAAAATAAATGAGGTTAAGGGTAGGAAAAGGAAATGTCTCCTTGGTATTGAGGCTGACAATATTTTGGAATCGAACAAAAAGAGGGGGAAAAACATCTGCACATATCTCTTCTCCCTATAAACCATAGAAACATGATCATTCAGTTGTATACTTTGGTATTGGTAGAAACTATGTTATGTTGTTGTAATTGGTACTTAAACATTGGTACTAAGTATGCTATGTTATGCCATACCAAAGGCATCATATATATATAATTGTAGCCTTTCAAGGCATTAAAAATAATAAATAAAAAAATTAAGGGTTGGGATACTTAAACATTGGTACAAAGTATGCTATGTTGTAATTATAAACTGGTTTTAGTACATATTATGTTGGTTTATGTTGGTTTTGGTTTGTGTGTGGTTTGACAGGTTTATGAAATTGGTTTATTAAGTGGTTTATTGATGAACCATGGATAAGCCATGTTGATTAATAGGTTTATGTCAGTTACATATTATGTTTCTTAATGAAAGAGGTTTAATCAAATGATTTATCAACTGGTTTATTGATAAACCATAGATAAACCAGGTCAGTTTAGGATGTAATTTGGTTTGATAAGACAAAAATGATATTTACTTTCAAAATGCACCTGGTTTATCAAGTGGTTTATTGATAAACCAGGTTAGTGTCTGTTAACCGATGTGTGTGGTTTATGAAAATGGTTTACATCTGGTTTATCAACTGGTTATTAATAAACAATCGATAAACCATGTTGACATATAGGTTTATGAAACCGGTTTAATTAACTGGTTTATTGATAAACCATAAATAAACCAGATCAGTTTATGGTGCAATTTGGTTTGCTAAGTCAAAAATGGTTTTTTCTTAGAAAATGCATTTGGTTTATCAACTGGTTTATTGATAAACCATGTTGACAGATATGTTTATAAACTAGCTTATGAAACAAGTTTAATCAACTGGTTTATCAAGTGGTTTATTAATAAACCATAGGTAAACTAGTTCAGTTTATGATGTAATTTGGTTTGCTAAGTCAAAAATGATTTTTCCTTTGAAAAATGCACTTGTTTTATCAACTGATTTATTGATAAACCAGGTCAATATGCTATCAGTAATGAAACTGGCTTATTGATAAATTGGTTTATCAACTGGTTTATTGATAAATCATTGATAAACCAGGTTAGTTTATGATATAATTTGGTTTGCTAAGTCAAAAATAGGTTTTCCTTTCAAAATGCACATGATTTATCAACTGGTTTATTGATAAACCATAGATAAACTATGTTGATAGATATGTTTATAAACTGGTTTATTGATAAATCATATATAAACCAGGTCAGTTTATGTTGTAATTTGGTTTGATAAGACAATAATGATATTTACTTTCAAAATGCATCTGGTTTATCAACTGTTTTATTGATAAACCTTAGTTAAACCATGTTGATAGACATGTTTGTAAACTGGTTTATGAAACAAGTTTAATCAACTAGTTTATCAACTTGTTTATTGATAAACCATGTTAGTTTATGATGTACTGGTGTGTGTGGTGTATGAAACTGATATACAACTGATTTATTGATAAACCATGTCAGTTTATGATATAATTTGGTTTGTTAAATCACAAATGGTTTTTTTTTAAATGCACCTGGCTTATCAACTGATTTATTGATAAACCATAGATAAACTAGGTCAATATGCTATCAGTAATGAAACTGGTTTATTGATAAACCGGTTTATTAATAAACTGATTTATTGATAAACTGGTTTATCAACTGGTTTATTGATAAATCATAGATAATAAACCATAGATAAACCATGCCAGTTTATGATGTATTTGGTTTGCTAAGTCAAAAATAGTTTTTCTTTTGAAAATGCACCTGGTTTATCAACCGATTTATTGATAAATCATAGATAAACCATGATGACAGATATGTTTATAAACTGGTTTATTGATAAACCATATATAAACCAGGTCAGTTTCAATTAGCTGGTTTATGTTGGTTCATTCCTTGCAAAAAAACAAAGCAAATGAAAGCAATATTGAAGTGAGAAAAAAACAGAGCAATAATACATAACCTTGGTGCACATTGTTTGCAAAAATAAATGTCAATGTGGCATGAAATTACATCTCCCCCTTCCCATTAACAAAAACAAAATATAGGGGTACACATTGTTTGCAAAATACTTATAACCTTAGTTCCTAACTAATTACTTACATTACAAAACAAGGGGCAATGTGTATTCAATATGTTCAGTCAGACAAACATTAAGACACCAACAACTAGCAAGAACAAAGCACTAATGACACCTAAAATCCACTTGAAATCTTTCCTGTCTTCAACAGCCTTCATTTAAAGTTCGCAATTCTCTACTTTTAGCTGATTGATTTTTTGTAAAAGTCCTAGAAGCACCACTGTTGATCGAGGGAACATTGGTGGGTCATACCATGCGAAGTATCGACAACCACCATCATATAACATCCAAATCAGAATACATTAAAATCTAAACCTAACACGAAAAACCTAAAACGAAACAACCCTTACATAGGAATAGTTGCTACAGCCGAAAAATCGTCTCCCAAGATTGGTTCTTGTCCATGATGTCTTCAAAACTGTTTAGTTGCCACAATAACAAATAACATTCGCCATCTCCATTTTAGTGTAGAGATGAGAGGAGGAATTTGAATCAGTAGAGAGAGAGAACGCACAAGGGAGATGGAAGTTGGAAGTGGAGAGAGAATGACGAGGAACTGTTCTGAATGAGAGAGAATAGATAATCCAGGGTTTTATATGTCATTCAAATTTGACTTAGAAAATTGAGAGGCAAATTTGAAGTCTGAACAAATTTTGGGGGATTCCCGTTGGAGTTTCAAAACCTTAATTCATTATTATTAATGTCTTAGTGTATTTGATTAATAATAAATGAGATCAATATGTAATAATTACACTTCATAAGATAATGTCTTATAGTATTTGATTAAAATAATATTTTAGTGTATTTGATTAATAAAGGTTAAATTATATGTAATAATTACATAAGATAATATTTTAGTTTATTTGATTAAGGTAACGTTTTAGTGTATTTGACAATTATAGGCCCAATTTTTGCACTTGCAATCATTTCAGTTTAGATAATTCAGTATCTAACCATAATTACAGCTGTCACTTGGTAGATGTGCAATTAGACTACTATGGACCATTAAAACATCAAAATATGTTACGCTTAATGGCGAAATAGTATAATGAACTACTATGGACCATTATAATATCAAAATACGTTACGCCTAGTGGCGAAATGGTATAATGGATTACTATGGACCATTATAACATTAAAATACGTTACGCCAAATGATGAAATTATATAATGGACTATTATGAACCATTATAACATCAAAATACGTTACGCCTAATGACGAAATGATATAATGGACTATTATGGACCATTATAACATCAAAATACGTTACGCCTAGTGGCGAAATGGTATAATGGACTACTATGGACCATTATAACATCAAAATACGTTACGCCTAGTGACGAAATGGTATAATGGACTACTATGGACCATTATAACATGAAAATACGTTACGCCGGATGACGAAATGATATAATGGACTACTATGGACCATTATAACATCAAAATACGTTACGCCTAGTGGCGAAATAGTATAATGGACTACTATGGACCATTATAACATCAAAAGACGTTACGCCTAGTGGCGAAATGGTATAATGAACTACTATGGACCATCATAACATCAAAATACGTTACGCCTAGTGGCCAAATGGTATAATGGACTACTATGGACCATTATAACATCAAAATATGTTATGCCTAGTGGCGAAATGGTATAATGGACTACTATAGATTATTATAACATCAAAATACGTTACACCTAGTGGCGAAATGGTATAATGGACTACTATGGACCATTATAACATCAAATACGTTATGCCTAGTGGCGAAATGGTATAATGAATTACTATGCACCATTGATTAAACATATTGATAAATCAGTTTCATTAAGAAACATAATATGTATACCAGTCTATCAATAAACAAGTTTCATTAAACACATTGACCTGATTTATCTATGGTTTATCAATAAACAAGTTTCATTAAGCATATTGATAAACCAGTTTCATTAAGCAACAGAATATGTAAACCAATTTATCAATAAACCAGATTCATTATTTATAGCATATTGACCTGATTTATCCATGGTTTATTAATAAACCACTTGATAAACCAGTTTCATAAACATATCTCTCAATATGGTTTATCAATAAACCAATTAGGGGTGGGCAAACGGGTTCGGGTTTTCAGGCCCCGAACCGATCCGATTTGGTTTAACCCTATCGGGTCGGGTATTTTCGGTTAGCGGGTTACCCAAACCCAATCTAAAAAACAGGTCGGTTATCGAGTTTTGCAGTTGTACCAGAAAAACCCGATCGGGTACCCGATTTACAGTTGCCTAATTATAATTATTTTTAATCTTTTTATTACATTAAACCAACTAGTCAACCACTTATGACTTAAGTCTACTCTTAAACCACATTACAAATACCAGGCACACAACACAAACACTATGTAACAAACTAAATTAACAAGAATAGACTAGTACATGACAATGAATAATGAACATTGAACAAGAAAAGACTACGTGAGAAAGAAAAAAAAAGAATACAAGTATTCAACTTAAGCAATTGCAAGCTTGTAACTGTGATTTGTACTTTGTACTCTATAGATAGATTATAAAAAAAAAAACTGATGAGTGATGACTTAAGAAATAACAATAAGTCAATAATAATACTCAAACCAATCGATACTTCAAGTCTTCAACACAAATACATAATTAAGCAACAGTAGTCAAGGCGCCAAGTAACTAAATATGGCGGGAAAAAAAACAGACACAATAACAACAACAGAAAAAAAGAAGACCAAGTCACAAAACAAGCAACAACAACAGTAGTGCAAAACAACAGAAAAAACAAACAAAACAACATCAGCACTACAATGCTAAATGCAACTAGTCCAATTATCCAACTTCTCAAAATAAAAGAACTAGTCTGAAAATAATATCATCACTAAAGTCTAAAATATCCAATCGTGCTCCTTGCCCTTGATTCCTTCAAGCAACTAGTCCAAGTAGTCTGCAAAATAAAAGAAGACTATTACAATTTTTTTTAAAAAAATACTCCATAGTAAAATAAGATTAATTGAAAAAAAATGAAATGTAAACTTACACATAAATTATGGTAATATACTAATGTGTCTCACACATCAATGATTGTTGAATCTATCCCCATCTTTGTTAACTCTACGAAAATTAAAGATATAAATTATAATTGATAATGAATAATTTTGTCTAAACTATAAAGTAAAGACGAAAAACTAAAAGCACAAAATGTTAAATACCTTTGTCAAACAATTCAACTTCGCTCAAATCCTCTTCCAAGCATATAGTCGTTGAGTTCAAACGAAGCCAATCTTGAGTGCAAATAAGAGCTTGAACTACTTTAGGAGATAAAGAACTCCTAAATGCATCGAGGACACGTCCACCAGTGCTAAATGCAGACTCTAAAGCAACCGTAGACACCAGAACCGCTAATATGTCGCGAGCTACCTTGGAGAGAATTGGAAATCTTTGAGAGTTTACTTTCCAAAAATTTAGTATATCAAACTTTTCCCAATCATCCTCACACTCACTCAAATATTTATCCAACTTTGACTTAACAAAGGGACTTTTTCCTCCACTCTTGTACTCATTAAATCCATCTATCAAAGATGACGAGGTGGCTTCACTTCCCTTAGAAAATGATAAAGATGACGAGGTGGCTTCACTGCTTTGAATCGACCCATATCTCATTTTATATTCATCAAACAACTCTTGCATCCCACTTTTCAATTTGTGTTTCATGAACATACTTTTCTCAATATCACCATATAATAAGTCAAACGAATACTCAAGAAACACAAATTTACGACGTGGATCAAAAATCACTGCATAGTAAAAAATCATGTTTCATTTTTTTCAATTGAACCCCAATATTTGTCAAATTTTTCTTTCATCCTAATCGACATTTGCCTCAATTCAAAGTCATTACTCCCCAACCATTCTTTAAGAAGAATTTATACTCCACTAACTTCATGAAAAACATTGTTGCTTGTGACATATAATGAGCCAGAAATGCACAAAGTGAGCTTATAGAAATGAGCCAAAAACTTCAACAATAAATTAGCCCTCTCCCAATCATAATCTGTCGGAACCCCATCATATGGTTGCTTTGAAAGATCATTTGCAAAATTAAGATCTAAATCATCATAAGAATCAAAAGCTCTTCTAAGGCGTATTGCAGACACCAACATCAAGTAGGTGGAATTCCACCTAGTAGGTATATCAAGACTTAAAAATTTATTTGTTTCCAACTTTTCAATATCAACACATTCTAAAAACTTTTTGTACCTAGCTGGAGAGCTCTTAACATACTTGACAGCCCCTCTAATACGAGAGATCGCCACATGTTCATCCTTGTTCTTTAAACCATCTTGCACAATGAGATTGACAATATGCACAATGCATCTAATATGCACATACTTACCACCCAAAACATTTGTACCCCAATTATCAAATTTTTCAACAAGTACACAATTGCACCATCATTTGAAGAAGCATTATCAACTGTAATTCTGAAAATTTTATCAACGCCCCAATCAAGTAAACATTTTTCCACTCATTTACCCACTTCCTCACTCTTGTGTCCAAAAATTGGGCAAAAGTTCAAAATTCGTTTTTGCAAATTCCAATTGTCATCAATAAAATGTGCAGCAAGAGACATGTAGTTAACTCTTTGAATTGATGTCCATGTGTCGATAGTGATGCATACTCTTTGAGAGTGGTTCTTAATAAAATCCTTTAACTTTCTTTTTTCATCTATATACAAATTATAGATGTCTCTAGCTATGGTCTTTCGTGATGGAATCATAAACATGGGACATAAAGTTGACATTAAAAACTTAAAGCCCTTGTTCTCAACAGTTTTAAAAGGAAGCTCATTAACAACCAACCAATAACTCATTGCCTCTCTTGATTTAGTTTGATCAAATCTCCACGAAACCATAGGTGCTTCCTTATCACCCACCCGAGGTTGAAATGCGACTCGAGTTTGATCAGTTTCAACTTCCTTGGGTTTCATCTTGCATGACTCATAGTGATTCTAAATAAGCCTAGTCCATGTTTTTTTATCAGCTTTAATCACCCTCTTACATTAATTACATTCACCCTTCCACACATTCTCACTCTTACAAAAAAATCTTCGATAATGTTTCCAGTATGGTGACCTCAACGAACCACATTTTCTAGATCTCTTTTTAGATTCTGAATCAACATTCTCTTGTTTTATCTCTAAATCATCAGCAACCATAGAATCATTTTCAACATTCATATCAATATCATCACTAACCTCTTGGACCTCAACCTCTTTTTCTCTTGACGATTGGCCCTGAGTTCCTTTCTGTGAAGTAGACATCTACAAAAACAATTGAATAAACTACATAGTTCACATTTTTTTTGAATAAGTAGACAAGAAATCAGAAAACAGAATCATAAAAATAGAGTTACAACACAAAATACAATTGAATAAATTACATAGTTGTAACACACATTTTAAAAAATAAATTGAATAAGTCGAAAAAAATGTGAAGGTGAGTAGTTTTTTAATTACATATGCCAAATTGCCAACTGCCGGTTACTGCCCTAATTCCTAAAGCAAAAAAAAAAGGTTTTTTTTAAATTAAAAAAAGTGGTTTTAAACATAAAGGGTAATCCGAACCCGATTTTGCGGTTACCTAATTAATTCGGGTACCCGAAGCACGGTTACCCATTTTTTCGAAGCGGGTTCGGGTAACAAAATATCCTACCCATTTTTTCGGGCACCAAACCCGAAACCCGACCCGATGCCCACCCATAAAACCAGTTGATAAACCAGTAGCATTTTGAAAGGAAATGCCATTTTTGACTTAGCAAACCAGATTACATCATAAACTGACATAGTTTATCCATGGTTTATTAATAAACCACTTGATAAACAAGTTTCATAAACCACACAGACATAAATCAGTTTCATACCACAGTTTCATTTTTCATATTCATATCATTCATGGTTTATATATGGTTTATCAATTAAACCAGTTGATAAACCATACATACATAAATCAATTTCATAAACCAATTTATCAATGAAGAAATTGATAAACCAGTTTATAAACCAGTTGAAATAAATCTGAAATTACACATCAATAACATTGAAGCTAACCTAAAATTAAATTGAAATAAATATGAACATAGAAATTTGAATAAGCTGAAATTACACATCAATAACACTGAAAGATTAACTTAAATTAAATTAAAATCTGAAATCTGAAAATATTTTTAAACATGTGATTGTTTATCATAAATAGGTTGTCTATCAGAAATAAGTGTTTGATTTTGATACGAAAGTCGATTGTGCCCTACTTGTCCACATTTACTGCATCTTCGTCTTTTGTGAAACTCTCCGGTTGATGGAATTCTTGATGTTCTGCGATGTCTAGCTCGTGGTCAGAATACATGTGGCAAGACAATCATTGTCTTAATTGCATCTGACATGTCTCATTCCTCTTCATTGGGCGCTGGGAAGATGTTATATGAATATGTCATTCTCCAAGACGATGTTGTATAGAATGATGAGCATAATGGGTACATTGAAAAATGTCTCTTGATGCAAACTGCAACTGCGTGCTTGCATGGTACATGGTTCAATTGAAACCTTTGGCAAGTACAAGTATGTTTATCAAAATCCATTGTGTAATGTTTATTACCACCCCTCGCCACATACATGGACTGATTGATGACTTCAATAACCGTATACTTCAAGGCCATCTCTCTGGTTTTGGCCACTTTTGCCTCTATTACAGGGGTTAAAACGGTTGTGCAACCCGAAGCTAACTTACGCCTCTCACAAAACCATTTCTGCAACGTTTTTCCAATACTTTGAAACAAGGAAAGTATAGGATTCTTTCAAGCTTCCTTGAACACTGAGTTGAGAGACTCCACATAATTTGAAGATGTGATATTGTAAATGTTTCCTTTGCAATATGACCTCGCCCAAGTTTCAAACTTTAGTTTACTAAAATATTTCCAACCATTCTCATCAGTTTTTTGAATTTGAGACATATGCATGTTGAATTCTTCTATGGTATAAGCCTATGCCGCTCTCATAAAAAGGGGCATCGTGTCAGGCTTATGGGTTATAACCCTTAAGCTTCCTTTTATATGATAGATACAATGAGCATGATATGCACTCTGATAAACATTTTGGACTGCAGTAATAAGACTCCTATGTCTGTCGGAAATGATCATAAGTGATTCATTATCACCTGTTATTTCTTTCAACTTCATAAAAAACCAAGTCCATGATGCATCATTTTTAGAATCGACAATAGCCCATGCAAGAGGATATATATGCATATTACCATCTTGACAAGTTGCAATACTCAACGCACCTCTATATCTTGTAGTTAAAAATGTTCCATCCACAATCACTACTGGACGCATTGCAACGTGGAATCCGAGAATGCAAGCCCCATACGCCAAGAAGAAGTACTTGAATCTGTGTTCATTATTAATCTCTAAAGAGTAGACTGTTGATGGATTGACCAATTGCAAGTTGATGAGTATCAAGAATCAAGACAGCCTAGTCCAAGAAAGGTTCATCAAGGATCAGTCACGGTTGGAATTGTTAAAGGGACCTAGTTGTAGTAATCAGAAGCTCGGAGGTTAAATTAAGGAAGTATATTGGTATATTGGTAGTTAAGTTAAGTTAGTTATCTTTGTTATATTTCCTTTTTCTTCCAAGATTAGTATTCCCTTCCAGGATTAGTATTCCCTTGTCTTCCAGGATTCATATGTAGTATAAATACTCCTCCCATGTAATCCTTTTATTCAAGTCAATCAATTCAATCACATATTCAGTTTATCTTATCTTCATATCAATTGCAGTTTAACACAAGTTGTGGGCATATACGGCTAACTTCTTGTAACTATCTGTGAGTGCCCTGATTTATAACCGATTCCCCCGCTACCGAAAAGTGGATGGTTTCAAAATAAACCTTTAAGCGCGTGGAATACGTCTGGCCTCATTAATGTGGACTCAAAATGTAATAAACAGAGTCGCCATCTTTATTTTAAGGAAAAACAAAGAAAAATCAAATGTAACCAGATTTGAAAAAGGGTTCGAATGCTAAGTTACAAGGTAGGAAGGTGCATGTTAGGCACACAACTCGCCCTTTCGGTCTCAAAATAGTCTTTTGGCTAAAATATGTTTTTTTATATTTATTTAGCAGATGAAATAAAGCATTTAAAATATATACATATCTGTACATATATTATTACAACACTTGCTGCAACCTCCTTTTAGGAGTTAACAAATACATTTATAAATATTTGGCCATAATAATAGCTCTTTTTAGTGCTATTTTATGTAGAAATTCGGGCAGCATAACCACTTATTTTTATTACATGGGGCCGGCCTACATAACACTTTTTAATAAATAAAACTTTAAATAGCCTACCTTTTGAAGCGTGTGGGCTTTATCTCATACCAATTAGCTTCTAGTAGATTTTAGGGTGTGCTCGCTCTATCCTTCCGGGAGAGAGAGTCTTTTTGTTGTTGTTTTGCTGTTGCGGAGATTCGGGTAGAATAACTGCTTCCAAAAGTTGATTTCTGGCCTCGGGAACCGGGCAGAGCAACTACTTGCTTTTTTTTCTATTGTTTGCTTGCTGACGATGGAAATCGAGCAGAGCAACTGCTTGTTTTTTGCTGATTTGGCGTCTGGATTCGGGCAGGGCAACTACTCTTTTTGGGATTTTGGAATTGGTGGAATAGGGTAGAATCCTAGAAGGGTAACTAGGTTTCACTTTGGCCGATTGGTTTTGTGTTTGGGGAAGATTTGACGGAGCTTTGGGGCTAGAGGAAGAAATTCTCTCGGCGCTCTTTACGGTGAACTCACTGCATAAAACTTTCACTGCGTGAAGTGTGTGTTTAACTGTATGCAGGGGTGATTTTTCACAAAATGGGCCTCTTGATTTATAGGCTAGGAGAGGCCTTCCTTCGTGATTAAGATTTCTCTTTCTGTGCTTCATCAACTTGTACCGCGCGCTGAGAGAATTGTATATTAGGCAAAAGGCTACCATGCACAAAGCACTATTGGGCGTCACCCATGGTGACAGCTGGCGCAGCACCTGGAGGGTCCATGGGCGGTGCCTAGGCCCTTTTTCTGGCTTCTTTCTGGCACTTAGGCCCCCTGCACTTTACTGTTTACGCATCCTGCTTTTGTTTTTTGCATTTTCGAACCTATAACTTGACATTCGTTAGTTTTTTAACAGGTCTTGATATCTCATGTCATGCTACATATCAGGGGTACGAAATTGAGGTGTCTACAGAGCCCCTTAACGATGGAGTTTACGGGTAACCCAAAGCTTACTGAGTAAACGAACATCGTTGATAAGAAATAGACTCCCAAATTTCGTGAAAATTATAATGGGAAGTAATGCAAGTGGTAGCAGTTACAATGCAACAGTTTATGATTCAGTTCAAATCTCACATACCCTAAACTTATTTAGTCGGTTATAGTAGGTTATCGTAGTTCTTAAGCAGATATGCAATAAAATGCTCTGATGACAGACCATTCACTAAAACTCATTTTGAAAGTTTTGAAAGATATTTAAAATTCAAATGTGAAGTCTTTTATGCCATAGCCATGAAGTTTTTGAAACACCATTTGCTACTAGACAAATTTGAGTACTATTATTTAAAGAAAGTTAATCAATAGGAAAACATTTCTTTTTCTTGTACCAGTAAGTAAAACTTCATTTGTGATGCTATTTTTGATAAAGTAGTGAGTAGTTAAGAAAGTACAATTCATACCTTTATCACAGAATTGAGAAATACTAAGAAGATTATGTTTCAAACTTTATACCAAGGAGACATTGTCAATCTTTACAAATCCTCTAATGATGGATCCATAACCTATTGTTTTTCCTTTTGAGTTATCTCAAAAAATGATTGAGGGTCCTTTGGTTGTGATAATGTCAGTAAGCAGTTTGGCTGACCCAGTCTTGTGTCTAGAGCATCTACTGTCTAATATCTACACATCAATTGGTTGATCATTTGCCATTAAGCACACCTGAAATATGAATATTCAAATCATGGTACCCTTTATAGCTTTGGGTCCAAAGGGTTAGCTTTCTTTGGTTGCCAAACTTGCCATAACTTAGGCAGTTTGACTTTGTCAGTAGGTTTAAATCTAAACAAACATTTATGAGACTGATGACCAAAAGTAGAACAAACTTTGCATTTGTGATAACCAGTTTTATCAGTCATTTGAGGGGAGTCATTTGATTCACCTTGAGTCAGCTTAGAAGTAGCAGCATCAACAAATTTTAGAGGCTTGAATTTGTCAGTTGTCTACCTTCTATCCCGTGAGTTGTTTTAGTAGCTGAGAACTTGTGAGGATTTTGAGTAGAAGACCGACAGCTGTCGTGGTTCAACTTCACCTTTTTGTTGAAGGACTTCTTAAGTTGATTCATGTTCTTAGGATATTAAAAAGAGACAACATGATAACTTGATCCTTTATTCTTTTTAGCAGAATCTTAGGTTCACCATTTGACTGTCTGATTTCATGGTTTCCATCATCTTTTAAGTATCCAAGACCATGTTGGTCTTCATGATCTTTCTGTTGACTAATGATGGTTTCAACAGAAACTTTTAACTTTGAGTAAGTATCAACAACATTGGTCAGTCGAAGATTCCTTTCCATAAGGTCATCAATTTGGGCATCTGAGATTTTTGCTTGAATCTCATGTTTTTCATTGATGTTTTTAAGTTACAACATTTCATTTTGTTGTACTTTATAAAGCTCATTAATCTTTTGAGGCTCATAGTCATAAATTCTTTTGAAGTCACCAGATTAATAAATATGAATTCTTTTAAGTGTTTCAAACTTGGAATACATTTCTTGCATTTGTTCCAAGAGTTCATCAACACTTATGTCAGTAGGCTTCTTCTCCTGCTCTTTTGACATCTTGGTTATCTTAATGTCAACAGTCCTTGGAGAGATTGACATGACTTTTCTTTCTGGTTGACTTATGATCCCTTATCCGTAAAAACCATTTCCTATTTTTTTAACCACAAACTGATCAGGATTAATGACCTTTGTCAGCTTTGGGTTTTTAATAGGTGAGCTAGGAAGCTCATCATCAGACTCATTTGAACTGTTGGGACTAGGGCAATCATTTTCTGAATCATATACAATTGATTCTACAACAAGACAAAGATTTGCTTCTTGCACAAAATTAACATATTCATCTTCGGAATCTGTCTCAATCCATGTTGCTAGATTTTGATCTTCAGCAACTAAACCCTTCTGTTTTTCAAAATTTATGGAAGCTTTTTGTAATACTCATTTTTGGTAAATGGACATTTTGAACCAAAATGCCTGGGTTTTCTACAATTAAATCATAACAACTTTTATTTCTCATCTTTTTCTTCATTGTTTTTGAAGTAAGGCTTTTGAAAGTTTGAGGAAGAAGGTCTTTGAAAACTTGAGGAATATCTTTGAAAGTTCGAGGAAGGTTTTTGGAAGTTCCTTTTGAAAGATTTAAACTTTCTAAATTGTTTTGCAAAAGCAGTAAGTTCATCTTCATCAAAGTCATCATCTGACATATAAGTAGAAGTTTTTGGTGTCTCTTCTTGAGCTTGTAGAGAGATACCTTTAAAAAATTTCTCAAGCTCTTAAGTTTTGAGAACTTCTTTTTCATAAAATTTTAAACTAGCAACAAGACTATGTATATGAGTCTTGTTCAAGTCTATTGCTTCCTTTATGGCTGTGACCTTAACATGTCATCTACTTCCCAATTTACTAACAAAACGCATATTTAAATCTTTCATGTTATATACTTTACCAAGAGAAGAGCATCTGTTACTTACCTCGAAAAATCTATCATAATCATTCTTTAGGGATTCCTTTGGGTCCTTTTTGAAGGCATCCAACTCTTGTATGCAATCATAGAGCTTGTTGTCCTTGGTGTTTTGATCTCATTCGACATATTCAACAAGAGCATCTCATATTTCTTTGGCAGTAACACTGGCGTATTTCACGTTTTGCAAAATTAGCCACGTGTATTGATTTTTATCCTATTAAACCTCCACCTATTTTGATTTTTGCAATTAATACCTTTTGTAAGTCTAGTAGGTAACAAATAATGCTAGAGGGGGGGGGAGGTGAATAGCCTTTAAAAAATTTTAGGGTCATTTTGAAAAATTTCAAAAGTTGTAGCGGAAAATACAACTTTTGTCAGTCAGCTGATGTAGTGTTAGTTGACTTAAGTATTGAGGATTCCTTAGAAGCTGATGCTGCCAGTGGGAAAGATAAGATTAGTCAGCTAGCTGACACAATTTGATATGTTTTCAAAAGATCATAAGTTGTAAAGAATGAATTGAAAAATAATTTACAAAACAACTAAGTAATCAACTGATAAAACTGATTGGCTGACACTTAAGTAGATTGAAGCTGCTTAAGTGTTAGGACAGTTTGTGTTAGCTGATGAATAAAATACAAAACAGTTAAAGTGGTTCACAGAGTAAACTGCTACGTCCACTACCAAGTTGGTCAAACTTGGATTTTTGAAGTGCACTAATATTATTTATAATCTAGGTGATCACTAATGGATCAGTGTACAACAAATACAAGTGTTTGAGGAGTATGATTGAAAGTCAATCACACTCGTGGCACAATAAAATGATTCCTCAATGAATTGAAAGAAGTAAGGAATATCAAAACAATGATTATGTAAAACAAGAACTAGAAATGAATAAGAATATAAGACTATCTAGCTAATGTTTTGGTTGAGGCACTTCAAGTGAGAATTCTGCTGGAGAGAGTATGAATGCTTCAGTTGTTTCTTCAAGTGGTTCTTGTGAATATTTATAGAGATTCTTGAACTGCAATCCATTAGAAACACATTTGAAATTTGAAAAGCTCTTAATAATATGAGGATATATCTTTCATAAGATATTAATCAGATACTGTAAGATAGAGCTTACTAAGAAAGGCTTCTTCAAAGCACAAATAAAGAAATCATCTAGTACTATGAGTGTTTTTCCATAAAAGGAAACATGATGACATAACTGATTCTAGAAGAAATTTTGCTAGATGACAAAGGTCAGCTGAAACTTAAAATCAAAGTTATATAATATTTAGCATGTGATCAGCCTTAATAAATTTAAGCAAATCTAAATATGCATATTTCAACACCTTCCGTTAAAGAGGTGTTAGTTTCTCAAATGGAAAGATGAGTTGGTTGCCAACAAGGCAACTGATGTGGACACGTGAAGGAACAAGGATCAATTTCCCGCGTTTTGGGTTGCAAAACAAACCTTGTACATTAAATGCTTTTGCAAAATAAACCTGGGATCAAGGCTGATTTGGGGTATTTATATACCCATTTCATCCAAAACAATTTCATCACATTCTCTATTATTTCATAACAATCCATTCCAGTATATTTGTTATTTCACGATGAACATAGTTCGTTGTTGTTGTGGAAGGATGATTGTCATGCGAACACCATGGACTGATCAAAATCCATGAATGAGGTTCTTGGGTTGCAAAAGATATGTGGTAAATTATTGATTTTTTTAATATTAGTTTTTTAGAAAATTAATTTTATTTACTTGTTTTATTAATTTTCTAAAAAATTAATACAAAAAATTTAAAATTAAAATAATTGATATGGCAATGATCAAAACAAGTAAATAAAATTAATTTTAGTTACTTGTTTTATTAATTTTGTAAAAAAATAACATTAAAAAATTAATATGGCAATGATCAAAACAAGTAAATAAAATTAATCTTCTAAAAAAATAATATTAAAAAAATCAATAACTTGCCCCATATATTTCACAACCCAAGAACCCATGTTTCTGGTTTTTGATCGGTCTATGATATTCGCATGACATGCATCCTTCCACAATGACAACAAACTGTGTTAACAGATACAATAAAATGGATTGTTATGAGATAATAGAGAATGAGAGAAATTTTGTTCGAGATGAAATGTGTATATAAATACCCAAAATCAACCTTGGTCTCATGTTCATTTTGCAAAAAAAGAAAAAAAAAAAAAAAAAAACAATGTACAAGGTTTGTTTTGCAACCCAAAATGCGGGAAATTGATCCTTCTTCCCGCCCGTGTCCACGTCATTTGCCTTGTTGGCAGCCAACTCATCATTTAGTTTGAGAAACTAACACCTATTTGACGGAATGTTTTAATTGCAAAAATCAAAATAGGTGGAGGTTTAATTGGGTGAAAATCAATCTACGTGGTTAATTTTGCAAAACGTAAAATATGCCAAGTTTTTATTTTTTTCGCAATTATCTTAATTTCATCGATTACTTTACATGCATAGCAACACAAAACATTTTAAATTTATTTTGAATTACACAAACACAAAATAATTAAAGAAGAAGAAGAACAACAACAACATGATATGAATTAATAAATGAGTGGGAAGTTCGAGTGACGAAGAAACAATATGTAGTAACTATCATTCTTCCTCATGACTCAACTCCCCACTCTTTTACCACTTCACACTTTTTTTACATCTTCGGGCGAACGAGGGAGAAAAAGAAGAAGTAGACAATTCAAAAGAACACATTGTACAAGTGTTCTTCAACACCCGACCTACACATTCTCTTTCTCTCCATCTGTTCGAAATCCTGCCGTAAATTCTCTTATGCGGGCAATTAAAGAAATATTTCACGAAAATAGACTTCAACGGTTGCAAAAAAAGAGGAAAATATTTGAGAAAGGAGATAGGCCCATAATTTCTCTTTAATTCATCTTTAAACACATGTTTCAATTTGTCCAAGAGTATGTAACCCAAACCCAAGCTCAAGCCCAACCCAAGCCCAGTTATTTTACTAAAAACCAGATTTTATCAACATAACCTTTTTTTTCTCAAAGAACCCTTTCTACTTCCTACATGCCCACATGCATATTCTAGTTCATTATGTAACCTATCAATTTTTCGATTAAATAAAAAAATAATATTAATCTATTTTCTCTCTTTGCAATACTGTCATCCTCCATTTTTAATAAATACTCATTATTTTATTTGTCTTTGCAATATAAATAAATTTACTTTCGCTCTCTCTCTTTCTCTACTGTCTATTTACTCTATATCTTCGTATTTTAGTGTAGACATAAGAGCATTAATGTATATGTGGTAGTAATGTTTTTTTCCCAAATATCAACTTTATCAAATTCCACAGGAAAATAAAAATATTCTTTTCAGATGAAGGAATTATTTTCTTCTTCTCTTCATTAATATGTTTATCCTAAATTAAATACAAAATTGGGGTTTCTTGAAATACAAAATTATTTGCAATTAGATACTATTTTAAAAAAAATTGTATTGTGGGGCAATTTACTTGCTTAAAACACAAATTATCTACACCATGTGGAATCAATTGTGTAGTGTAATCTTTGTAGCAAATGTATTGTTGGACAGTTAACTTGCTTAAACACAGATTATCTACACTATGTGGAAATTAATTGTGTAGTGTATTCTTAGTAATCTTTGTGATTATCTACACACAGATTATCTTCAATATTAATTTCTTTGTAATTAGATACTATGTTGAACAATGTTTGTGTAGCTATTAGATACTGGAATGAAATTAATATTGCTGATATTTAGCCTCCGTAAGCCTATGCATACTATTTGATGAGTTTTTTGATTTGTCGAGTGTTTAAGCAAGTAAATTGTTAATCTGACTCTTGCTAATAATGACTTAATCGAACTTCTACAAAATCTTTCACATTGTATTAATAAATAATTGTTTCTTCCTCCGTAACTATTCTGATATATTTTGATTACTGTGTTTTTTTCGTTAAACTATGAATTTTTGGTTGAGTAGTTTCCTATATTGATTTGGTTGAAAACCTTGGATAAAGAACTTAGCTTTCACTCATCAAAACATATTGAAATTTATGTTGCGTGTTCATCAATTTTTGGATATTTTGGGACATTTTCTTAAGTAGAAGTTTGCTAGAAATTCAAAGATGATGTATGATACTTGTATATCATAATCTGGGTTTTCTTTTTCTGCTTCAAAATTCGTTAATTATTCTTCTTCTTTTAAGGAGGATCAATACCTTATTGATTCATACCTAATCAATCTTTTCACTATTTTATAGTTGTCTTCCTATTAAGTTTGATTCCTATGATCTTTTGGGTGTTGCAAATGTTTTTTATTTGAGTCTTCTACCAATATATTCTTACCCTATCGTACGAATTTGAAGCGCCCCGACCCCAATCTCTATACGAGCCTCGGGTCGAGCGTCTAATAAACACTTAAAACACCTGCAAAGTCCCCGACTAATTATAGGCTAAACAAAAGTCGAATGATAAAACATAATAATTCTTGTGAATAATATAAACACCATAACTTCTGAAAAGTCGGAAATACAAAAACCCACAAGCTATTACTCAAAAACTAAACACAATGGCTCAAGGCCAACCAACCTAGTGAAATATAATACACTAGTAACACTTAAAACTAAAAATAGAGCCTATATAACTCTATACATCCATGTCCTCACAACTATACAAAACAAGCTTTCTATGAGTCACAACTCAATACAACCTGTTATGGCTCGAGTGTCTCGCCGATCACACGGGAACTCCCGATCTCACTGGATCGAATTCCTGAATAATTACACACTAAAGTAAAAAAAAAAAACTAGGTGAGTGATAACTCGGTAAGTTACTACATGTAACTACATGGCATGCTGATGTGCACTTGTTAACAACATATCAATCAAGTATAGCGGTACATATACTTTCACACATCACGTTGATCATGTTATAATGCACATTGACTCAACGTAATTAAACACATAAACCAATATATACAACTGTAGGAGAGCTTTCCATCTTGTCTTGCCTTTCATTCACCATAACTGTGTTGCTGATGCAGTACACACGCTGAAACATGTCTGCACACATGCTGAACCAATGTCTAAACTCAATAGTATCTAGCAATATCCATGTCTAAACCCAATAATATCTAGAACCAACAACCTTGGGACTTAACCAAGAGTCTCATTACCCTGAGTTTCACCAAAGAGTCTAGCCTTCTATATGTCATGCGAATTACTCTAACAAAGGTTACATCCTTGTTACGGTCAATAACAAGGGAGAGACCCATGCATTGACCCGTATCGATTACGAGATTTAACTCTCGTAAAGACTATTGTCGTCCCATTGTCGACACAACCACAAATGCCAACTGGACTCAATGTGATGCACAAGTAGATGTTTACTTGTAATAAACACAACTGTTGAGTTTCAAGTACGAGAACCCAACATACATACCAAACATGAATGCTTGCTTGTAAATAAACATAGTTGCTAAGTTCCAAGTATCATATCTCAACACACATATCAAGCATGTATTTTCTTAAAACTAACAATATAGATAAATTATCTCAACAATAACGAATGCAACGTTTGTAAGTGCTAAACGCTCAACAACACAAGAGTAGGTCATTGGTCCTATCACCAACACCCACTATAAAAGACAAGTTTGTAAATACTCAACTTTCTTATGCCAATCTCAAGCAGACCGTTGAATCCATATTATTCATCAAACACACACGGAACCACATATTACCTTAGAATCGTAATTATGTCCGTAGCTACTGGACACCAATATCAACACAGGGGTAGTCCACTAGTCCTACCACCAAAATCAAGAAATAATTGCTGGGTCCGTAAATACTCGACGTCATGCTCAATCACCAACATAGGCCAATAGTACCTATAACATCATAAAATACTACGCGACTGCTAATGAGTATTTGAATACTATGTCTTATAACATGCAATGTTGTCACTAGCTATGTGTGAGTATCAAATACTAGATAGCCGAAGAACGGGTTAATGACTCTACTGCACACAATACAACAACTTGCTGCCAATGGAAATCTATATCATCCATAAACTTTATATTTTAGTTCATGACTTATCCGATACCTAAATGGTGTCATTATGATGATAAGAGCAGGTTCTCGATCCCGCTATTTTAACTATGTCAAACAATACCTACTTGTACTTTAACTCTTTATATAAGTCTCGTGACATACTTACGATTAACCTCATCTAGGTTAGTCACTTTCCACCAATACTATACCCAAGTTTACAAATCCCGAGTTTCAAATCAATCATAGGGGCAGACCATTAATGTCTACTACCCAGCAAGGTACCATGCACAATTTACAAGTATTTTATCCACACAATAATGTCTGATAACTGAATTGCAGTTACAATGTCTCGTATCAGTTCTACATTGAAACCTAACCACTTCTCTTTAAGCGTTTGAATCAATTACTCAATTCAGATAACGTAGTTATCTTAACTACTGACTCTGCTAAGTCACAAAGCCAAAAGCTATTTGTTATTGAATAGCTGCAATATCCATCATATGTCATATAATTATTTATACTAATAACTAGTACAAATCTACCTGTCATTCAGTATAGGCATACGAACATCCCATTAATTGTTACAATTTCACATAACTGAATTTCATATACTATTTTCATATCTTTATAGCATCTATTCAATCATCAATTTACTCACTGCTAAATATTCTCAAAACGTAATATATTCAACTTAGGAATAATATCGTTTAAAATAATTTAATTACCGATCGGAACTAAACTACTCAGTTGACTTAACTATTAATCAACTCCAATTTGACTTCGTAAAGTTAATTACAATACCACAGTAATTTTCTTAACATGTATGGAGTAATATATTATTCCCTTATTTAATACTTTATTGTCATACAAATTACCTTATAGAGTCAATTATAATACTATAACACTTTTGTGCCACAGCCGCTAATTATTAATTAGCCCACAACTACCAAATAACAATTATTTATTGTCGCATTATAATTTTATAAGAGTATAATCATCCCCTAAATAAATTACAAACATCGATGGAGCTAGTTACACTACTCCATATAATTTATTTCACTCTATTTGACTCCATAAAGTCAATTATAAAACGAATTAGATCCCGGAGTGTTAATAATTACACCTTCATAATTTTCGGGTCACAATTTTCATGTTGAAGTATCATCCTATTTCATTCCTATCGGCTATTTTACCGATTGAGCGGAGTAATTATTTACTACGAACACGTATACTAAATCCAAACCCAAAACAATTAACAAGTAGTTTATTTTCTACCCGTTAACTAATATAATCCCACATAAACATTCTATGTAGCACATATTATTGCATACAAAAGCAAATAAGGGGATTAGTAACTTACCTCCTCCGAAAAATATCGGTGAAAACACAAAATATTCATGTACAAATGTAACCCTCAACACGTACAACGTCCCTACAGAGTCAGAATTAAAAACGAGTAAATATTTGTTAACGAATCGAGCTCGAAAGATCGGAACTTCAAAACTAAACAACAATGGTGCATGGCTGGAGGAAGGAGAGATGAGTCTCCCTTATCTCATATGGCTGATTTAATATAAATGATGTAAATAGGCCCAATGTATATGGGCCCAACAAGCTCAATAATTTCAGTCAACTTCAAAGATGTGCCTGGACTGATCTATAAGTCTGAAAATTACAAATAAGATATGGTTAGAAAGCCCTTGATGTCTAGTTTCCAGCGCACCAAACAGATTCGAATTCCAAGTTTTCTACACAAAACTATGGTCGGTTTACTACAAACTATTTCTGGTCTGCGGGAATACGTGGCCCGAACCAAAAAATAAACTTGAGCATGTGCAATGTCACACAAAACTCATTCCAAAGCAATTTCAAGTTAATCCTAAAGGTCCACTAGTCATCCAGGGCAAAAATAAATATTTTATAGCTTAATGTGTGATTTTCTATTCCACGGTGGTTATAAATCATAACCAACACAACCAAAGTCCCAATATGGACTTTAAACACATCACATATCAAACCCAACATATCTTGAGCTCAAATGGACTCTCATAAGAAAATTACCCAAGTACACAACCCAAAACACATTAAACATAAGTTACATAACACGTAGCATGTAACTAATCTTAGTAATATACCCTAATGCACCATTAATCAAATATGAAATTCCCGGGTGTTACAGTATTAATGGTGGATTGTGTATTTTGAGTCCCATTTTCTAAATTATGAAATATGTTTTGATTAGGGATTAAATTTATAGTCAATATGACCATTTGTTTTTAGAGAATACTGTACTTCCGATCCAACACTGGCTTCCGCACATCTTCCTGCTCATGAACTGACCTGTTACAAATATCAAATAAAATAACATAACAATCTGAATCCCAATAGATACCTCAATAACGTAAATCTCCAGTAGAGTATCATACCAATCTTTAACCATATTTGATGATTCTGACCTGTGTGTTTTGCCTAAGTTGTTTACTTTGCTTCATCTTTCTAAAATCCTTGTTTTGTGTATTTTTTTTGGTTGGGATCCGTTGATCATTCTAAATGTTCATGTGCTTAATGTCTTCCTTTTTTTGGAAATGCTAAATGTTCATCTCACTAACTCACCATAGATTGATCTCAACTTTTCTGTTTGAGCTCATCATTAGGCAGGCTAAAATCAACTTTATTTTCTATAAGTAGCATTGCTCAAGTTAGATTCAGGAAACATCATTAAGTATTATTTTATCGCAAATAGTTGGATATCAACTATGCGTGACAGACAGCTCCATGAATTTTTTTAATGCATAAAAATACTTTTTAGATTTTAAATAATGCAAACAAATTAAAAGTCTCATATCGAGAAAGTGAGAGAGAAAATCAAAAGAAAACCAAGAACACATGTGTTATAACCTATTTCTTCCTTTTTGAGATTTGTCTAATCCCTCTTTATATCTACTACCTGTCACCTACCACTTGCCACCTGCCACCTGCCACCAGTTGTTGGCCTAAATTACTTACTAAACATGATTTATAATTTTGATTACCTTGCTTAATGTTTTAAAACAAATTATTCTTCTTTATATCTATTGTAACGCCCCAAACTCGGGTCCGACCTTTTGAACCCACATCTGGCCACGTCATTACAAATTCAAACTTAAATAAAGACTAAATTGAAACGCTATCCAACTAGAATTACAAAAGTCTCCAATTTAAAATACAACCATCCAAAATAAATTACGAAACAAGAGTATACTAAATTAACTACGTCTCTATTAAATTCCAAAACATATAAGTACGCCATAAAAGTCTTGATTCCTTCACTGGTATCCTCTACCTCAAGCTTAGTCCTTAATTCTGACGACAAATGATATTACGAGCTAGAGCTTGTGATATAATTATGAGCTTTAGTGTTTGAGCCGTTAGATGATTAAGTTGATGATGATTTGGAATGTTCATATCATTACTTAAAAAAGAACATATTTAATCTAATGGTGTAAATATCTTAGAAGATTTGATATAACGGCACTAACACTAAAGCTTGTAATAATACTACAAGCTCTAGCTCGTAATATCATAGCTCAATTCTGACATGGAAGAAGAATGATGTGAAGGGTGAGCGAACAAAGCTCAATAAGATCATACGTCGCCCCTCCGGTTTCTAAGGATGGGTGACTTAAAGAATAATCCTGTTGTATGTAAAACAAAGTTTAGATATTTGATAGCTTGCAAAAATCAAAATATAGGTATCGAACGGCAAAAAATATAAATTCTTTTTAAATGGAGAGTTCAAACAAAACAAAATGTGGATCAAATAAGTTTGTCATTACTAACTGTCCCATACCAGCTAGTAATAACCGAAGATCAAATATATTTATTAAGATCACGTAAGAGTCTATTGACTAAGAACCAAATCTCCCGAAGGGTACGCAAATCCCTCGTAGGGTACACAAATCCCCCAAAGGGGACATTATTATGGTATATCTGGATTAGCGCATTCACGGGCCAAGTGGTGCAATTTAATTTATTTCATTGTTTGTCATGTAATCCCCGTGACGGGTTGTTCATACTTAGTGATCATAATTATTTTCAAAAACATAGATAGTACTATAAATGTACCACTATTAAAACAATACTTGTATTGCAAATCAATATTTTCAATATGAAGGAGTATGCCGATAAGTTGACAAACACGAAACATATTTTTCGATAGCAAAAAGTATTTCATGTAGACAAGTTTAAGCACGAAAAATTGCGATAGAAAAAATATTCAACAAGGGCTAATGACGGAGTCAAAGCAACTACCGACGAGGTCGAGCATGACAAATGAAAGAACGAATAATTTAAGAATCAGCGGAAGCCTAACATTAAAAGTATTTTTATACTTTTGTAAGGAACCTAAAAGAAACGTAATCCCTTACCTTGATATGCTTAGCAACGATAAACCCCAACACGTACTAAGCTCGATTGCCTGAATCTAAAATTTCAACGTAACATAAGTTACTAGCTAATATTAAATCTAATAATTAATTTAATACTAAATCATAATTATTTTCTTGATCAGTACCCTAACAAACATGTAATTAGATTAATTTACCCTTGCTTATAAAATGTATATCCACATGATACTGTTCAATATCAATTTTTTTTAAAGTTACATGCACTAATATCATATCTTCATACTGTTTAATATCATTCTTTAGTCCATCGATTTGGACTTTTATTATTATTATTATTATTATTATTATTATTTTTATTTATTTATTTTTTTTAATAATCACTAGCACACACACATACAAACCTAGACATCTACTCTCTTTGCAATAGGTAGACATCTGATCTCTCTGCACACACACACATTTTTGTTACTATTTTCAAAACCCACACACACACAGACAAAGCACAGAACACACACTGTTCCATGCACACACAATTTATAACCTAATAGTTAAACAATCAAATACCTATACTTTTCGTCTACTGTTTCACATCAATCCCTTTTTTTAAATCTTTCTTCACCCACAATTTATAACCTAACAGTTAAACAATCAAATACCTATACCTTTTCGGGTAGGTGTGAAAATTGTGTTTGATTTATAAGGTGGTCACACACTACCTCTGGACATCAACAACATCCATGGACTTTTGGGTTAGCTTGTGGTGGGCCTGATGACGCAAGATGATGCGTGCTCAGTGGGCCAGTGTGTGGGCTTCACGTAGCGGACCGGACTCTCGGACTCGGGTTGTTACAAATGGTATCAGAGCGGGTCCCCGAAAATGGGAACAAAGTGCTGTGTGAGCCAAAGTGCTATACCGCAGAAGGTGGGAGCCACATCTTAATCCCCGTACGAGCCACCTCTTGAATCGTGCATCGCCCCGGGTATGATTCGGCCTTTACGAGGACGTCAAGGATTTAAGTAGGGGAGATTGTAATACCCCATCCTACATCGGGTAGGTGTGGGAATTGTGTTTGATTTATAAGGTGGCCACACACTACCTCTAGGCACCAACATCATCCATTGACTTTTGGGTCGGCTTGTGGTGGGCCCAATGACCCAAGATTGTACGTGCTCAGTGGGCCAGTGTGTGGGCTACACGTAGCAGACCGGGCTCTCGAGCTCGGGTCGTTACATCTATACAGCAACAAGTTTCACTACATGGACCAACCTCCACCTCCAACAAAAGGAAATGAATTTGCACCACCATCTCTAAAAGAGGTAGGATTAATAGGATTATTTTGAGCATGATGTGTTAAACTAATTTTTCCTACATAGAGGTTTCATATCATGTTTATTTTAGGTTCAACATATATCATATCAATTATTTTGAGCGTACTATGTTAAATGCAGTTTATTTTCTCTCATATTAGTCATTACTGCTTCAGACTTGGATTAGGACTCATAACATGGGTGAAATGAGTCGATCTAAATTTCGTCCCTTGGAGACCTCAAGTTTTTTATTTTCCGTAGCATGTCACAAAGGAAGAACATGTAAGATCCGTTTATTGATACACACATCACACTATAATCCTTTGTCACTGTAAAAAAAAAAAGGAAATAAATAAATAAACCAGAGGGATTAATAACAATAACAATAATGGATTTCTCAGTTTGAAATTGTATATACAGAAAATGGGTATTTGGGTATACGTGTATGCATTTATGATCATTTTGATCAAGATGTTTCTCACTATTCCCGTTTCAGGGATAACAAATGGAAGTTTAACAATCAAAGGGAGCCTCTTGGGTACGTAGGTCACACCTACTCACCTACACAAGTGCAAGTGCTACAAGTGGTATTGAGAAAGATAAGTTTTCTAGAATATTTGCTAGACATTACGGTAATGCTGGTTATTCAAAAATACGGGCATCCCACTGTTTATGCTAAATCCATGGGACAAAAAGAAAAGCAACACCTAAGGGACTATACCTATGTATTTGGAATGAAATGTTCTATATCTCGCTTTAGTAATGTGTTGTATGTGTTTAGGATTTACTATTTTAGAGTCTCTAATAGTATAGATGTAGTACTTGAAGTATTTTACTACTTTGATTATACACGTTGCGATATCAATTTGTTTGGCATGAATGTTAATATATGAGGTCTGGTGTGAGTATTAGACATAGACATGATTAATGCATGTTAGATGTTTTGTAATATAATGTCAAGACAGTTGCTTCGTTCCATAAATTGATCAAGTCCTATATAGTCATCGTGCCATAGGCACGACCAACTCACCATGGTTGGCTTTGTTATACTATTGATCAAGCATATATTAATGTATTCGAATATTGTTCACTCCATTCTTTGATGAAGTCTATACTGACACCGTGTCATAAACACAAGCACAAAATCTAGTATAATCTGTAAGAGATCATAATCAGGGATGGATGCACCCTTTCGCCTTAGGGGGCAAGTGTCCTGCTGAAGTATTTTTTTTTTAATTTTTACACTACAAAACGATACTATTTTTAAAAAATATTTTTATGTAATAATTAAAATTTGTGACACGCTGTAATTTATATTTGGATGCGCCAACATCTACTTCATATTTAGTAAAGACAAGCAAACTTGAAGTGACATCCTAATTAGATTATTTTATTAATGAAGAAAAGCCCATAGCCACATATGTTCTCCACTTCTACTAGGGTTTGGACCTATTTGTCAAATTTGTAAGTTTTTGACAAAAAAAAAAGACACTTTTTGAATAACAAGTTTGGTAGCAAGACCAGGTTCAACTCGCTTTTAAGTTTAATAGCTAATGGAACATGGGCCCAATAAAGTTTAACTTGAGATCTAGGGAGATATGAGTATGACCCTCAAAAATCAATGATATGTTGAAGATCTCTCAATACAAATTTTGTCTTTCATCTCTCTTAAATAACCTTATCTTTCATCTCTCTTAAATAACCTTAGTTAGAATGATGGAAATGGCTCAACCGAACTATATCAAAATCAAGGACCCCATTTAACTCACTTCTCTCTCATGACTTTAGATATATATAAGAGTGGAATCTGGACAGGACCCGTCCTGATGCCCCTCATCTCGATCCCGTTTTGATAGAATTTAAGATTTTAATTTCTTTTTCAATTTCGTTTTCGATAAGTGTCAGAACCCGACAAATCGGGATCCCGACAGTTCGGGAGATAAAAATCTCGTAATCCCGACTATAATATTTATGAACAATGTTTTCTGATACTAAAATATTTTTAAAATGTCTCCATCATGATTAAGATTTCAGACTGTATATTTACAAGTATACTTGAATATTTATTTAATGGTGGATGTTGTTGAATCTGTCATTATGAATAAAATGCACCATTCACTCGTAGGAGAGGAACTACACTAAGTACAGAAACGTGATAGATAAAAAAAACCATAACATTGTGAAATTAAATTTAACAAACGTCATTAAATAATTATACCAAACACAAAATAGACAATGTTTAACACTCACAATATTTATAAAAAATAAAAAAATAAAAGAAATTAATTTAAAAAATAGTCGGGACAGGTCGGGATTCGGGTATCCCGACGGGATTAATAGTCGGGACGGGTCGGGAATCCCGACGGGATTGATAATTATCTCAAATACCGTCCCGAAATAAGTCGGGACGGAAAAAATCCCGATAAAGTCGGGATCGAGAAATATCGGGACGGGATCGGGTCAAACGTCGGGAAGAATCGGGAAAAACGAGACTTTTGCCGGTCTTAGATATATATAGAAAACATGAAAATTTTCGGCCACAAAACCAAAACATATCTTTGGGTGACTAACAAGTTGTGATTTTGTACTTGATTTGTTGATTAGTGTTAGCGAGTATAATCATAATGTAGATTGGAAAATGACGCTTCAATCAATCACGACATCATGTATACATTTATTTCACTCTACTTGCTATTTTCATTATTGTATAACGAAATATATTTTCGTTGAAAATGAAGTATTAATTGCTTTGTCCAAATCAAAATTAAATGCATGGTTAATTTTATGATTTTTTTCTTTCTCCTTGGTCGTCGTATTATTTTTCTTTCAGTATTCCTCTTACTTTTTAGAGCTACGATATTACGAGTTAGAGCTTGTGATATTACTATAAGCTTGAGTGTTAGTACTGTTAGATCAAATCTACTACAAATTTTACACCGTTAGATCAAATATGGTATTTTCTAAATAATGATATAGATATTCCAAATCACCACCAACTTAATCATCTAACGGCTCTAACACTAAAGTTCATATTAATATCACAAGCTCTAGCTCGTAATATCATTTGTCTACTTTTTAATATATTAATTTAGAAAATCAAGAGTTATAAAATTTTAAGCATATATGCAAATAGACCCAAAAGTTACATGTTATGTATATCTTTTGGAAGTTGCAATGCTTTCCCCTAATTTGTACCCATCAATGGTCCTACTCCTTCCTATTGAAAGAGTAAAATCAAGAAGTTTATGGGTAGAGGAAGTAGATCAAAATGAGCATAAAAACAAGGACATATATAGGAAAAGATTTGAGTACTTTGTTTAGGACCACATTAATGATGCCAAAGGGTAATGGTTACTATCAAAGGGTAAGTCCACAAATGGTCCACAAAACAAGTGTATGGACTTAACTTCAATCTTTCTCTTATTCAGCTGTATGTGGGGCTATACTTCATTAAAACATGCTGCAATTGTCAAGTCACCAATCACCCCCATGTTACATTACCAAGGAAATGATAAATTCGGAGTATTTGCTAAAACTAGGTGGAAAATGGAAAGTCTTCCTTCAATTTAGGAAGAGAAAAAGAAAAAGAAAATGTAAATTGAATTGTCCCCTTAACTACAATGGAAGCAATGTTCCTCCCTTTTCCTTAATCGTACTTTTTATTTAGGCACTTTCATTTGAGCACGGAAAATATTCTTATGAGACTCAAAAACCATCTTTAAAATTTTACTCTCTCCATTTGGGTAAAAAAAAATTCATTTGAAAGTCAATTTTTTTTTTTTTAAGAAAATGACACTTTTAGCAGTTCATTAGTAAAAAAAATGATACTTTTATGCCTTATAATTTTTAAAAGTAGACTCTATAAGTGAAACATCTAAAAATAAAATAATGGATTCTTTGCTCGAAACAAATGAAACATTTATTGCCACAATACTCTTTTGGTGGTTCAATTGATTATCTTACCTTTCTTGTAAGACTCTCTTTATAGTCCGATCCTATATTAGATAATCAATTGATACATTAAAAATGCATTATATTGCTTTAATTGATATTTTAGGGGAGCATAACCTATAGTTAAGAGGGATTGTGTGTAACTTACCCAAAATAAAATATAAATGTTTTTTTAATTTTTGAGTTGCGATATATAGCCCCCTCCCCCCCAAAACTTATAAGTTGACCTCTAAAAAATCTAAACTTCCTAATTTACCCTCCCCTTCCTAAGTTAACCCTCCCAAACCCCAACTTGAATCAAATCTTCACCCCCCTCACCGCTTCCTCCCCACCCCCTCACCTTCCCTTCCCCCCAACCACTCTGTTCTCCCTTCCCCCACCCACCATCCACTGTGTTTTCCCTTCCCCCCACCATCCACCGCCTCCTACCTCCTAACGTCCTCCATCTCTCCCTTCCATTGTCTTTCCTTCTTCCTCTTCCCTCCCTCCATCCAGACAAAACTCTTATATTTCATTTTTTTTCTAGCACTACCAACCTAGTACCTAGATCACACTTCCAAGTACCTCATTTCTTCCATGTCTCTTCCTCTTTTTTTTTTTTTTATAAAAAAAATTCAATTCAAGGGTTGTTCGGTCATATGCGACCGAACAACCTTGTGTTGTTCAGAAATAAGGTTGTTCGGTCCCCTATGGCCGAACAGATGAGGGTTGTTCCGTCGACTAGGGCCGAACAACCCTTGAATTGAATTTTTTAAAAAAACAAAAAGAGGAAGAGACATGGAAAAAGGGAGGTGCTTAGAGGTATGAGCTAGGTACTGGGTTGGTGGTGGAAGGAGTATACTGTGATTGGGGGGGAGGAAGGAGTATACTGTGATGGGGGGAGGAGGTGGTGATGGAAGGGGAAGGAAGAAAAATTAGATTGGGGGAGGGCTCGAGGAGGCGGTGGGGGGGGGGAAGGAAAAGGTGGTGAGGGAGGGGAAAGAGGAGGCGGTGAGGGGGTGGGAAGGGAGGAGGCTGTGGGGGGTAAGTTTGGATGAAGGGAGGGGTAACTTAGGAATTTATTTATTTATTTATTTTGGAGGGGGGGGGGGCTATATAGCGCCACCTTTTGTTTTTTTTAAACTCAAATGTAAATGTTGTTGGCAATTGAAACTTGGGTAAACTATATAAATCATTCCTGTACTTTGCATTTTCTTGAATGTTCCTTGGACTTAGACTTTGTTCCCGATTAATCCTTCCAATGGAAGTTCATCAACAAAAGTTCATTGAATGTGGAATGCCCACTTGCTTGTCATGTGCTCTTTTAATAAGGGTAAAATGGTCAAACTTCATGTGTATTTGTATCTTTCTCTCTCCCTCTCTCTCCATCTTTCTCTATTTCTATCGTACGTTTCTTCTTGTCGCTACAAATTGCTAATTGCTGGTGACTTTCTAATTTTTTTAAAGAGTTTGGTGTTGTTGAGATGAGAGAAGAGTGTGAGGAGGGTGAGGGGGGCAATTCATGGTTCTTCTGTAATGGTAGTGGTTGTTTGGTTTAAGATGGAGACATTTTCCTGATTTTTTTCGGATATAAATAATAGATGTTGGCATTTGTGATGGATCCAAAAAAAAAATATTTCATGGGGAAAAAAATAAAATTGAGCGAGATCCCAACCAAAAACCACGTCGTTTTTGTAAGGTAATTTCTTAAAAAAATTAAGATGGTCCCTTACCCCCTAACCCGAAGCCTTAGATCTGCCCCTAGTTGGCATGACATCAATATATTTGTAATATTTTATAAAGTTAACTTTATGGCGGAAATAAGAAGAATTTTTTTTAAAGATGATGCAAAGTAAACAACAAAAGAAGATAATCCCTCCATTCCTAACAAATAGTCTAGCATACTATTTTAAAACATTTCATTTTAAAAAGTTCATTTTAAACAAAATTATGTTTATTATTTCATAATATTTTAATTTTATCTTTACATTTGATAATAGCATATTAATTATGCTCAAACATTTTTTAAATATAATAAATTTTAATCCTAGTATATATACTATTTTTTAATAATTAGACTTTTTAAAAATGATTTTTTTAAATGAAAATGAACTCGGGTCAAATCTAATAAATTGAATGCATAACATAATAAGTTCTTTCAAGTAGGTGGACTTGATATTTATAACGTGGGCATTTTATGGTGTGTGGAACTGTGGGGGTATACATGGAGCAATAACATGAGCCGTTCTGCTCTGCATGGTCTTGAATTCAGAAATTCATTCAAAAATCAATTGTTTTGAAAAAAAAAAAATCTGATCCAACCCCAAAATCTTGTAAAATGGGTGGTTGTATTAATGTATGCTTCTTTCGTTCCGAATAAAAAATTTACGTTTGAAAGTAAAACTTTTTAACAAAAAAGACATTTTTTATGCTTCATTTGGTGCAGCATTTTGAAAACGTAACGTTTCTAAAATGCAGTATTTTCAAAATACAATTTTATTTTTATAAATACATTTGGAAAATTATTTCAAAGACACTATTTTTCATAAATAGAGTAGTTGTAAACGCAACATATTTTTAAAACGTTGCATTGAAACACTTTTAAAGAGAAAACACTACGTTTTTTACCAAAACGCTCCACCAAACAAGAACTTAGTATTGAAAAAATGTGTTTAAAGAAAGAAATTATGCAATCTTGAGGCACGGATTTCTTTAGGTGTCATTTGTATAATGACAAAGGCAATTGTGGAAACGTGTTCTAGCTACTCTGTAAAAATATCGATATCATATATTTATTTGTTCAATTTGATATTTGGATGAATACGTTATGGTTGGTTAAAGTGTAGTGTTGAAAGTGCATTTATCCCACATTGAAAAATTAACAAAAGTTTGAGTGGTTTATTTACAATTGTCTTATGTGGTAATGGTATACTTGTATGGAATATAGACTCTTTCTTGTGCACACCCACGCATGAGGTGCAAATCATAGTCCAATTTAGTCTTCGGAGTTTATTCAGATGAAAATTAACATTTTGTTAATTATTCATTTGTTTTTGAAACTCCAGCATTCATTGACAGATTTATTCTACCTTTATAACACTTTAATGTCTGATTAATTTGGTAATCAATTCGTTTATGCTTCAGCCTATATAACAGAGATAAGATCCACAATTGAAAAACACATTTTGGTACAATCTACATTTCATCTTGTTGAGCGAAATTTTTTGGCCTCTTTTTTTTGTTTCGGTGATAGAATCGGACACGATTTCAGTTCGTCGGAAACCTTTCATAGGAGACAGGCGTCCAGTAAAGCTTCCAAACACTTACGGGAAGGGACGAAACTGTTTTAAGTAAACTGTGTGTTATAATCTACATTTCATCTTGTTGAGCGAAATTGGCCTCTTCTTTTTGTTTCGGTGATAGAATCGACACGATTTCAGTGAAACCTTTCATAGTCCAAGAAAGCTTCCAAACATATAGACTGTGTTACATAGGCCTCGGATCAACAGACTTTGTTATCAGCTTCAGAAGTCTACTTGCAGCAGATTTGAAGGCCTACCAGCAGTAGACTTGAAGGTCTATAAACAGTAGACTTAAAAGCTTACCAGCAGATATTCACAACTACCTTCACAACTACTTTCACAAGCAGCATTAAGCGTCTCAATCAGTCTTTCACTCCAATACTCTTCATAGAAGTAACTACTTCAATTGTTTTTCAATTTTGTAATTTGATTTATATTTTTTCCCTTGGATTATTTCTAACACTTAGTAGTTCATTTTTACCTTAATTTTTAAAAATGGATTATGTAAGTGAAAATTTTCAAAATAAAATAGTAGACTCTTTACTCGGAACGAAGTGAATATATATTTACATGATTATAGATTTATAATCTTAGCTAAGAGACTTGTTTTCCAACTTCGAACCAGAACACATGTTCTATATAACATCTTTCTTTTTTCTTAGATACTTAGTCCGTTTCACCAAAAAAGTTTTAAGTTTTAAAAATCTAATTATTAAGTGATATATAATTAACATTAAAGTTGATCATTTTACAATAAATTGTTTAAATAAAATTAATATGTTTATATCAAATACATATAAAATAGGTTGAAATATTATAGAGAATTATAAACATAATCATTTAAAGTGAACTTTTAAAACGAAACTACCCAAAATAATTCGGCAGACTCGAACGGAGGGAGTATTTATATGCTACTAACTTGTATCATTTAGTCATTTGTAATCGCTCATTTCCTTTTTTAGTTGTCTCAAATTTTTGACCACCTAAAAGTTTGACGCTCATTTTCATTGACCACCTAAAATGAAAATGTAAAAATTAAATAGTAATTGTTGAAGCGTTTATTGGGAGTTTCGAAATAGCGAGTCAGTATAAAGTATGCGTAGCTGTGTATATATATAGTCTTGGTGAATAATAGAATTGTCTTTTTCCAAAAAAAAAGTTTTGGTGAATAACAGAATTGTCTTTTTCCAAAAATGGTAATAGTTGTAAATATAGCATTTTGTTAAAAAAATTAATAGCATGTGAACATAATGTTTTTTGAACCAAGTGATTGTAGAATAGGGGGAGGGATTAGTATCGGCTTCTTTAGATTAGTGGGTGATATATATGTTAATTCAACATATAAGGAGGGTTTGCGTATGTCTGATAATTATAACCCGAAACTTGTGATTTATTTGGATCAAATAGTTTTTATTTTATAAATGTATGATTTTATTTTTTTAGGGGGGAGAGGGGATTTGGGTTAAAACGATCAATTCGTTTTAACCCGATCCATTTTGATCAGTTTGATATTCGAGTGATTTTGATCTATCTCGGCCCATTACCCATCCCAACCCAACCTAATCCACCTAATTGACATGTCTAGTTTGCCGTAATTTACATTTTATGTTTTTTTTTAAGTTTTTGTTTTTAGTTTTTGGTGTGTAGTGTGCTACAAAAAATGATATTATGCGTAGACAGATAAAATGTACATCAAGGTTATGAAAGTAACGAGTAGGTGTGTACATCGGAACCATTAAACTACGGAACCGAACCAAACTAGTCGGTTTTGTTTGGTTTTGGTCAAAGACGATTTGGTTTCAAAAATCAAAAGACCGCTCGGTTTGGTTCGATTAACGGTTTATGGTATCGAACAAAACCAACCTATATATATATATATATATTTTTTAAATTATAATATATATTATATAACATTTGTTAATTATTATGAACCTTTGGATCATCTCATATGCATAATTTATGCTTCTTGATTTAGTCGTAATATATATATATATATATATATATATATATATATATATATATATATATATATACTAAACCAAACAAAATATTGATTGTTGGAGGAGTATTATTTTTTCCATTGTTTGTGTTTATTTTGAAATTTGTATTGTTTTCTTTATGAAAATTTATTTTTAGTAAGTTATTTTCTAATTTTTATGTTAATTCCAAATTAAAATCTTATAATTATGTTATTCTTAATATTGGTTAAGTTGACTAAAAAGAATTTATATAAACCACAAAATCGAACAAAACCAAACCAAGTGGTTCGGTTCGGTTCGTTTTGAAATTTTTGGAACCAATATGAGACGGTTCAATTCACGGTTTTGACCTAAACCGAACCACGTATACCCCTAAACAAGAACATGCATACAACAACAAATCCAACGTAATCACTTGCTTTATGTCTGTTATCATTTTAATGACATTTGGAAGAACAGGTATCAAGTGTCAAAGAGTTGTAAAAGAGGGGTGTTTACTGTCGGATATATTAGAGTAGAGGGTGACCTGTTAGCCTGAAGTAGATTAAAGGGGTTTTGGGTAATTAACCCTCAAATAAAAGACACTATCAAGTCAACATCCAAATCAAAGATGTGGACCATCTTTGGCAGTGATTGAAAGTAAATTGGGGAACATTATTCATGTGAAGGTCCTTAACTTGCAACTACCATTTTCAGGTACTTCGCCCGTAATAATGTCATTATTGTGAAAGCTCAAACACCATGTTATACCACATTAAGGGTCCGTTTGGTGCAGCGTTTTGAAAACGCAGCGTTTTGAAAACGCAGTTTTATTTTTATAAATACGTTTGGAAAATTATTTCAAAACGTTATTTTTCATAAACAGACTAGTTGAAAACGTAGCATATTTTTAAAACGCTACAAATTGGAGCGTTTTAAAACGCTGCATTGAAACACTTTTAAAGAAAAAACGTTGCGTTTTTACCAAAACGCTCTACCAAACAAGCACTAATATATTATCTCTCTCTCTTATTTATTTATTTTTATTTTTTGATAGACCTTTTCCTTAAGAGAACATGAAAAATAATCGAATTGAAACCTCACATTCTGTAAAGCTCCAACTCTATCACTGGTCACCTCTTAGGGTCCTCTCTCTCTCTCTTTTGTTTTTTTTGTAGACCTTTTCCTTGAGGGAACATGAAAAATAGTCGAATTGAAACCTCACATTTTGTAAAGCTCAAACTCTATCACTGGTCACCTCTTAGGGTCCTCTCTCTCTCTCTCTTGTTTTTTTGTAGACCTTTCCCCTAATAAGGAATGAGAAGAAATCGAACCTGAAACCTCACATTTTTTAAATCTCAAACTTTACCACTGGACCATCCCTTAGGGTCTTCTCTCTCTCCCTCCCTCCCTCCTTCTCTTTCTCTCTCTCTC
>CM028380.1:130913129-131055629 GCA_013146195.2 Codonopsis lanceolata | reverse complement strand
CTCACACAACTGAACTCACTAACACATGATAAATCAAGTCAAGATGATTCGTTTTTATATAAAACTAGTTTTTTTAGTTCGTGCGTTAAACGCACGTTAACTAAATCGTACATAAACAAAATAAGAAGGATCAGTTTATTAACAATTACAGATAAGTATATCAATAATCATTATTGATTCTAAAAAATTTTCTTATATAGAACATTTGTTGTCTTATTTGTTGGTTTTTTATCTTCACCACATATCAATATCTTCAAACCAAAAATAATTTGTTACTCTAGAAACTACGAAATATAACTCACATGGCTAAATACTGGTTTTTTCAAAAAGAGACCTACGTGCAATTATTGACTTTGACACTTGTTAATTGTCATTACATATAATACCAGCAATGTAAATTATATTCTCTGGAACTTGAAAGACAGCCTTACATTGGATAGATTAATGACAATCTTGAGATAAAAATAATTTCTCCAACATTGCTTTCTTTCAAAAAATTTGTTTCAACAATGTAATCCATAGATTTATAATAAGGGTGTAAATCGAAACCACCGAACCACGGAACCGAACCGAATCAAACAAAACCAGTCGGTTTGGTTTCAAAAATTGGAAAACCACGCGGTTCGGTTCGGTTCACGGTTTTTGGTATCGAACCAAACCAAACCGAACCGAACCAAACCACCTTATATATTTTTATTTATTTATTATATAATATACATTGTATTACATTTATTAACTATTTTGAACCTTTGATTTATTCATTATATATATATATATATATATATATATATATATATATATATATATATATATATAGACGGATATTAAACCAAACAAAATATTGATTGTTGGAGAACTATTATTTCTTCCATTATTTGTGTTTATTTTAGAATTTGTATTGTTTTATTTATGATAAGTTGTTGTTAATAGGTTATTTCCTAATTTTGATGTTAATTCCAAATTTAAATCTTATTTTTATTGTTATTTTTAATGTTGGTTAATTTCATTAAAAATAATTTATATAAACCACAGAATCAAACCAAACCAAACAAAACCAAGTGGTTCGGTTCGGTTCGGTTCCAAGTCTTGCTCGGTTCGATTCGGTTTGAGATTTTTGGAACCACTATGAGACGGTTCGGTTTGTGATTTTGCCATAAACCAAACTAAACCGAACCACTTACACCCCTAATTTATGATAATTAGTCTTGTTTCATTGCATAATGCTGTAGCATGGTCAATGTTTCTCAATATAATTACTGGAACACTAATTTTAAGTGTCAATTTATGGTCTGACAACCCCGAACATTTTATAGTATTCAAAAACTCTGTATAATGAATGTTTTCGAAAAAAAACTTAAATTTTTTTGCACTGCAAATAGAATTTGAACTCAAATAAGTTCTTCCTTTTGAATGATTACTTTCATTAAATTATATTTGTATTTTATAAATAAAGAAATTTCTGAGAAGAAAATAAGTTAAAATCAAAATAACGAAATTATTTTTACCGTTAACTATTATTTTTGTTTTGTAAATTATTTTGATTTTAATAACTTCCATTATATTTTTTTTATTGACTTCGTAACTATTATTTTTGTTTTATTTTTAAGAATTAGTTTTACGAAAAAAAATATTTCGTAATTTTTTATTATTATTTTGGCCTCAGTTTAAATTGTTTTGTTTTATTGACTATGTAACTATTATTTTTGTTTCATCAAATATTTTTATTTTACTAACTTATTTTTGTTTTACATAACTATTTTTAAGATTTTTTTAAAACTTTTGTTCCGTAAATTATTTTTATAATTTTACTAACCTCATTTTAAATTATTTTTGTTTTATTGACTCCGTAACTATTATTTTTCTTCCATCAAATATTTTTATTTAACTAATGTATTTTTGTTTTACATAGCTATTTTTAAGAATTCGTTTTAAAATTTTGTTCCATAAATTATTTTTATTATTTTAGTAACCTCATTTTAAATTGTTTTTGTTTTTATTGACTTTGTAACTATTATTTTTGTTCCATCAAATTTTTTTATTTTACTAACATATTTTTTTACATATATATTTTTAAGAATTTGTTTTAAACTTTTGTTACTTAAATTATTTTATTTTACTAACCTCCATATTAAATTGTTTTTGTTTTGTTGATTCTGTAACTTTTATTTTTATAGTGGCTTGTTCCATAAATTATTTTTATTTTACTAACCTCTTATATTTTTGTTTTCTCGACTCCGGAACTATTATTTTTATTTTAGTTACTATTTTTTATGTTTAAAGAGAGAAAAATGTTTAAACATAATTAAAAGAAAATATATGGTGATGATGAGAGAAACAATAGGGAGGAGACAAGAGAGAAAAAGAGAAATACAACCAAAGAAGATAGGAGAGAGAAAGAGTGAAACGGTAACTCAAAATTTAATAATTTAAAATTGAGATTTTGGAGGGAGAAACCTACCCTTGCCATTATATTTTTGTTTTCTTAACTCTAGAACTACTATTTTTGTTTTAGTTACTATTTTTTATATTTAAAGAGAGAAAAAATGTTTAAACATAATTAAAAGAGAGGAGATGGTGGTGATGAGAGAAAAAATAAGGAGGAGACGAGAGAGAGTAAGAGAAATACAACGAGAGAAGATAAGAGAGAGAAAAAGTAAAATAGTAATTCAAAAATCAATAATTTAAAAATAAAATTTTGAAGGGAGAAATTCACTCTTGTCATTATATATATATATATATATATAAGACGGTGTTACTTAAAATTTCGTCATTCCCCTCTAATAGCTTCCCAATTAGTTAATTTTAAGCAAGTGGTACAAACGGTCTTTTGTCATTATTAACCGCATAATTATTGAGTGCGTTTATCTCACCTTTGCTCCTTAGGAAGGTGAAAACTCCTAAACATTTACTACATCAGTCCTTAAATAAATGTGGCTTTAACAAAATAAAATAAAAAATTGTCCCTAATGTCGTTATAGGATTTCAAAACATTTGTCTATAATTTCTTAAAACTATCCTTATTTACTAAGGTCAAATTAAACGTTGTTAAAAAGGATTGTTGAGAGAAAAAAAAAATACTGAAGACCTCTAAATGGTGAACTTTTAAAAATATTTTTTCATAGTTTTTTACCTGTTACATTAAAAGCTAAAAACTTTATCTCTTCATAGACTTTTCTCTATAATGGTAACTCATTTTATAACTTTTTAAAATAATGATGGCACCATCACAAATGTGTTTTAATATTGTGCCTCATTTTTATTTCTTCCTTTTTTTTTACCTCTATGAACCACCCATTTCTTATGAAACCCCTCCTTCCGTATGAACCATACACAATGGTAAGGTTCTTAGATGATTAAGATCATACGCCTATGAACCTCGTATGATCCTTAGCATCGAATTAAGATGCCCTAATGCAACTTAACTACAATAATTGATCTTAAATGAGGATGGATGAGTCTTTTTATAACATTTCTTGATATGTGTGCAAATTCATAAAATAATATTTATTTCGAGACGGAGGTAGATGTTACAAACGGATGGGTATGTGCAATGTGCTCAAATGAGCTGATGAGTAAATGCTCACTTGATAACGTGTGCATAAATAAGCGGACAATAAATCATTTATTCATTAACATAAAATTATCAAATAAATACAAAATTCTTTTCCTTTTACAATTATTTTTCTTGAGTTTCCTTTAATTAAAAATTAAATTGTCATTACGATAGTGTGTTTCTCTTAATAGTCATATAACTTTATTTGTCTTAAATTCTTAATTACTACTTCAGAACGAAAATAATTTTTTTGTCATAATTATATAAAAAAGTACTTCCTCCGTTCCACCCAAAGGGTTCCTATTAAAAAATTCAATTTATTAAGGGATATATCAATTCCATTAAAATTAATTATAATTACAAAAATACTTAAGCACGAACAATATGTTTATAATACAAGTGTGAGTAAAGATGTAATGTTAAGTGAACTGTACACATAATTTAAGAAAGTAAATTATTAAAACGAAACATCCCAAAATAGTATAATAAACTATTTACCAGAAATGGTATGAGTAATTATTAACAACTTATCGTCCCTATTTCTACTCCATCGTTCCCCTCACTCCCTAAGTCTCCCTTTCTACTTAATCGTCGTTGTTGGTCCTACTGCACTGCTTATTCAGTTGTCACCGCAATAATGTTTAGCTGATAATCTCGTGCGAGAGGGGTGCCTAAGTGAAAAAAAGAGAAGAGGGAGTGCCTAAGTGTGGGCTTATTTTTTTTTTTTAAACGTTGGAGAGGATATAGACTGTACCCCAAGTCTTAATTTTTTATTATTTTAATATCTTGAAAAGCTACAATTATATATATATATATATATATATATATATATGATGTCTTTGGTGTGGCTCGAACAAATGATGCCTCTGGTAAGGCTCTCAGATGAGAGTACTGAAGTACTAGGGTGCCTCTGGTAGGGTTTGAGTAGTGAAGTACCAACTACCAAGGTGCCTCTGGTAGGGTGCTAAATGGGGCATTTGGGTAATGTTTGAATAGCAACGGTACCTCATGAGAGTAGTGAAGTACCAGAGTGTCTCTGGCAGAGTTTGAACACTCAATCTCTCCTCTTCGTTGGTAGGGTGCTAAATGAGGCATTTGGGTAATGTTTGAATAACAACGGTACCTCATGAAAGTAGTGAATACCTCATGAAGGTAGTGAAATACCAAGGTGTCTCTGGTAGGGTTTGAACACTCGATCTCTCCGTTAAGATAAGTGAGTAGCTAAATGAGGTCTTTTGGTAATACTTGAATAACAACGGTGCTTTAGAAAAGGCTTGAACACCCAACATCTCTATTAAGAGTTATAAAGTCCAGAGTGTCTCTGGTGAGACTTGAACACCCGACCTCTCTGTTATAAGAAGTGAACAATACTAGTTGAGTTAGAACTCGTTGATATTAAGAGACTATTTAAATATATATATATATATATATATCCATCACAATTAATAGTCTCAAATAAGCATGTCTATTAGCGTCCACTTTAAATTTTAATTGCAAATATCCATTATTTAGTGGCGGTCCTTGCGTGCAAAATTGCCACCTCGAGACCGAGGCAGTATCAATTGTGTGAGCGTGAGCTAGTGGAGGCATATTAAATTGGGTGAAACGCCTCATTTTTTTTAAGAACTAGTTGAACTCCCGTGTGTGTTAAACGTACGATGTATATCTTTTTTAATTAAATTATATTCAAACAAATTGAAGTTTAAAAAATCAAAAAAAAAAAATAAGGAAAAATAATGTTGAAGGGAACTATTTACTTGAAATACATCATTCTATCGTTCATATTAAAGATTTTGAAAATTTGCTTTATACAATAACTAATGTACGAAAAATATTATTCTACATTAAGAAAAAAATCAAATTTTTAGCGACTGAAAAATATAGGAGAATTAAACAAATAGTTAAATTGTAACAACAACAAAAGTGTAGTTATTTATTGATAATTACATTAATAAAATTTATCGTACAAATCTATATAAATAAAAGAAGATTACTTTAATGAACAAAAAATATATGATAATATAATAGATAAATTGTAGGGGTCAACTTTACCAAATATCTAGTCGCTTTAGGGCAAGTCCAATGGTAAGGGTCAAAACCAAATTTTGATACCTATATAAAAGTATTAGATTATTCAATGGTTAAAGTAAAATGTATCAAAATTAGGTGTGGTACTAGGGAAGGTACCAAATTTGATACCTCCCTTAGTACCAAACCTAATTTTAATACTTTCATTTTGATATCTATGGTTGGAGATGATCATTTGATACCCATGAATAATAATCAATATGTATCAAAATTTGGTTTTGATACCTATATGCAAGTACCACCATTGGACTTGCCCTTAGTGCCTCTTTTATTTTTTCAACCGCATAAGACTACTTTCATAAATATGTTCCAATAATATCGTTAAGCCCCATTCCATCCACCCTCTAAATATCTATCTTGTGCAAATTGAACACTCGATCTCTCCGTTAAGATAAGTGAGTAGCTAAATAAGGTCTTTTGGTAAATGGGGCATTTGGGTAATGTTTGAATAATAACGGTACCTCATGAGAATAGTGAAGTACCGGGTTGCATCTGGTAGGGTTTGAACACTCGATCTCTCCGTTAAGATAAGTGAGTAGCTAAATGAGGCCTTTTGGTAATACTTGAATAACAATGGTGCCTCAGAAGAGGCTTGAACACCCGACATCTCTATTGAGAGTTATAAAGTCCAGAGTGTCTCTGGTGAGACTTGAACACCCGACCTCTCTGTTATGAGAAGTGAGCAGTACTAGTTGAGTTAGAGCTTCGTTGGTATTGAAAGACTATTTAAGTCTATATATATCCATCATAATTAATGGTCTCAAATAAGCATGTCTATTAGCATCCACTTTAAATTTTAATTGCAAATATCCATTATTTAGTGGCGGTCCTTGCGTGCAAAATTGCCACCTCGAGACGAAGGTAGTATCAATTGTGTGAGCGTGAGCTAGTGGATGCATATTAAATTGGGTGAACGCCTCATTTTTTAAAAAGAACTAGTTGAACTCCCGTGTGTTAAACGTACGATGTATATCTTTTTTAATTAAATTATATTCAAACAAATTGAAATTTAAAAAATCAAAAAAAAATTAAGGAAAAATAATGTTGAAGGGAACTATTTACTTGAAATACATCATTCTATCGTTCATATTAAAGATTTTGAAAATTTGTCTTATACAATAACTAATGTACGACAAATATTATTCTACATTAAGAAAAAAAATCAAAATTTTAGCGACTGAAATATAGGAGAATTAAACAAATAGTTAAATTGTAACAACAACAAAAGTGTAGTTATTTATTGATAATTACATTAATAAAATTTATCGTACAAATCTATATAAATAAAAGAAGATTATTTTAATGAACAAAAAATATATGATAATATAATAGATAAATTGCAGGGGGTCAACTTTACCAAATATCTAGCCGCTTTAGGGCAAGTCCAATGGTAGGGGTCAAAACCAAATTTTGATACTTATATAAAAGTAAGTTCTTCAATGGTTAAAGTAAAATGCATCAAAATTAGGTGTGGTATTAGGGAAGGTACCAAATTTGATACCTCCCTTAGTACCAAACTTAATTTTAATATTATTCATTTTGATACCTATGGTTGGAGATGATCATTTGATACCCATGAATAATAACCAATAGCTATCAAAATTTGGTTTTGATACCTATATGCAAGTACCACCATTAGACTTGCCCTTAGTGCCTCTTTTATTTTTTCAACCGCATAAGGCTACTTTCATAAATATGTTCCAATAATATCGTTAAGCCCCGTTCCATCCACCCTCTAAATATCTATCGTGTGCAAATTGTTTCACCTCCTCTTCTACAATCCCTCTTACGGTTCTCCCTCCAAATTAATCTGGCCATGATCTCTCAATTCCACTCATAAAACATGATCTTATTTGTGAGCGTGAACCGACAAAACATAGAAATTAATGATTTTGGTGTACATGATTATTTTTCTTCTGGACTGAAACAAACAAAGCTCATGAAAATTTGACGTTCAAGCCCGACTCAAACAAAGAATCAAGCATAACACTCGGTTCATGTAACACTCCATCAGCTCATAAACCCTCCCTTCTTCTTCTTTTTCCTTTTTTTTTGTTGTTGATGTTTTATTGTAATATATTGAAGAGATTTTGTCCAGAGCCTTAATGAAATTGTTACCATTTTCAAGTCTTAGTCAGCAGGGATTTAGTTATGTTTTGAATAAGTCTCATGTAGCTGTTACTTGAGCAAGTTTTTAGCTTTTATATAGGCTATTTTATAACCAAGGATTTTCTTTCATAATATACAATCACTGCCAGTTTACAAAACATTTGTTTTGTTCATAAAAATACTTTACAGATATATAACTATTTTCCCCCAAAAACGCATTCAATGGTGGCCATTTACTGGAATAGCTAGAACGTCCATGATTAAAAAACCTACGGTACCAAGAAAAATTCAAGCGTGAAGTAAAATGTCCGAATAAGAGTTTGTTTGTTCTTGGACACTTTTTCTAATCACGATGCATCAATTTTAAATTGTGATGCATTGATTTAGAATCATATCTAATGAAATTGAATTTTAAATTGTGATGCATTGAATTTTTCCATGCATCAAACATACATTCTATTAATCAGTTTCCAAGAAACAAAGAGTTATGCTAGCAAAATCAAAGGGATTAAAAGTAAATGGAAATTTACATTTTCAAGGATGGGCACATTTTTTCAACCAAAGAAAATATGTTTAGTATAAAAACTAAAGAAAAAATAACAAAACAAATTGTTTCAGCTTTCAATATATTACTCCCTCCGTCCCAACAATATTGTCCGGCTTTCCTTTTTCGTTTGTCCCAAAATAATTGTCTTGTTTAAAACTTTCCTTTTTAGGACAACTCTTTTACAACTTTATTACTCCCTCCGTCCCTAATTTATTGTCCTGGTTGACCCGACGCACCGTTTAAGAAAACATATTTGACTGGATTATTAATATTGGTTTAATGTGTAGTTTCCTTTAAAGCTCATGTGTATGTGGCACATAATTAAAGTAGGGTGAAAAAGTAAGGATAAAGTGGTAAAAGTGATGTTCTAAAAAGGTAAGTTTCAAAGTGGACAATTATTTTGGAACGGACGAAAAAGGAAAGGAGGACGATAATTTAGGGACGGAGGGAGTATTATTTTTTTATCCTACATTAATTATGGGTATTTTAGTCTTTCAACTTCACAAAGAAAGGTGTAATAAAGGGAAAAATGTTTGGGGAAGTATATATATATATATATATATATATATATATATATATATATATATATGTGTGTGTGTGTGTGTGTGTGTGTGTGTAGAGAGAGAGAGAGTATTGAGAGCAAGATAGGGACCATATATATAGCAAAATATTAGGATGCCTCCCCAAGTGTTAATGCAACATCTGAAAAGTTGCTTATGGTGGTCCAAGCTTTGAGTTCCAGACAACAATGATATCATACCCATCAAGCTCTTAAAGAGTTCAAACTCATTGAGCAACTAACATTCAGATTGACAGAGTTATGGAGTAGATAGTGAGTGTGTGTGTGTGTGTGTGAGAGAGAGAGAGAGAGAGCGACCATCATGATCAAGAGTTAGCCCCAATGCATGTTGGCATGTGTGTTGATGTGCTGGTTTCAAAGAGAAAATATATGGTGGGCTCTCATGTTTCTCTCTCGATACATTCATACATCTCCTCACTTTAGCAATATTTGATTGTTCTTGCTTCCCCTCATATATATTGTTAAAATATCTATTTCCAGCACTAAATTTGAGCTATTGTCTTACTATTAGTAGGAATTCACGTGTAATGAAAGGACCAGCGGAAATGTTTTCATGACCCATCTTTCCTTATTGAACGCTTTTTTTTTTGTTCAGCTAGCCATTCATTATTCCTAGGGATAATAAGATCCTATACACAAGCAATGGCCATCAGCAAAGGAGATATGAAGTGTGTGTGTGTGTGAGAGAGAGAGAGAGAGAGAGAGAGAGAGAGAGAGAGAGAGAGAGAGAGAGAGAGAGATGGAGTTTACAATGCTTGTGATGAGAGGGCAAGTCTTGTTCATTTCAAAATTAGAGTCGACTTCTTTTAAAAAAATATCCCTAAAATAAATGTCATTATCCATTGACTTTACTAAATTCATCTTTGTTTATGATAAGAAGGGTACTAATTCGTGTATATGTTTAAGTAAATGTAATACCCCAAATCACACATCAAGTGTCAGTAGATGTAGATTTGAACGTGTTTTATATGATGGTTACACATTACTATTAAATATCAATATCATTCATAGACTTTTGATAGGTTTAGAGACCCAAGGTGCTACATGTTTAGTGGGCTACACGCAGGGTTGGTTTTAAACTTTTGATGATCCAGAGGAAAAAGAAAAAAAAAGACCCTTAAAGAAATATAAAAATAACATTTTTAGACGAACAATTTTTTGACTTTTCATAATTAAAGTATTGAAAATGTATAATACCTACAAACATATAAGAAAAATAAGTATTAAATAATTACTAAAAACTGATATTCTTCATTCGTTTAAACAGTTTGCAATAAAAAATATACTCAATCAATTCTTTTTCTTTTATTTATTTTTGACTTATGGATAGAATGTTTTTTGATAACATGTGTGCACTATGAATTCAAGTTAAAAAAACAACAACCGACAAAACTAAGAATTAAATAAACACAAGCAATAAAAATGATAGTCACAAAGCAATAAAATTTGATTTTTTGCTTCGAATATTGATATTATATACACAATGATTATTATAATTGCATTTAAATTTCAATTTAAACAATTGTTATTTTTATGACCTAGATAAAAAAATTGATGGTCAACTAACCTTTTTTTATAAGTAAAATTTAGCAAACACAAAATAAAATTAAGATTGAATAACTTTTTTGAAGTTGAATACAAAATCTTTATCTTTATATAGTAACTCTTTATCTATTAGGTTTCGGAGTAAATAATTTACGATACAAGTGAAGGATTAAGATGAATGATTATAAAAATTATAAACATAATTTTTAAAAGTTGATTATATGTATAAATAGTATAGGGGATTATTTACCTAAAACGAGGGAGTATATGATTATATATATATATATATATATATATATATATATATATATAATTTTATAATTAACCGTAGACCAAAAACAATTTTTTTTTTAACAAAAGTGGGTGCGAAGGTTTGAGCCAGGGACTTCCTCTTCCTTATCATTCAATTACACTAGTAGAAATTACGGGCCGGTCCCTTTTTTCAAATATTTAACATGTTCAGTCCAGTGTTCTTTTTCATCAAATGCTAAAGTTTTTTTTCATAAAATTGTTCCTAAAATGCCCAGATCATCTTCTTCCATAGCTCCGGTGAGTTCGAAAATCACGATTGTGCATAACGAAACGGGAAAATAGTTTTTTTGATTCACGAAATACGAAACTATAATGGATCTGTACTGGATTGAAGGATTTTTCGTTGGGACGAAAGCAGAAATGAAGGAAGAAGAAGAAGGCTTACGATAGAGGAGATGGAAGAAGAAGGTGGAGGAGGTGATCTGTTTCTTTATAATTTTTTATCGTGGTGCAAAATTGAAAACTTATAAATCGCGGTGCAAAAATAGTTCCATAGCGATGCAAAATTTAATTCATTGCGGTGTAAAATTTGATTAGGTAATCAAAACTTATGTATCGCGGTGCAAAAAAAATTTATCACGGTGCAAAATTGGAATATGTAATTAAATTAATGAATCGCGGTGCAAAAATTGATGCAATTAAATTGATGTATCTCGGTGCATAAGTTGATATAGCATGATGCACTGAGTAAGTGATCTTCGTAACGCACTTTTGGTTTCATTAAGGGTATCGTAGTCATTTTGCCACAAAAATGAACTTTTTACGGTTGAAAATAAAAATATGAAACTTGAGCAATTGAAAACTTGGAAAATAAGACTGGGCCGAATTTCACCCATTACACTATTACAAATCCATTTAGTAAAAAGACAACTGTAATTATCTCACGTTATTTGTAATATACCTAAATAAAATAGCCTACACATCTATAAAATTAGGCCCCTTTAAATTGAGGGCCTGTACAAAAACCCATGATGCACCTGCCCAGGGTCGAGCTTGCTACGCATAGCGGACCGAACTTTTCGAGTTTGGGTCGTTAAAAAGTTACTTCTTTACTTTTGATATACAACTAAAAAATAAAACACTTATATTAGAGGAAAAGTGTAATTAATACAAAGATTACACAAAGCCTTTCATATATACATGTATCAAAAAATTCACTATATTTAGTAATTTGGTGTTAGAACATATACACGGTAAATATATAATACAAAAGTACATAATTAAAAAACAATTGAAATTGTTACTACTTTGAATTCCATGTCTGTAGGTAGGCTTCAAGTATGTTTGTGAGCTTCTTTTCTGCTAGTAGACTTCAAGTATGCTGGTGGTCTTCAAGCCTGCAGGTCGACTTCAAGTATGCTGGTGGACAAGCAAAGTCTACTGATGGCAAGCGAAGTCTACTGGTGGTCTTCAAGGCGGTAAGTAAACTTCAAGTCTACTAGTGCATGTAGAGATCTAAAGTATACCTATGAAAGCAAAATCTACTTGTCCGAAACCTTTGTCGAACACAGTTTCCTTAAAATAGATTTGTCTCTTCCCCGTAAGTGCTTGGAAGCTACAAAGACATCTAACTCCCAAGATACAATGGAGACAATGAGAGAGAGAGAGAGTCTTTATTCTACACAAGCTTACGCTTAACACATAAGGTACTGATAAGTTCATAATTTTACATATTTTTCCCCATGTTTTATTCCCAATTTATATGATTTTCATATTTATTTTTCTCAAAGAATTACATTTATTATGATTTTATTGTGTTTAAGATATTTGAACATGAATTCAAGTTTTAAAGGATCAATTCATAGCAAATTGAGAAGATTCAAATTAGTTCATGAAATTTGAAGTCAATTGATCAAGGTCTGTTAGCCTTCTGTTAAGCATTTACAAGGAAATGACTAAAATGATAGAAGAAAAAGGCTAACAGATGCTAACGGTCGTTAAAGGAAGAGCTAGCAGAGGCTAATGGGGGCTAACTGGACTAACAAAGGACCTAATTGCAAGACCTGGGGAGGAAAGGATTGCGACTCACTTCCTGAGAAGCCAAAAGGTACCGGCACTTAATCCAGAACTCCAGGGGAACCTGCGCAATTGGCTGGAAGTCCCTCATTTATTTGTTGTCGAAAAGGGGAGCAGCCACATCACCCCCTACCTTTGTGGTCTAATCCATGGTCTCCCTTCCTGGATCGGGCCAGCCCGCTTCCCAACCGAATCCATCTACCCACCTTCTTGCCCAGTTCCCACTCATGTCGCGACCCGTTTTTGAAGTGGAGGATCCACGTGTTTTGTAAGAAGGATTGCCCTGTTGGCTGTCGTGCCCCAGCTCCTTTTTTTCTTTAGTTTTTGCCTTGTTCTACTTATTTTTGTTTTATTAATTTTCCCTAGAAACCTAGCCAAGTTCCAGAATCGCACTTCCCTTGTTTGGGCTCTACTCTTTACATTTTGGGAAACCAATTAAGGGCTTCATTCAAATCAGTTTGGAGTGAAGAAGAAACACACGACTGGTACAAAGGCAAAGCAAGAACATCTCCATTTTCTTGGGTTTTCATCATCTTTTACTTAGATTTTGTCAAGGAATGCTAAGAGATTTACACCCAAATCTCCATTGAAGTATTGTATTGCATACTCTTTATTTCTAATATCATTATGAAATATTTTCTTGGATTATTTGTGTGTGATTTCTTTTACATTATGAGCTAAATATTTGTTGTTAGGATTGTAATGAATCTCTAAATTTGAAGCATGCTCTAATATATATATTTCTCTCTCAATATTACTTTAATTTATTTTAGGGTTATTATTTTGTTGTGCTTAATGCTTCTAATTATTTGGCACATAATTGGATGATTTTAGAATTGTTTTAGATCTGCGAGAGCTACAATTACTTTTCGAACTTAGCAATTTAGTTGTTTATATTTTGTAGTATAGAGATATAACACAAAATCCAATAGTCATTTTAGAGAACTTGTTCATAATACAATTTACACATTTTATCTATAAGATGCGAGAGTCCGTAGATAAGTGTGTGAATTAGAGTTTTTATAAGATGTGAGAGCCCGTAGCGACTAAATTTATGTTCACGGCTACCCTAGGTGAATTATAGGAAATTGAGATAATGGATTAATTGAGCATGTTGATAATTAGAGTAAAATTACAATCCTAGCATTTTTCATCCTTGAGAAAACTCTTCGTTACTTGTGCATGGTTGATAATCAATATTTATTGCTTACTTTTATTGCTTTAGTTTTAGTTGCATCGCTAAAAATCAATTGTTTAGATAAAGTCATTAAATCTCCAATTTTAGTAATTAGGAAAATTCACATCATAATTATCTCTGTGTGATCAATACTTGTATTTACGCACTTTATTACTTGTGGACGACCAAGTATTCTTGCATGTTACGCTTTTTGCTCGCTAGATACTTGTATATAAACCACTCAAGTTTTTGTTATTTTTTCAATGTGGGATAAACTCACTTCCAACATCACACTTTTATCAATCATAACTTATTTATCCAAATATCAAATTTGACAAATAAATATATGATTTCGATGTTCTCACAGAGTAGAACACGTTTTCACAATTATCCTTGTCATTATACAAATGACCTGTAAAGAAATCTGTGCCACAAGCTTGTACAATTTCATTCTTTAAACATAATTTTTCTAACAATTTGCTTATTTATCTTGATATTGTTAGAATTTTCCACGAGAGACCCGCTACGAACTGTTTCTAATTGTATTCACCCAGTATCCATTTAATTAAGGATCGACTTGTATGAAGGATTTAAAGGAACCCTATCTAGATCTCTTCTAGTCAATTATTGTTCATGACATCGATCAAGAGAGTGAGAGATCTAGATTATGGCAAAGTCTCATGATATAGTTGCCTAGGTAGCTAATTTTTATCATCTTATGAGAGAGAATGCATGTACGATGGAAAGTAGACCTAGCAATTTGATGGGTTGGGATGAGTAATTGATTGAAACGGATCAAAATTTATTAGAATTTAAATATCAAACTTATCATAATGGGCTGGGTTTAACCGGGTCGGGTATAATGTGTCATGGGCTATACAAATCGATCCGTCTTAACCCAAACTTCTATAAAAAAATCCATATATTTATAGAGAAAGTTATTGGGTTAAAATGGGAAATGAGTTCGACCAGCTCTAACCCGACCTGACTCTACGAATTAATATTTTTGAGTTAAAACATGTTACTTCTTTTAAACCAAAAATGTTAACAAGTTAAGATAAGACGAGTAATTTTCAAGTTAGGTTGAGTAGTTTAACAAATTTTAAGTTGTAATTGTCAAGCTTAACGAGAAGCTACCACCTATCTTTTTAGTCTTCATTAAAACAAAAGGGAAAAAAGAAAAAAAATTCTATATATGTAAAGAGATGTGAGCATATGACTTGCTTTCTTTTACTCCTTTTCCATATATATATATATATATATATATAAAATTGGTAAGGAGCACTATAAGTATGCCACCTCATCACATTTTGATAAATATTCATTGTAAAACATTCATATAGAGGCTTTAAAAACTTTTAGTTTTTTAGCTATTAACTATTAGTAATACATAATAATAATCAATATAATAAGGGGTATTAGTATTAGTATATATAACGTTTTCTATTGTCAATAGTAAAATACTTATATTTAATTACTTTTACTAAGGGTGTGCACTTGCCCTATGCCTGCGGGCTTTAGTGATGCCTGGTATAGGCCCATGTAGCAGCGGGCTCTAAATTTTGAAGCCCAGTACGATACACTGCCCGCAGGCTTCTTCAGACGGGCTTTAGACGGGCACGGGCTCAAACGGGCTTAGCTCATCTATCATTGTAAATTAAAATTACAAGTTTTCCTTCAATTCTCAAATCAAAATTACATCCCTCAAGTGGTTCTCAGTTCCTCACTCATGAAAGAGTTTACAAGTTAAAATTACAAGTTTTCCTTCAATTCTCCAACTCACTTCACCAAACAATTGATCTTAAATTACCTGGACAAGTGAAACTGAAATATAAAACAATAATTAAAGAAACTACAGTGTACAGAAACTAATAAATCCAAAAATCCACTGAAATATAAAATAATAATTAATAAATCAACTAAAAAAAGAAATTACATATTTTTTTCTTCAAAAAATTAACCGGAGAAATCAAAATGAAGTGAAGGTTGAAGAAGATGAAGTTGAACTGTAGAAACTAGAAGGCTTGAGGGAGTAGGAGATCTGGTGATCTATTGCTTACTGCTCACTGAGTGGGAGAGTTCGTCCCTGAGACGCGAGAGGGAATGGGAGAGGCTGAGTCTAAGAGTATCATACATTGGTTAAAAAGTGATGTTGGTTTTCAAAGTTTTTTGATAAAAAAACTTCTACCATTATTACAATATTACCAATAGAAGATATATATCTCACATTGGTTAAAGAATTACGTTGATTTTTAATTATTTTAGATTATATAAAAGACTTTTACTATTATTAGCAATTGAAGATATATATCACACATTTATTATAAATTGATGTTGGTTTTAAATTACTATTATTACTAATAAAAGAGAAAAATCTTATATTGGTTAAAAAGTGATGTTGATTTTAAAAGTTTTTAAATATAAAGACTTCTACTTTTATCATCAATAAAAGAGAAGAGAAGAGATGTATCCCATTATATAGAAAGGGATGTTGGTTTTAGATTGTTTTTTTTTAATTAAAAACTTCTACTACTATTACCAAATGTTGAGATGTATTCCACATTAGTTAGAGAGTGATATATGTATTAAAAATATTTTTATAAAAGACTTGATAACAAAAGAAAAAATTCACATTGGTTATAAAGAGATTCAAATTATTTAGAGACATATACTGGTTATAAAATTCATAGATAAAAGAATTTTTATGTTATTATCAATACAATAGATGTATCACACATTGTTTATAAAGAGATGTTGATTTCAAAACTCTTTAGATAAAATAATACTACTATTATTATTTTTATGTTATTACCAATAAAAGAGATGTGTCCCACATTATTTAGAAAGAGATGTTGATTCCAAAAAAAAAATATATAAAAGACTATTATTATTATTATAGAAGAACATATATCACATTTGTTAGAAATTAATATTGGTTTTAAAAATACTATTATTACAAATAGAAAAGAAGTATACCATATGGTTGGAAAGAGATGTTTGTTTTAAAAATCTTTAGATAAAAGTTTTAAACTTTTATTACCAATAGAAATAGAAAAGAAGTATCTCACATTGTTAGAATATGAATAATGATTTTAAAAGTCTCAAAATAAATATTTTAATACCATAAAGTCCAAAATTTATTTTTCTTTTCATTTATGACAATGATGATAAGAACTGTACAATATTATTTTTATTATTAGTATTACTATTGCTATATTTTTTTATAACAATAATACTATTTTATCAACCATTCATGTGTGACTCATTGTTTCTCAATCATTATCTATTAATAATATGTATTAATAATTAATACAATAAAGAAATATTAATCTCTACTATTAATCTTTTCTATTGTTAATAGTAAAAGTTATATATATATATATAATTTACAACTAACATTATTTTCAAACCAATATGAGATACAACTCTTCGATTAGTAATAAAATGTTATATTTTTAATCTAATGCCTTTTAAAACAAAAATCAATTTATAACAATATTAAATACATATCTATTAATATTACCAATAGAAAAGATGTATCTTACATTAGTTATAAATTGATGTTAATTTTGAAAGTATTTTGATAAAAGATTTTTACTTTTATTACCATAGAATAAATGTATCTTACATTATTTAGAAAAAAGATGTTAATTTTAAAAGTATTATATTAAAGACTTTTAATCTTATTACCAATAAAATATATGTATCTCACATTGTTTAAAAATAAATGTTGGTTTAAAAAGTCTTTAGATTATAAACTTTTTGTGTAATACCTCATCCCACATCGGGTAGGTGTGGGAATTGTGTTCGATTTATAAGGTAGTCACACACTACCTCTGGGCATCAACATCATCCATGGACTTTTGAGTCGGCTTGTGGTGGGCCTAATGTCCCAAGGTGCTACGTGCTCAGTGGGCCAGTGTGTGGGCTACGCGAAGCGGACCGGACTCTTAGGCTCGGGTCGTTACATTTTGTCATAGATATAATAGATGTAAGTATCTCACATTGGTTACAAAGTATTCTACTATTATTATCAATAAAAGAGATGTATCACACATTGGTTATAAATTAATGTTGGTTTTAAAAATACTATTAGTACCAATATAATAGATGTATCATACATTTGATTGAGGGTAATATTGATTTTCAAAATCTTTAGATATAAGACTTCTACTATTATTATTAATAGAAGATATATATCTCACGTTAGTTCGAAAGTGATGTTGATTTTAATTTTAGATAAAAGACGTTTATTATTATTACTAATAGAAGAGATATCCTACATTGATTAAAAAATGATGTTGGTTTTAAAAGTTTTTAAATAAAAGACTTTTACTTTTATTATCAATATAATAGAAGATATGTATCCTCCATTATTTAGGAAGAGATGTTGGTTATATATTTTATAAGATAAAAGACGTCTATTATTATTACCAAATGAAGATATGCATTTCACATTAGTTAGAGAACGATGCTGATTTTAAAAGCCTACCACTATTAATAATAGTAGAGAAGTATTTCACATTGGTCAGAAAAATGATATTGATTTAAAAGGTTTTTAGATGATATATGTCACATTGGTTACAAAAAAATATATCTCACATTATTTAGAAATGAATATTGGTTATAATAGTCGTTAGATAAATGCATTTTTATGTTATTACTTATTACCAATATAAAATATGTATCCATATTGTTTAGAAATGGATGTTGGTTAAAAAGTCTTCTATCTACTACTATTATTACTAATAGAAAATATGTATACCACAATGTTAGAATATGATGTTGGTTTTAAAAGTCTTTAGATAAAAAAATTAAACTTTCATTACCAATAAAAATAGAAAATATAAGTATTTCATATTGTTTAAAAATGAATTATGATTTGAAAAGTTTTTAACAAAAAAACTTCTAATATTATTATCAAATTGGATGTTAATTTTAAAAATCTTTAGATCAAAGATTTTTACTATTATTACTAATACAAAATATGTATATCACATTAGTTACAAACTTATGTTAATTTTAAAATGATTTAGGTAAAAAAAATCATTTAATATTAATAATAATAGAAAAAAGTGTGTGTGTATATATATATATATATATATATATATATATATATATATATATATATATATATATATATATATATATATATATATATATATATATCACATTATACTCATACGAAGTACGGACTAAATAACTAGTATCGAATTATATTAAATAGGACAAAGTAGTACACAATAGGCCTGTCAATGGATCAGATTTTGGTCCGAATTCGATCCGAAATTTCGGATATGGATTTGTATAATGGTCCAATAACCCGAACCCGATAATTTATTTATTAACGGATCGGATATGGATTTAGCTATATCCGATCCGTTAAGGATCCGAGCCGATCCAAAAATAACATATTTTGTATTATACATATACATAATATACACAATTATATATGTATGTTGTCTTTTGATCTTCCTCCCTTTTATATTCTAATTGTTTTTTATTCATATATTTATATTTCGGATCGGATCGGATATGTTAACGGGTAACGGATTTGGATATGGATTGACATACACTTAATCCATCGGATTATCAGATCGGATCAGATCGGTGATATAGGATTTCGAATCGGATTCGGATTTACCTATATCCAAAACATATCCAATCCATTGACAGACCTAGTACACGAGGCTCTACTAAATAAAATATGTCATTTTAAAATAAGAGAATAATTAAAATAAGTGCAAATTAACCTCTTATATTTCTTCTACACACACGCACATAAGTAAGAGAAAAAGGCATACTACTATTTTGGGGTATCTCAATTAATTCCTAAAGAATTTTGATGCACAAATTAATTTATGTCATTCTTCCTAATATATTTCTTCATTTAATATTATCATTATTGTACATCCTAGAAAGAGTAAGTATAATTGATATATAATTAATGAGAAAGAGTATGGGTATAATATGTATTATTGTCATAACATAAGTTACCTTTCTTAATCATTGTATTTTATTTAATAGAAACATTTATTTGAGACGAACGGAATACTAATTAAATTAAATATGTGTAGAGTTGTATAACAAATAAAAAGATGTTATTTATGAAGAAAGTGTAACATCAACCACATTTCTTCCACACATGGGGAAACACACATGTTGTAGAGACTAGAGAGAGAGAGATCAAAGGTTGGTTGGATTAGAGGTCCCAAACCCAATAGACAATAGTTCATTCCTTAGATGCAAAAGTCATTTTCAAGACACCTATGTGAAAGAGAGATGAGGAACAACCAGATAGTGACCTTTCCTTCTTTACGCCCTTAACAACACACACTACTAAATCAATGCGGTTGCCTGTCAGAGAGAGAGAGAGAGAGATGCCATACTCATATATACAGCAATAGAAGCCAGACCAAAACACCTTTTTAAACTACTTAAAGAGAATTTAGAGTCTTGAGGATGGTGACTGTTTTGTTGTTGAGTACACTAACCCTATTCATTCATGCTTCCAAAAAGTGGAAGAGACTATATATACAAATAAAAGGAAATTAATTGTATAATTACAAATTTAAAAAATACAATAACAAGTTCATGAACTTAGCTTGCTCAACTTATTCGATACATTAACGAGCCAAATCGAAACGAGATGTGTAATTTGACTTGAATCCTTTAATAATTAGTTTGAACTTCCCCGTCCCTAAAAAATAATCTTCTTTCATGATTAAAAAGTTATCATGGTACAATATCTAATCATAATCTAATATACATATGTTATGCCTTGGATAATGAATTTCAACCATTAGTACATTATTAAAAATATTATCAATATAATTTATTTATTTTAAGAATAAGTAGTACGGAGTTTTTTTTTTTTGTCAAAATTTATTCAAGTTGATAAAAAAAAAAGTGAAAGTGAAACTACGTGTTTTTGGGACGGAGAAATTAAATATTATTGTATATATCATATATGAGCTTTTCTTATGTATGTATATTTTTTTAGGATATGAGTAAAAACAAATATGGTTTTTAAGAGAATGAACAATGGAGGATCAAATGGTGAATCAAACCGAATCAAATCAAATATAAGCTTACATCGGAGTATCTAAATAAAATCTAATATAATTCTTATTTGATTTGGTTTGATTCAAATCAATATAAATTACAAATCAAAACCAAATTTAAAAAAAATCAAACTAACTAGCTAAAGCATTAAACTACGGTGTTTTGGATAAAAATGGTATGAAACTATGTCGTTCCATGTCGAAAAATTCAAAAAAAAAAAGAAAGAATAGTGGTTGACAAGTGTTGCACCTCCAGCCCTCCCTTTCCACTCCCCCTTTACACATGGCAGCTCCCAGCTAGTGGCCCCAATTTCTTTTCCACCTCGTTTTTCTTGATTAATTATCAGCTAAAAAATTATTTTTTAAAAAATGTTTTTCCTAAATTAAAGTACACATTTTTATCTATAAGTAGAGACTTGGTTTGTTTCATTTGGATATTACAAATATTTTCTATGATTTTTTCAAGTTTTTAGCCATTTCTTGAAAAAAATAAATTAAACTTAATGGAGATAAAGATAGTGAGGTATGAAAAAGTATTAGATTTTATGCCACTGTTATATAAGTTTTTTTGATTTTGTGCCACTGTTATATAAGTTTTTTGGTTTTAAACCGAACTTGTATCAAATGAATTATTTTATTGGTTTTTAATTAAGTTGTGATTGATTTGATGTTTGATTTGGGCTGTATGATTTAATTGTTGTCCATGCTCTAATAAGGGTTTTATACAATATAATGAATAATCATTTCGGCGATAATGACAAGTTTATTTGTGATTGTAATGCAATGTCTTAGTGGAGCTCAAACTTATTTAATATACTAGCCAAAGTTGAACAACTTCAATGAAACTCAACTTGCTGGAAACCCAAAATAAGGTAATTAAGCAAGAGTATGTTTGATATGGTGATGATGTCATTGTCAAGACTCCCCATCAGTGGCAATAAATAGCGTATTAAGAGCAAACTTTTAAAAAAAAAAAAATGTTGATGGGATGCATTGTCAAGACTCCCCACAGTGGCAATAAATAGCGTATAAAGAGCCAAACTTTTAAAAAAAAAATGTTACATTTTTTTAGTATAAGGAAGGGTGAATTGACCAAAAATAATTGAAGTTAAGGGGATCAAGCATAATATTGGTATAGTTCCCTTTAACAGCAAAGTTGAACAACTTCAAGGAAACTCAACTTGCTCGAAACCCTAAATAAGGTAATTAAGCAAGAGTATGTTTGATATGGTGATGATGTCAAGACTCCCCTCCCCATCAGTGGCAATAAATAGCGTATTAAGAGCAAACTAATGAACATTATTTCATTAGAATGAAAAAACAGCTGGAAAAGTTTAAGCTATAAAAGAAAGTGGAGCAATGTGGAATTTGTATGTAGCTTTCATGTCTTTATATATATAGCTACCACAATGGAATGTTTTTAGTAGGGTGGTTAAACTACTTTTTTCATTCAAAACCAAAAATAAGTACCTTAACCCTAAAATGGCAGAACCCCTAACCATATTGGTGACGTAGAATCAAATGTTGCCACAATCTTACATGTTGCATATCTAATCAAGAATCTTGGCTAACAAAATAGACCACTCTACTTTATGTATGTACTTATGCCAGCACAAGTGGTCTAGTTTTAATTGGTATGATGCCAGTCTATGTATATATATATGGGAGAGAGAGATGGTCCCCCTCAAGTATGACTTTAATGGCAAAGAGGGTGTTTGCATGAATGAAAGGTTGCTGTTGTTAGGGTTAGGACTAAGGGAGATGTTGATTTTTTTATTTTTGTTAAGTGCATGTTGGGTGGACCCATTTAAATCGTACAATCCATTAAAGGAGAAGAGGTACTTCCCTTAAAACAAAACCTAGAGATGTGTGTAACTTCACTCTCACTCCTCTCTTTCACTCTATCTCTCCTCCCCTTCTCTCTCTCAAGCCAAGAGAGAGAGAGAGGTGGAAAAATGATAGAGACTGTGAACAGTTGTGTGTGTGGCCAGTGTGGGGAGGGGGGGGGGAGGCTATACGCACTAATAGAAAGCAGACTGGTTTGCAGAGTCACTCAAAATATGCATATCATTAAATTAGCATTTTGAATGTAATACTCAAGCAAATGCGCAGTTACTCGGAACTCACATCATCCTATCGAAATCTTTCTCTGTCTCTCTCTCTCTCTCTCACACACACACAGTACCTCAAGTGGAAAGTTATGTGCTACGCCAGTGACGAAAAGGCTTGATTTCTGTAGTTTTTGAAAGAAGTGAAATTAAGAGAGCGAAGATAATTACAGTGACAACTGTGTTGTAGATTACAAAAGTTTCTGGACAAAAATGTCGATATATATATATATATATATAAGTGAAATTAAGAGAGCGAAAATAATTAAAGTAGGATGAAAAAGTAAGGATAAAATGGTAAAAATATTGTCCTAAAAAAAGTTTCAAACAAAACAATTATTTTGAGATAGACGAAAAAGGAAAGCATGATAATAATTTGGGGACGGATGGAGTATATATATATATATATATATGAAGTTGGCTCTCTCAATAAAACTATAAAAGTCTTAATATTTTAGATGAATTAATTAATTAATATTAACTCATCTAAAATGCATTTTGTGCAACGTTTTAAAAACGCAGCATTTTCAAAATGTATGTTTTTTCTTGTAAACACGTTTGAAAAACTATTTTTAAAACGCTATTTTAATAAACGTTGTAGTTGTAAGCGTAACATATTTTTTAAAACGCTTCAAATTGAAGCGTTTTAAAACGCTGCATTAAAACAATTTTAAAGAGAAAACGTTACGTTTTTTGCTAGCGTTTTGGTAAAAACGCTCCACCAAATAAACACTTAATGTGGTATCAGAGTTATGCACTTGGCAAGGTCCGGTCCTTAGAGGGGCATGTCGCAAATTGGTTGATTTCTTAAAGTGTGTGCGAATCATGCGTGACAAGAAAGTATTTATGTGAATCTCTCATTGTACATCGGGTAGATGTTGGAACTTGTGTGTGGTTTATAAGGTTGTCACACACTACCTTTAGAAAACAACATCATACATGAACTTTTGGATCGGCTTATGGTAGGCCTGGTGTGTAACGACTCAATCCCGAGAACTCAGTCTGTTATGTGTATCTCACGCACTTGTCCACTAAACACCTTGGGTCACCGGGCTTACCATAAACCGACCAAAAAATCCATAAATAATGTTAGTACCCACAGTTATGAAAAATGTTACCATTAAATTGAATATATAATGTACTCTCTCCGTCTCAAAATATATGACGTTTTAGGGTTTTTACACTGACCAAGAAAACATATTGGTAAAGACTAAACTTCTCTTATCCAAATATTAATGAGGTGTCTTGATATTTTTGCTCAAAGAGCCAAACACGAGTTACAGAGTCAATAAATAAGGGTTGAATTGGAAAAAAAAATTAAGAGAGCGAAGATAATTACAGTGATATGATGACGGGTGTCAAACCGTCAAAAATAATTTCCTATTTTCCCAAATAATGAGTATAGGGTAGTAGGGATCGTATCCACAGGGAACGTCGAATTTACTTCTCTTAAGAATTTTATCAAAGCAATTAAAATAAAGAATGGGGTTTTTAATCTAAACTAATTACTAACAAACGAATTAACTAAAAGCTGAATTTAAATGACTAAATGTAAGCAAAACAAATAACGATGTTTGAATTTAATAAGAGAAAAATCCAGTTAATGAACTTAATGTAATCCCATAAGCTTACTACTGATCATAGATGCAAAGATGACTCAATTGGCTACAAATAAACCGGTTATAGTTGTCGACAACCGCCAGACACTCAATCTCTCCTTACTGTCTCGATAGTCAAGAGAAGCTCGTTAACTATTTCCCTAATCAAAAGACAACCCCCGAGACTCTCGTAGGATTTAATGTTTTGAAAGCATTAAGAGAGAGAGACCCGATTCTAAACAGTGCATATTGAAGCAATATCATTTAATTTAGATTACTCATTCCCGCAACACGGACCAAATATGCTTGTGATGCCTAAACGGTGTGTTACTTGCTACTTTGTTAGAACCCGATGACAATTACGGATCAACGGTTATAACTAGCAATGAACTATTATGTTAATTAAGGTTTTGACCACAAATATTAACTAAGCATAATAATCATATGTTACAATTCCTTTTGTAACAAACAAACAAAGAACGAATAAATACTTAAACCCAATTGAGAATTAAAACATTTAGATCTCACAGTAAAAATTTGTAAAGAATTACTTGTTCATTAACTGGAAGAAATAAAACTAGCCACTAAACATAATTAAAGATTACTTACAAAATGAATTCAAAACGAAAATAAACCCAGCAGTGTGATGGAAGAAACGGACAAGCTGCTACCAAAATCTTTGAGTGTATACGTGTGTGTATGATTATGTGTATCAGCCGTGTTGTCTGTGATTGCATGCCAACTTCTAAAACTGACCTCTCCTTATATAGCTGAGCCCCTCCTTACTCTCCAAGTCTTTCCTCCTTTATAGAGGCCATGATCTACACTCCTAACTCTCACTCCTAAGTAGTTGTTGACAAAGTCCACAACATCTAATTTATCTCTTATCTTATTTTTTCATTAATTACAAAAGGGAAAGAAAAGAAATAACAACAATTTAGAGAAAAATAATAATTCCTAATTACTGAAATGGATAATGTCTGAAATTCTCTTTAAAAACGTGACATTGCTTCCAACTTCAATATATATAGCGAATGCCCATTCGGTACCATGATATATGAATTTCTTCTTTAAACTTAAGTTTCTTTTCACTTTTTTACCATCAATCTCTCATAGACCTGTAATCACCAAACATACAAAACATCCATAAAAAGTGCAACATTTACAACAAGTTAAGTCACAAAAACGATAATAAATATCACACTTATTTGAGTTCATCAAGTGACAACTATGTTGTAGATTATCGTTTTGGTGGAATTCATGTACGGTTTAAAAAAACACATTTGACTAAATTATTAATATTAGTTTGATATGCAGTTTACTATAAAGCACATGTGTATATGGCTCATAATTAAAAAAAGATAAAAAAAAGTAAGGATAAAGTGGTAAAAGTGTTGTCATAAAAAAGAAAGTTTCAAACAAGACAATTATTTTGGGTCGGACAAAAAAGGAAAGCAAGACAATAATTTGAGGACAGAGGGAGTATATATATATATATATATATATATTATAACGCTTCAAATTAAAACGCTTTAAAACACTGCACATTTTTAAAATGTTACATTAAAACAATTTTAAAGAGAAATGTTGCGTATTTTGTCAAAGTTTTGGTAAAAATGCTTCACCAAACAAGCAGTTAATGTGGTATCAGAGTTCTGCACTTGGCAAGGTCTGGTCCTTAGAGGGGCGTGTCGCGAATTTGTTGATTTCCACATGTGTGTGCAGATCACACATGACAGGAAAGTATTTGTTTGAATTTCCCATCCTACATCAGGTAGATATTGGGACTTGTTTGTGGTTTATAAAGTGGTCACACACTACCTTTGGAAAACAACACCATACATGGACTTTTTGATCGGCTTGTGGTAGGTCTAGTGTGTAACGACTTGAGCCCGTGAGCTCAGTCTGCTATGTGTAGCTCATGCACTTGTCCACTAAACATGTAACACCTTGGGCCACCGGGCCTACCACAAGCCAACCAAAAAGTCCATGGATGATATTGGTACCCACAGTTATGAAAAATGTTACCATTAAATTGAATATATAAGGTCCTCCCTCAGTCTTAAAATATATGACGTTTTAGGGTTTTCACATAGACCAAGAAAACATATTAGTAAAGACTAAATTTCTCTTATCCAAACATTAATGAGGTGTCTTTATATTATTACTCAAAGAGCCAAACACAAGTTACGGAGTCAATAAATATGAGTGAAATTGGAAAAAAAAAAGTTCCTTGAAAATTGCAAAGTGTTATCTATTTTGGAACAAAAAAAACTCTCCCAAAACGTCATATATTTTGGGACGGATGGAGTATAAGGTAGTTTGGAAAAATTTGGAGCCACCAAACTTGGGGGGCCATGGTTGTCGCTATGGGTGGCAAAATGGTGTTATGAATAAATGGGTGTTCGGCCATTATCCATGGATAACCATGGATAATGGCCGAACACCCATTTATTCATAACACTCATTTTGCCACCCCTAGCTGTCGCCCCTCTAGACATACCTAAGGCTGACCCTGGTGATGTGTGCTTACAAGGTCAGTGTGTGGGCTACACGTAACAGACTTGACTTTTTGACTTAGGTCGTTACGTTTATATACATTGTTGAGCTTTTTTTTGTTTAAGCTTTTAGACGAATTGTTTACTTATACTCCCTCTGACCCAAAATTATCGTTTGGGTTAACTTGGTGCACAGTTTAAGAAAATACATTTGATTGGATTATTAATATTAGTTTGATATGTAATTTACTTTAAAGTCCATGTGTATGTGGCACATACTTAAAGTAAGATGAAAAAGTAAGGGTAAAGTGGTAAAAATATTATCCTAAAAAGGAAAGTTTCAAACAAAACAATTATTTTGAGACGGACGAAAAATGAAAGCAAGTTTGGGACGGAGGGAGTATTTAACTAAATTAACTATTTCATATCGTGTTTCATGTCGTGTCATGCTCATCTCATCGTGTCATTTCTCTCTGTAATCGTGTTTTATAATCGTGTCGTGCTAGTTCGTGCTATCGTGTCGTGTCCGTTATTACCACCCCACCTAGCTAGCATCACTGTAATAGCCAAAATCTCACATCGGGTAGATGTGAGATTAGAATACGCTTTATAAGGTAGGCACACACTACTTCGAGGCACCTACATCATCCATGAAATCTTGGGTTAGCTTGTGGTAGGTCTAATGACCGAAGGTATTGTGTGTTTAGTGGTCCAATGTGTGGGCTACACGTTGCGGACTGGACTCTCGGGCTCGGTCACTACAAATGGTATCAGAGTGGGTCCCGATAAAAAATGTGGGTACAAATTAAGTGTTGTGCGGGCCAAAGTGCTACATCACGGGAGGTAAGAGTTTTGATCCTCGTACGAGTCACCTCTTAAAGCAACGTCTGAGGTACAGTTCGGCCCTAACGAGGATATCAAGGATTTAAGTGAGGCAGATTGTAATATTTATAATCCCACATTGGGTAGATATGAGATTTAAATATACTTTATAAGGTGGTCACACGCTATTTTTAGGTATCAACATTATCCATAAAATTTTGGTTTGTTTTATGGTAAGTTGGTGATCCACGGTGTTGCGTGCTTAATGGGCCAGTGCATGAGCTACACGGTACGACTGGATTCTCAAGCTCGGGCCATTGCAATTACTCGCCGAAGAATGCCTTTCCCAGCCCAACCAACTACAAGAATGCCTGAACCTTTGCCACAGTTTCAGCGATATACACTCACCTTACCGTCGTGCAAATTTGTCGATGAACCTTCACATCTTGTCAAAAAATGCCTATTCGTGATGGACGTATTAGATCTATATATATTCTCGAATGATAAACAATAATAGTAGTGAAGCTTGTTTTTGACCCATCGTACGTCTAAGCTTATCTCGCGACTTTGAGTCTGCAGTGCAGTTCACTTCTGCTTTAAAGATAATATCCTCGTTTTTATACTGATATATTGCTAGAAACTAGCTAGTCATATCCAAATTCCCAATTTACGCTGCCTGAAACAAGTTGCTAGCTAATAAGGTAAAAGACTAAAAAATTAAATGTATCAGAAAATTTAACAAAAACACACACCCATATGCAACTTGTTATAAAGAGTGATGAAGAGAGAGAGAGAGAATGATAAGTATTTATCTTATTGATCATTCAAGTAAGTCATGTTAACCATTTTCAGGACCACTTAATTTGCAAGATGCCTGCAAGAGTTACCAAACAGCAAACAGCCATAAAGAACCAACACTAATTAACTAGTTGTATTTTGTACGTACCTGGTCCATGGAGAGAGAGAGAGAGAGAGAGACCCACCATGCAGTCGGTCATCCCTCTGAGTCTTGCATGTTACAGTTAATTGTAGTTGATTGATGGAACAATATATTCACACATGCAGAATACTATGAAAATTCAATAATTCCTTTTGAATTTTTCCTAGGAATATTAGGAAAAGAAAATTGACATTATTAAAAATATTAAGATAATACTTCATTCGTTTTTAAATTATTATTATGTTTGACCCAACATACCATTAAAAAAAAAAATTGAATGTATTAATAAATATGGATGTAATGTGTTCTCCTTTTAATGCTCTTGTGTATGTGATCATAATTAAAGTAGGTAGAAAACGTAAGGATAAAATAGTAAAATTGCTTTCCTAAAAAGAAAATGAAAAAAGATATTTTTTTTTTTTGGAATAGACAAAAATGAAATGAAGACAATTATTTGAAAACAAAGGGAGTATTTAATTTTCAAGGATACCAATGTGAACATAAGGTTATCATTTAAAGCCGAATCAAATAAAGGTTGATTCAACATCATATTATCATTATTGGGAAGGAAAAAGAAAAAAGTTCATTTTGGTTATGAATACCAAGCTTCAGTCAAAAGAGCTAAGTGTATGTACTGTAGAATTGGAAAAACATGGCACAAGAGTGTAAATTTTATGATTGTATATGTGTTATTCGGCTATAAATACCAAGCAGTTTGAAGTTATCATGAATATCGCTTGAAATTTTTAAAAGCATTCTCTCCCTCTCTCACTCTCTCTCTCTCTCTCTATCTAATGTTACTTTCGTTCTAGTTGGTAAACAGCATTATTGTGTGCCAATTTCTTAACACGTTATCAGCACAAACGCAATAATCATAACATTTCCATCGGTAAGAATTTTCATCAATAAGTTTTATTTTATATTATTGGTTTACTTTAAAATATATTATATATTATCATTATTAAGAAACGGTTAGTTAAGCCACTGTCGATAATATACGGTGTGTTGACGAAATAATAATTTATTCTTTTACACATAAAATATATGTTCGTTGATGCTTGAGCGGTAGTAACCCCAAGCTACAAACTATATATATATATATATATATATATATATATATATATATAATTGTTATGCTTTCAATTCATTATATGAATAATTTTATTATTGACTTTTAAACACCCACCCAAAAGGCTTGCAGAGTAGTATGCCGTGAATAAATATGCATGATAAATAGCAAAACTCCCCGCTTAAAACTTTCTTAGTTGCCGCCTAATCGACCAAGTCGGCGTCTACGCCAAACCTCGCCGACCTTAATATATTTTTGTAGCTTTGATTTTGTGGCATGCGGTGACCGGAGAAGGAAGGAGGGGGGGCAAATTGGAGAAGGAAGAGGGAGTGGTAACGGTGAGGCGAGAGTGATGGGGCTTAACTAGAGTAATATCTTTTTTGTTTTTAGTTCTAAACTTGGTTGGTTTATTGCTTTGGGGTTGATGAGAATTGTGATTAATGGTAAGTTTGTATATTTTTGTTTATTTTACAAATATAGACAAGTGTTTGATAAAATAACAAACATAAAAAAATTAAATTTGTATTCAATGTGTTTGATATTTGATGTAAATTATCAAAATAATGGTAATTATGTCTTAATTCCCCGCCTAGCCCGACTAGTCCCCATTGCCGATTTTTAGAACCTTGATAAATAGTAGTAACCATGTGTGGACCGGTAATAATAATATGCAAAGTTACTTTATTTGTGATCAACTTATTGCTCCTAATAAGATGTATATTTATACATACTATAAATGCAATTCTATCAAATCAGATTTTTTTATACATATTTTATCTCTCCTCCAACGGCTATTAACGGGTAGTACTTAAACGGTCATTTTTACTCCATTAATACACCGTTTGAAATTCTTAAAAGCATTCTCTCTCTCTATATATATAATTAATATCTCTTTCGTTTTAGTTGATAAACAATATCATTAGCATCCATAACAGGAGAATATGTTTCTTCATAATCAATCACATGCCTTTGGGAAAGACCTTGTGCAACAAGACGAGCTTTGTATCTCACAATCTCATTTTTCTTATTTCGGTTTCAAATAAAAACGCATTTGTATCCAACAGGTTTCACAATTTTAGAAGTGACAACGATAGATCCAAATACCTTTCGTTTTTTAAATGAACCTAATTCAGCCTTCATGACATCTTTCCATTTTACTCAGTCATGTCTCTTTTCGCATTCAAATACTGATGTTGGTTCGGGATCATCAGTTCCGTTATTAATTTCTTGTGATATACCGAATAAGAGAATACATCGTCGATATCCTTCATTTCATTTCGATTTCATATTTTTCTATTACACATGAAATTAATGAAAATCTCATGGTTAGTGTTGTCTGCAGGGATTTTTGGACTCATATGATCGTGTGATTCTTCTAGAACATCTTCACTTGATTGGGTTTTTCCAATCACCTTTTTTTTCGACTATTTTTATCCTTTGAACCAATGGATCGTCCACGCTTCAAGTCCGTCTTAGATTCATTTGTTATTCTCTCATTGGGTAGCTCTTTTGTAATTTCAATTCGAGCAAGGAGTATTAACAGCAGCTATATGTGACTTTGTTACTCTCTTTGTGTCTATAAATGCATCTGCAATTGATTTGTTATATTATATAAGTGTATGATCTTTCGAACTTCCAGTTCACGTTGCTTTGTGGGAGGGTCAATGTACAATAATGATGATGCGCACCATTTAATATCTTTTCTCACTTGTTCTTCTTCTCCAAAAGGTGAGAACTTATCTTCATTAAAATAACAATAAGCAAAATGTGTCATAAAGATGTCATGAAGGCTGAATTAGGTTTGTTTAAAAAACGAAAGGCATTTGGGCCTATTGTTGTCATTACTGAAAATGTGAAACCTATTGGGTACAAATGAGTTTTTATTCGAAAGCGAAATGAGGAAAATGAGATTGCGAGATACAAAACTCGCCTCATTGCACAAGGTTTTTCCCAAAGGCTTGAGATTTATGAAGAAACGTATTCTCCTGTTATGGATGTTATTATGTTCAGATACCTAATTAGCTTATCGGTTTTGAGAACCCTAGAGATACATCTCATATATTTATATTGATCATTGGATACTGACATATATATATATATATTGCTTAAGTGAGAATTTGTTGAAAGACGGATATGTGAGTGATCAATTATGTTTGTGTGTCTTTATTAAGAAAACGACAGTTGGATTTGTAATTATTGTTGTTTATGTAGATGATCTGAATATCATTGGAACTCCAAGGAAATTCAAGAAGCAGTCAATTACTTATAGGGAGAATTTGAAATGAAAGATTTTGGACAGACCAAATACTAGAGGTCAATCAAAACTGGACCGGACCAATATTTTGGTTTGGTCCTGGATCTGAATTTTCATAAAACCAGGCATTTAGGTTGGTCCCGGTTCTCGAACTAAAAAAATACGGAACCGGACCGAACCGACTCAATATATTGTTTATTTATTTATTATATTATATATATATATATATATATATATATATATATATATATATATATATATATATATATATATATATATATATATATATATATATATATATATAATTATTATATAAGTATATATATTATATATATATTAACTCTTAATACTTTCTTTGTTCTACTTTTTAGTTGGTACTCTTTTATTATTTTGTTTCCATGCTATGAGTTTATGAGTTCGACATTTTTAATTGTTGAATGTACTTTTATCGAAGTTTTTTTAATTTTGTTTTTATAAAGTTTCAGTCTTACAAATTTTATTATGTATTTATATTAAACAGTTAAAAAGTTTAAAAAAATCATAATATTGGTCCGGTCCTGGTTCTCATACATCCTTGATTGGTTCTGGTTCAGACCAATGTTTTGGTTCCCATACATATTGGGTTGGCTCCGGTTCTAAATTTTTTTAGAACTATTGGTCTGGTTTCGATTTTCGATTTTTTTTCAAAAAACTAGAGCGAACCGGACTAAGCTCACCCCTACCAAATATTGTCTTGATTTACAAATAGAGCACTTGCATAGTGAAATATTTATGCATCAATCAAATTATACAAAAAAAAATCCTGAAGCGCTTTAATATGGACAAGGTAAATCCTCTCACTAGCCACACGATTAACAGATCGTTAAATGTTGAAAAAGATTCATTTCATTCTTGTAAAGAGAACGAAGAAATACTAGGTCATGAGGTACCATACTTAAGTGTTATAGAAACCCTTATGTATCTTGCAAATTGTACTAGACCAAATATATCATTTGCCACAAATCTATTAGCAAGATATAGTTCATCTCCATCACGGAAACACTGGAATGGAATCAAGCACATATTTCATTATCTTCAAGGAATGATCGATTTTTAATTATTTTATTCTAGAAGATCAAAGGATGAAATAGTTGGTTTTGCAGATGCGGATTATTTGTCTGATCCTCATAAGGCCAAAACACAGACCGGTTATGTCTTCACGATGGGTGGTACCGCAATTTCCTAGTGTTCTCAAAATCAAACATTAGTTCCTACATCATCAAATCATGCTAAGATGATCACTTCATGAAGCCAGTCGAGAGTGTGTATGGCTTCGATATATGACTCAGCATATTCAAAATACCAATGGACTACCTCTCAACAAAAACCCGACAATTATTTGAAGACAATGTCGCATGTGTCATCAAAAGTAAAGAAGAATAGGTCCAAACATATCCCCCTGAAACTCTTTTTATATACTCAAGAATTTGAAAAGAAGAAAGAGATCAGCATCTAATATGTTCGATCAAGTGATAATGCTGCAGATTTATTCACGAAGGCACTTCTCACTACAATCTTCAAAAGCATGTTCATAATATTGAGATGCAAAATTTACGAGATTTACAAAGATGATTTCTCTTAACCCTTGTCAGCTCAAATGAGAGCATATATGATTATACTCGTTTTCCCTTTATCATTGCTTTTATCTCATTGGGTTTTCCATGAAAAGGTTTTTAATGACACAATTCATACACATGATTCGAATTTAAGTTGTGTATTTTTTTTTTCCTTATTTCCATTTTTTTAATCCCCACCGGTTTTTCGGCGGTTAAAGTTTTTAACGAGACACGCTTATTCAACATACAATACTACGTAAAAGGGGAAGTGTTATAAATAACAAACTTTAGTCAAAAGAGCTAGGTAGTTATATGTACCATAGCATTGGAAAAACATGGCACAATAGTGTAAACTCTATGATTGTATGTGTATTACTCGATTATAAATATCGAGCAATCTGAAATTATCATAAACACCACTTGAAGTTTTTAAAAACACTCTCTCTCTCTATATATATATAATATCTCTTTCGTTCTAATTGGTAAACTATATCATTGTGTGCTAATTTCATAACAATTTTGTCCTTTTTATATCGATTTGGGGATTCTTAAAAGCTAAAAAGAAATAGGATTAGTGTTATTATTATTATTATTATTTTGTACTATAAAGGATAATATGCTCGCATGCTATGACTTTACTTCCTAGAAAATAATTTGATATCCAATTAATAGTCAACAACCATAAATCACAATCATGATAGTGATGATCACATTAATGGAGTCTACATAGTTGGAGGCCAAGACCCACAGTAATTACTGACATTTCTGTTTATTTGTAAATGATCATTTCCGTATCGATCCCGTAAACATTGCTAGCCTTATAACTATTTCTACAATATTTTTTACAACTAAGCTTTAAAGAAGGATAAAATTATCTTTGTTTAAAACATTTTTTCTTAATTCAAGACTTAATTGTAAAAAAATTATAAGATTAATGATAAGGATAACATTTTCCAAATATTAATTTGTTTATTGTATATTTAATCCTATTCGACTAGGAGACTAGTTCGGCATTCGGGTGAGGGATATTTTGGAAAACTAAAACAAAGATTAAAAGAATGATATCATAATACTTTATAAAAGTGTTTTAAAAATGTAAAAACTTAAGAAAGACGATATTACAAATATTTTATTTAAGACAAGTTCTCATTCTATTAATGGTACTCAAAGATGATTTACGACCTCCTACTTACAGGATCTCAGTGCATTTGGAAAGAGTAGCCATGGGTTTAAGAAGAAGGTCCGAATATTTATTGAGTTTATGATATAAATCTGACAATTACAACCTATCCGAGGTCAAGATTTAGCTTAGGATCCGATGCGCATTAGAAAGAAGATGTGAAGATAAGGCCGAGAGCCTAGCTTTCAATTGCGAAAGTAGCTGGAATTATATATCCCTTTACCCGACTCATAATGTATTAATAAGTTGAATTATGAAAGAATAGAGCTTCGTCTTACGAATTAAAATTCGTAAAACCAAGTTACTGGAGACTTACTCTTTGAAAATTATTCAATTTAAGTGATTGACAAGAAAAGGAAATGAAAAAAAACAAGAGAAAAGTAAAAGGAAAAGGGTGCACTAGCTAAAATTATGGTCTAGCTAGAACTAAGATAGGTCAGCTCCAATTGTTCATAGATCCGACCAATCCCCTTTTAGAGGTCCCCAGTCCCCACCCCCCCCCCCCTCTCCAAAAAAATAAAAAATCACCCCACATATAATCCAACATCCTCCCCTCTTTCTCATTCTCGTCTTCCCACCCCTTTTCCTCCTCTTCTCTCTCAAGGTGGTGGTGCATCTCATAACCTTGCTAACCTACACCATAAACCACCACAGTTCGTTATGGAGAAATCCGAGAGAGAGACTCATGATTTCATGAACGTTGAATCTTTCTCTCAACTACCTTTCATTCGCCCTGCACCGGTCAAAGAAAAGGGCATTAGGCTCTTCGGTAAAGAATTCGGCGGTGACTCGGCTCTCACTGACGAGTCAGACTCCGTCGAAACCACTACAGTTCATGAAGAGGTGAAAGAGACCGATAACGGAGAGAGTAGCCGGAAATTCAAATGTCATTATTGTTGCAGAAACTTCCCTACTTCTCAAGCCCTAGGAGGCCATCAAAACGCACACAAAAGGGAACGTCAACACGCAAAGCGTGCCCATGTTCAATCAGCCATGGTGCACAATAGCTTTGCCGATGCACACATGTACGGCATCATGAATTATCATCGCCTTGCCTCGGCGCCTTCGCCATCCATGACATACCATCATCATTCATGGAATAACCATAGCAATGTTTATAGTGCTACCAATACTAGTAACAGCAATAGGTTCTATGGAGGCCATAGTTCATATTCTCAACAACCACCTATAAATGGTAGTCCTTTGGGGTTATGGAGGATCCCAACCGTTCAAAATTCTCCTACATTTAACCATGACCGAGGGATGAATCCGTTGCCATCGTTGCTAGCGACAGATGAATTGAAGGCGACACGGATGGTAAGCTCTAGTACTTCTCAGGGTCGATACATGTTCGAATCAAAGCCAGGTGTGCAAGATCATTTGAGTTTGGATCTTCATTTGTAATAACTACATCACAAACTTTTTCCAGGATTAGAATTAGATTAATTTATATATTCTCTGTCAAGGCCATCTTTAATGTGTTAACTTTCATTGAATGATGAGGCAATTCTTAATTGAAACGTGGAACGAGTCTTTTTTCTTTTATTTTTTTCTTTGTACTTTTTTTGGTGGATAAGATGAATTTTAGTTTAGTAAACTCACTGTCATGGCAGTTGCAGGTATAGCTTGTTGACGTTTAATGGGCATTCTTGGTGTTTGTGGTGTGTCATGTGTGTGTGTGTGTGTGTGTGTGAGAGAGAGAGAGAGAGAGAAAGAGGATTTTCTATATATAGTAGTTAGGGCAATGAAGGTATAATCTCACCACAATATGAATGTTTGAATGCAAAGACATTCAAACAAGAACAAAAGAATTCAATACATAATCAACACCATGTTTTCAAGTATTGTTGTGTTAATTTAGGTTACACGGACACTCCTTCAACCTAGCGTATCCGGCCGTATTCGTATCGATAATTCCGAATACTTTAGATTGAAGGCGTGTCCGTACAACCTAGTTGTTAACTCTCTCTCTCTCTCTGTGCCAAGCTAATTTGAACTCGGAAATCCAACAGAAGGCAAAAAGATGGCCATTTTCAACTGGAAAAAAAGTTGAGTAGAGCAGTGTATGAAATTTTCTCTAATCCATTCATTTCTTTTAAGAGGAGATTGGGGGCATTATTCAATGACAAGACTACAGAAGGTGCCTCTCCAAGAAAGTAACACAGCAACTGACAAGACTTATTTCTTCTAGTACATTTTAGGATACTATTCTTCTACCTCTTATTTTCTTTTCTTTTCCTTTCGTCCACACACACACACACTCAATATTTATGTTCTTTCTACTGCCCTCATTATGAATTTATGACGACGAATGAATTTTAAAAACCTTTTCTATGAGTGTTTGCTTCATTGAGGATTAGATACTTCAACTTTCAAAGGATTAATTCACTACTGTTTCAAAACGAGTAACGCTTGACTTGGTTTGCATTGCCTCATTCGGCGATTCAGAGCCCCTCTAGACCACGAGATGAGATAACGAGGGCAGGCTGAATGCAAACCAACCTTTATAGTAACTTTGGGTTGCTACACTTGACAAGCCAAGCAATTCAACCACACGACTACACCTAATAGGTTTTCTCGCACTACTAACTCAAAGCGTTTCTTCTTGTTCTTCATTTTCCCGGAACATATGTAAGCAAAAAGTACATCAAATAATCAAAAAAAAAGCTATTAACCTAAGTAATTGATGTAGACTATACATGGGCAATGGTTCTTCTCACTAACACGACGTTCTACCTAATATTGTTTGAATTATTGCCAAACACAAACGTAAATACAACAAACTTAGCATCCACGTAATCTAAGTAAAGAAAGTGTCCTTTGTCAATGCAATATCTACTTATGGACCGTAAATAGTAAAACCACCTCCTTCATGGGAATATGGCCAAAAATACCAAACAAGACATTTCATTGAAATGTATCCAATACTACTTATAGTAACCAACACCTAAACAAAAATGTCAAGCAATGCAAACAATGAAATAGTACCACCACCACCCATAACATTCGTAAAATCTTCTAATGAAAATGTTTACTTTTAGAGGCATATCATTGGGATTTAACTGATACTTGAAGATAACAAAAGCCACTCAAGTCACCTCACTGTGATAAAGCCAGTAAAGAAAACTAAAAAGTTTGTTCACAAGTTCACTATCAGTAAGGTAGACTACTTGTTTCCAAACCAAATAAAGGCATTCCCTCTCCTATAAGCTTTTACTTAGATGCCATCTTTTTATGACATGCCCAGTACATTTGCAGCTAACACTTCTGTTTTCTATCAAATAACAACCAGAAATTCTATCTTTAGTAATTATACTCCTCTAACCACTTCCTATTGTAGTCCAGTCCGTTCCAGAACAAGTGTTCATTTTTCGTAACCACGGATGTTTTTTACTCTTTAATCTGTGTGCCAGAGCATACACGAGTGAGTGCGGGTGTGTGAGGGGGTGTAGTACTGGAGTGAGCTAAAAAAAAAAACAGTACCATGAATGGGACTATTTACCCCTGAAAAAAAAGGTAATTTTACTATATTTTATTGTATTGGTGCACAAAAGATACTATAAGAAGGAAAAAGAGAAGGCAGTTGGGTCTGTTATTCAATGGTGTGTGATTGAGGGCATCAAAAGAGTAATAATAAGGAAAAGGGATTGGTTGAGTAATTGAGTTGAAGGACAACATTGATAAGTAGAGGTGTACTTTTCTGAAGGGGATTTGTCTTATGATGCTATTGCTGTCCCATGCAATAAATAAATGCATTATTACAATTATTGACATTTCAACTTTTAGCAAACTCAGTAATTGAAGAAGGTAACTACCTTCTAGTTCAGTAGTTTGGCTATACCCCAATAACATTTACTATATAAAGAGACAGGAGTATCAACTAGCTAGGCACGCATAATCTCCACACCGACGGATCGACACAATAAAAAGGAAGACATATTTACCCTCGTCTCTCGTTTCTCGGACCCATATCCAACACACAATGTAGGAAGATGTGTATTCCGCTAGACAAGACAAAATTCCTCTTCCACGAGCACTTGAGCTACATTGGCTTAACGGCTAGATGAACAATTTGAGCTGAAGATGGCAAATATGATACCCATATTAATAAACCACTGTTAATAAAAGTTTTTACAACTATCCCAAGGGGGGTCCACAAGTAAATTCATAATAGGGTGGGGGTGGTGTCTGATACATGCACAGATACTACTCCAAAGGATGATAAAAGGGTAACAATAAAGACAGATGAGGAGTACACACATTATCATTAGGACCACACCTTAAGAGAGACCAGTGGAATTCAAGAAACATCGGCCCACAACTCTATAAAGCTTGGAAACGAGGTTGACAGTTTGAACAGTGTCTTTATTCTATCGTGCGCAGCTAGTGCAACTGTCTTTCCTATCCTTTTTTTTTTCTTTTGGCTATATGTAGATCATGAAATAAAACTCTGACAGTACTGATGGTGGGTTGTAGAGTAAGGAGTAAACTCTCTGAAGGAACACAAAATTGTATAATATGTGCATTAAATAGTGATGCAGTACATATGCTTTGGTATTTTTACTGGATAACAATACTGAAATGAGAACCCAACTTATAGACCATGTTGTCAGATCCCGTGGTGGTCTTGGATCCTTTTGTTCCATTTATGTATCTCCTAAAGAGTTTATGAACACATCCAACAACAAAAAAATCCCTTTATATACGAAATGAATAAAACAAGAAACTCAAATTAGCTTGAGGCCCAATCCCTTGAAGTTAGCAACACTCATACATGTATTTTATTACTTATGCCTAGCCGTGTCAATTGGGTGGGGCGGGGCGGATATGAGTTGGGTTGTGGGGGGTAACGGGTGAAACGGGTTGGAACCCATTACAACCTGAATATCAAGTGGGTCGTAATGGGCCGGGTTAAATCAGAACTCGTTATATGACGAGTGCTTGGTTAAAACGGGTCGACCCACCTGTGCCCCCAGCGAAAAATCCATATATTTATAGAGTTAAAATAATCATGTCAAAAATGGGTAACTGGTTCGACCCACTTTAACTCGATCAAAATCAACCCATTAATATTTTTTGGGTTGAAAAGGGTTACCCGTTTTGACCCAAAAAATGTTAACGGGTTGGGTTGGGTCATGTAGGTGATTTGTAAGTAGGATCGAGTGGGTAACGGGTTCTGGATTGTAATTGTCACGCCTACTAATGCCCATGTTAGTTTTGATCTACCTCTACTTCTAGTCCCTACTTCTCGTTGAATTCTCACACCTCAAAACGGGTTACGCTCTATGTGTCCAAACAATCTTATTATGTGACTTTCTCTCATCTTATCTACTATTGAAGCGATTTTCATTATCTAATGAATTTGTTCATTACGAATCCATCTTTCCTGTTTTAACAACATATCTATCTTTAGCATTCGCATTTCGACTACACTCATCTAGTTAACATGCTTTTTCTTAGTTATCCAACATTCGAGTTCCATTAGGTAGTATTGGTCTAATACTATAATAGTTTCCTTAACTTCCCTTTTGGTTATATATCGATCACAAAACACACATGCACTTCTCACTATTTTATACAATTTGATTTTATTTCATAACTAGCATTATCGATCTCTTACCTCCTATCTTGATTAATGATTGATCAATATCAAAGTTGCTCCCATTGGGGTATTTCTTGACCATCTAACCTAGCTTTATATCCACTTGTACTCCTACCCCTAGAGTTACATTCAATAAAATCAATTCTACTCCTACTTATTTTAAACCCATCAACCTCTAAAGCCTAGCTTATCGTTGATCACATTCTTCGTCTCATCGATCAAAATGACATCCACAAACAACATGCACCATGGTATATCATCTTGTATGTGCTCAGTTAATTATCAATCCATCACTAAGACAAAAAGGTTCGGACTTATGGCCAATCCTTGCTGTAATCCTGTAGTAATTGGGAACTAGTTCTAAATAACGTCGGACCTCATTCATGCATACCTTTAATCACATCAAAATATCTTACTTTAACCCCTCTTCTCTAACACCCACACAATTAACTCTCTTGAAACGCCTTCTCTAAGTCAATTCCATCTTCCCATTCATCGTCTTATTTTTTTTTTGATAGGTAAGTATGACCCTTTGTTCATCATCTTAATAAGTTGATAGCGTCCATTGTTGATCTTCCTCGCATAAAACCAAAGTGATTCTTCAATACTAATGTCTCCTGTCTTGGTCTATTTTCAACTAGTCTCAACCAAAGTTTTTAATTTGATACCATGTATCTTGTATAACTTTGAATGTCACCTTTATGTTTGTAAAGTACTCTCCTTGACATCGTGATCTTGTTAAGTAACTTTACCAGCACGTCCACTTGATTAGGCACTTCCGTGCCTGAATCAGAACTCCATCCACTCCTCAAGTCTTCCTAGTTTTCATCCTTATTGAAGCAAACTTGACCTATGTCTCACTAATTATATGAAAAAGGGTAACATCCGTGTTTGTTATGCCTTCCGATGTGGTTTTATTGGTCAGAAATAGTTGCTGGTCAATTGCTAGTTGGAGGAAAAGCTCCAAACCTCCGACGTGCTCGTTGAAAGTAATATGAGATGAAGTTGAACGCACCCCTTTGGAACACTTACAAGATTGATACTACAAAACTAAGTAGAAATGATTTTCAGAGTTCTATTTTCCCCCTTGAACTATAACTAAATTTCATCCTTCGGACACCACAACAATGGTTACCATTCTTGCAATCTTGAAATACGCACCGGTGCTCACACGTGGGTTGTTCAGTATCACAACCCCTAAGCCTCCCCCCGCTGCTGCCTGCTGGTGCTTCAGTAGGTATATACTATATAGTAGCCATATTTATATCACTATAGCTTCACAGAGTGATAATTAGAGCTAAATTATGGAGGTCAATCGTTTCACAACAAGACTGGGGTCGCTTCTGTAACAAAAGCAAGAGGCGGACCAGAGGAACCTTTTTCGGGTGAGAGGCAGGCAAACAAAAGGCGAAACAATATTAGGGAAAACTAAATAAATAAATAAATATATATATATATATATATTCAACACTTTACAAAAGCGAGTATAATACATGAAACTAATTATTTTAAGGAAAATAATTAAACCCATCAAATTTGAAAGACTAGTTTAAAGTAATTAATAATACCCATCACATCAGAAATATAAAAAAGAAATTAGTGAAATTATTAATTTCATTGAAAGAAAAAAAGAAGAAATTATTAATTTCAAACAACTATACATAGTAGTGACAGTACAAAGAATAGTAGTTCTTTACATTAAATTAAAAAAGAAAAAAAGACGAGGAAAAGCACCTCTGTTGACGTTGATTGTGAAAGACTCAAGAGAGTGAGAGACTAAGGCGTCAATTGGCCGGTAATCGCGGAAGAAAGTGAGAGCTTGGGAAGGTATGCTGCTGGCGAAGTCAAATCCCTAGCCCGAATGCTAAATCAAGGTTGAAGACGCAGTCAAGGTCAACTGCGGAAGTCGATTGCAATGTCTTAGGCTCTTGAAAATAACCCTAGAAACCAAGTCGTATCAGCTTTAAAAAAGGCCTTTCTCACAGCTAGCCTTAGGTAGCCTCTCTCATCTTGAATAGGTGGCAGTGACGTACACCTAGGGGGTAGCTTCTGTCACAACGCCTCACCTGGCCACCTACAGGCGACGTAGCCTCGCCTCCGGTGACCGAGGTGCTCACCTTTAATAACTATAGGCTTAGGTCAATGACAAGAACCTAACCAACTCAACCCAGCCAAGGGTTGACAATAGTTGTTGAAATTGAAAGTTTTGTCAAACAGCATTTACAAATTCTATGGGAAGAAAGCCAACACACATGTTCTAATTTGAGCCACTTTTTCAAAAAAGATGCCAACCAATTTGTTAATAGTGTAGAGCTATACTCTAATCATTATTGATTTGAGTTTCTTACCTAAATGCAGATGGTAGAGCAACAGTTTTGATCAAAATAACTAGGCCCGGCAATCACAACCCAGCACCCGTTAACAGACTCAACTCAATCCGTTAATATTTTTGGCCTAAAAATATTAATGGGTTGAATCGGATTGAATCCATTACCCATTTTGATCCGTTAGTTTTTATTTTACTCAATAAATGTACAGTTTGTGGGGGATTCGGGTTAAATTAGGCCAAGCTGTTTTGACCCGTTAACTATTATAACCCAACCCGATTCAACCAGATCCATCACAGCCCGTTAGATATCAGGTTCTAATGGGTTCTGACCCGTTTCGACCCATTACCCATTCCAACCCAACCCACCCAATTAAAAGGCCTAATATTTAATTAACCCCGCAAAGGGGGTTCATTAAATTAGAAAAGCCAAAACAAACTGTTAGAGCATATAAGGGCACAACTGAAGTACCTCGTATATTAAAAGGTGACGGTAAATAACAGAAACCATTGACCAATTACACCAGTTGCCAGCTGGTCCCAGTCCCCACCGGTGATTGATGGTAAATCAAACCCTACAGGCCAACTTGGCCGTTTAACGATTTAACTTCATTAGCCATCAACCATGTACTGTTGATGGATTGTACTATAGCCATCAACCATGTACTGTTGATGGATTGTACTATAGCAATTTCCAGCTATCCGAGTTGTTGAGAATCAACGCACCACAGATCTACTCGGTGAAACAATTATTAAGTACATTATATATTAGTATATTATGTGCTAATCTTGTAAACTAATAAATGTAAATATAATGACACTTGGGAAAACATTTATACAGGGAAAAAAGAGAGCACAAAACGCTTAGATATCGAAATAAATCAAGCAAGTAGGACCAGATGCGTACAAGATTGATTACAAAACTGAGACGTAGAATTCTACTTTATGCACCTGCAACTGATTATCCAAGTCTTTCACGCTGAGCACGGGATATGTGGGTGTCTTCAATGTATCTGGTAAGCAATGAAACACCATAATGGGAAGCACTTGAAGCAGCATAATATGATGTCACGGTTAGCTGAGTAAACTGTGGAAGCCCATACCCTGTAAATTGTGTTAATTTGACAAGTTATCATTAAATCCAGAATATAAATACGCTAGTTCCAGGTAAGGAAAACTCAAAATAAAAATCCAAACTGCAATACTAAGCTACAGACTGGAAAACATTCTTGTTGATTGATGGACATAAACACAAAAGAAGAAATCAATTGAGACATTTATAAGAAGTTACTTTGCAATCAAACAGAAAGGTTTTACTACAAAGCAGTTTTGAGTCTTTTTTTTTTTTTTGCATGCCTTTCAAGTTGATCTTTATTATGTGCACTAAAGCCCTAGGATGCGGCAGACTCCAATCCATACATGTAATTACTCTTTTATTAGTAATTACACGTATGCTGAGGTACTAAGACTTCAATCACCACATAACTGAGAGGCCTTTTCCTAACCATTATCAAGACCCACAAAGATTTGAGAAATCTCAGTTACATGTATCCTTTTAGTTAACCAGCAGACACACACCTTCCGGTTGATATGCAACAACTTAAGGGCAGATATCTCAGTTGCATGTTAAGGTCACGATATGTGATATCCAATCTTTTAAGTGTAAATTGTTCCACTCTGGCAAATTGAACAAAACTGATTTAGAACTTTCATGGTAACTAAAGGAGGTCCTAACTAACCAGAAGGGTTATGGCGTTACAAAATGAACTGTGTTCTAATTAGTACTACTAACTAAGTGAAGTGAAGCCAAACTACTTCATCAAGATTAGTCCAGCTAGACACGTTATCTAATACAAGCCAAAGTTAAACCATTTCTATCGTCAAAGCCAACTCTAACTAACATCGAACCTATTGTGAAGACTGATGAAATGGATCCCAGAGCCAAACCATATCTATACCCAAAGCCAGGTCCGTCTAACTGCATGCCATTTATAAAGCAAGAAATACTACTCAAAATTTGGCATGTGAACCAAACAAGCCAAACTTGAGGGACATTCAGAGCTTGGTCCTCATCAATTTTTTTGTTCTCAGCTAGAACTCCTAACAAAATCCCAAGCCAATGTTAAATGACCAAAGAAACCCCATGTGATGGGCTACCTCACTATCCACCCGGTAAATAAACAAGTTGACACTGAAATATACTTCAAAGCTCGATTGAATAGCAGCCTGAGCTTGAGCAACTTAGCACTCAACTAGGCTCATTTGACTACAACGATTATTATACCTTGATTTGAGAGGAAACCAGGAAGCTCTTCATTGCTACATCGAAATGAGTACGACAAGCCTTTACGAATAGATTTGAAGCCTAATCTAAGTGACTGTCAGATTATTTCGAACGGATAAATTTATAGGCAATCTTTTGGGTATAATATATAGAATAAAAAGCCACTCTGAATCTCCAGAAATTTCATTGTATGTGTGAAAAATAATGCAGGGCCCACTATCTCCTTATCTAGTCAAGAATGGGCTATTCATATGTCTCTGGGCTCCAAGTACAAAAAATAGAGACACTAAAATAAAACCAACGGGCAGTCATTCAATTTCCAAAACAACTACCTCCTTCACTTTGGCATCGCATTCTACTATTGAACTTGTGTAATCCTCAAAGCCTTCAAAAAACATCACCAAAATAACCCAAGTGTTAATTTTCTGTTAATAAACTTACCGGATTAGCTGACATGGTTAATCTTTTAACATGAGATCTGCACATGACTACATTGGGGGTAAATTTATAATCGAGCAAGTTAATTAAATAATTTATTTATTTATTGAAGAGAAATAAAATCCTACCCTCATATTTACACTTCACATTCTCTGCAACTTGACTGGAGGGGGCTGGAAGAACTTGACAAAAACTTCCAATGAGAAAGCTCCATCAGAATCTCAGATTTAGATCTAACGTACACAGTCATATGTAGGTTGCTGTGACATAGAGCAGCGCTCATGCTCAATCTCCAATCTAGTTGACTTAAACGGCAAATCATCCACAACCACGTCAAATCTCTATAGGTAGTAGCTTGCTTCTTCAAGAATCAACAAAGGGAAGAATTAAATTGCACAGTAAATCAATGATAGGGTAGATGGGAGGTGGTGGCTTTGTTGCCACTGTGTGCAGATTGTGGCGAAAGAGGGACCGGACCAGGGTAACAGTGATTTATTTTTTATTTAAAATTTTTTAGGATTTTAAGATTTTGATTAGACCCGACAATTATAATTCATTACCCACTAATTAACCAACCCAACCATTAATATTTTTGGGTTGAAGCGGGTAACCCATTTCGACCCAAAAATATTAACGGGTTGGGTCGGGTTAGAACAGGTTGGACCCGTTACCCATTTCGGCACGTGCCTTTTTATGCTGTGAATTTATGTTTTTTTGGGGGAAAAGTTGGGTTGAGACGGGTCAACCCGTTTTAACATGTTATTCGTTCCAACCCGACCCGCTCTGATCCAACTCATTTCAAACCGTTTGACATTTGGGTTCTAACGGGTTTCGACTCGTTTCAACTCATTACCCATTCCAACCCACCCAATTGCCAGGCCTAATTTTGATAAATACTGTTTGGCTATAGGATCAGTATTGTGGCATTGGATGTTCATACACATATTTAACAAAAAAGTAGCATTAATAAGGGTCAATTACACCAAAAAGAAGTTAATTGCAAGGAAACATAAAGCAAGGAACTATCAGTTTCAATCCAAGTTTCATAGTCAAACTATGAATTCTAATTTCAGGGAGTCCTTTGATCCTTTATGCCCATTCTGCCCTTAACACTTATGTAAACCAATTAAAAAGAGAAGATCGGAGGACTACGGCTTTGGTTCATAATTTCCAACCAAAATCCCACTGGTCTTAGTTATATCGCAATTTCCAAGGGTTTTGGAGCTTCAAAAATTTCCAACAAAAATGCCCCTCCTCTCTCTCTCTCTCTCCTCTCACAATCCTCTAGGGCTTGAAGCGCCATTGAAGATTTCTACAAGGTATGGCTGAATATGTCTAAGGATCTACCGTTGTGTCTGTTGATGCCCTATCTCTTCCTTCACCATTAGGAAGGATAAAGCAACAAGCAGTTTTCCGATCCATATAGGATTGCTAAACAAAATAGGGTAATTTGGAATCACCAACATGATATGCAATCTTCGGGACAAGATTTCACCCCAAACAAAGAGGATTTTGTTCGCTCCACGTCTAGTAGAAATCGTCAATTGCGCTCCAAGCCCTAGACGATTGTGAGATGATGGGGGAATTGTGGTTGGAAAGTATTGAAGCTCCAGAACCTATTCAATTGTGAAATGAAATGAAAGGGGGATTTCAGTTGGAATATAGTGAACCCAAAGCCCTAGTTGTGATTCTCTAATTCAATTAATTCTTCTTCTTTTTTTAAGCGGTTTGCTTAGACTTATGGGCAGAATAGGCATAAAGGTTCAAAAAATTCCTTGAAGTGGAAGTCATTAGTTTTAAACTATGGAATCTTGGATTCAAAATGTAGGTCCCTAGCTTTATGTTTCCCTACAATTAACTCCTTTCAAAATTAATTTTCACTGCTGTCTACTTTCAGCCAATATTTTAGAGTTTGTTGTTTTTTGATGATTTAATAAGATCGATGGTATAATGAGACCCTTTACCAAAATATGTAGGTTGGACTAATAATTCACCCTATTTTTTACAACTATCAACTCTCCATATGTACCTGTGACGTAGCACCAAGCATCTCTGCTATCTATGTTACTATGTACCACCTTACGAGAGTAGAGCATGGTGTTCTGGATCAACCAGCCAAAACATAATTCACTCCCCTAGTAGACCTCTCAAACCATTTAATCAATGTTCCTAATAACCACGTGTGCATATTCAGACATTTGCATGTATCAACACGAGAATTAGCATGCCACAAGCTAAACTTCTTCTCCCCCTTCATTCATCACCAGCAAAGGAAGAGGAAAAATGATTGTTTACATTTAAACTTGAGTAAACACAATAACAACAATGAATAGGCCTTACAGATCATCCAAGTCCTAGAAAATGAACACTCTTCTAAAGCCAACACATAGATCAGTAGATGGATCTGATATATAAAGCAAACATACTGCTCACATAGGCCCAATATGAGTTCGGGTATCAAACTATGTTATCTTCTTAAGAAACATTTGGAAACAACAATATGAGCTTCTCTAGCAGTCATTTCCACGTAAAGATCCATTTCCAACATAAGGATGTATTTAAATTTCATCAGATACTGCTTGTTAAAAGTGTAATAAAAATAATACAAACATAGCTCAAGCATCAAATAAAGAGCTTGAGCCTACCTCCAAATGCAGCACTGCCAGCAGAAAACATCAGCAATGGAGGAATCTGCCAAAACAAGAAACACGTCAGCGTCCTAATTTGCGTATATATATATATATATATATATATATATATATATATAGGAAATAGCAAAGACCAAAAGAATAAACAAAAATAAATATGATATGGATATTGGATAGTCATACCCCTACAACAAATGGAAGCCACTTGGGTCCCTTGACATGCTTCTGGACATACGGCATCCCTGAGATAAACCCAAATTAAGCACTATATGTGAATGAGTCATGTTAAGCACTATGTATATGTGAATGAGTCGGCACCGAAGGCGTTTTAGAATGGAAAAATGTAAGCACACCTGTGTTCAAACCATAAAAAGCACTAAGCATTGCACCTAATCCGCAGCCAGCCTACTCAACAATTGAAGGACGAGATAAGCAACCGAACAATGACAACAATAAAACGACAAAAAAAGAGTCACTTACACGAACAAATACAATAGGTAACAATGTGTTCAATATAAACCAGCTTAGCAACCAGAAGCAAAGATGTTTTTAAACGAGATGAGCAGAAACTACAAATACCAGCAATGCCACCTCCGCTGATGACACACAAGAAGATAAACATGAACAAAGATTACCTACTTGCTGGAGGTTTTTAAGACTCATTAGTTTAAAATCCTTCAAAGTACCAGCACACAGCTCAGTTAAGTATCCTATGTTTTTCCAGAGTTTGCTATAAATCCTAATTTAAACCAAAAACCTGGGAACTATAGTAACTGTTCAACGTCTCAGCCTGACAGATGACAATACATCTTTCGATGTCACTGCATCCCCATTGTCCCAAATGACGCAGATTAGCAAGGACTGGATATTCCATTAGAAGATCGAAACCAAATATGAAGCATAAGAAGTTAAGAACAACATATGAAAAGAGTAAAGCTTTAACGAGATATTCTCTCTTTCCAGAAGTTATACCCTTTGAGCAAAGTTTACCTCATCTTCATCTAGATGAAAATTACTTTGGCTTAAGGGTGTGTAAACATTCAGCAGATTTTTTTGTCCATTTCGTGTCTTAAAATCAATCTAGCTACAAGTACTATTGCATGCATTATCATAATAATGCCACGATATCACTACTCGTTCTTCAACAGCAGATCTGTTTCTCATGAGGATGCTAATTTTGGGTCTATCCAATTCTGGCATCCAGTGGTACAGAGAGAATTTAGTCACATTGACGGATGAAACTGAGGTGAAGTCCCTATTGGTGGCCAAAACACCTTGATTCAAGCCCATTTTGATCTCCATAGGATTCCTACCAGTATGGTTGATGACTTGATGTGTCAGAAAATATGCTAGACATCTTTAGTTGTATTTGTGTTTTTTTAGTGTGTACAGTTATTAGTATCTTCTAATACGCGATGCATATAAAACGATCTGAGTATGAAGGTAAGAGATACATACTTTAGTGTTGTATCCCATTTGTTAGGAAAAGAATACCGGATCTTACACATGTACAAAAGATAACCAAGTTCAACTGTACCACAATTTCAAATTAAGCTTCTCCTTTAAGGTTCCTATTCAATAACCATGCTTGAGTGTGTAGGAATATGTGCATATGGATGTGTGTGGAAGGGCACCTAACAAGTTGTAAAAACAAGTTAATACAGTTTTGGCTGAAAAATGACAGATCGCCTCTAAAAAGATTTAATCATTGGTTTCAAAATCAAATTTCCTGCCAATTTATTTTTTGTTGAAAATGTAGATGTGTTTGCTCACAAAAAAATCAATTCACTTGTTCAGAATGTAAATTACTTCTAGCGTAATCCAATTTTGTTTGTTGGATTCACCACTTGTTGTCAAACTCGGAATGTGTGACTGCGTGTAAATGGATGTCCGAGTGTTTGTATGTGCATCAGTGTGCGAGTGTGTCTGCTTGTGTTTTCGAAAGAGAGGGGGAGTAAATAAAGTACCACAGATGTGGCGCCATGTAAAACTGATGTAATGGTCCATTCTCCGTTCTCCTGCTTCAAATCCAACGAAAATCAATCAGGAAAACCATTTTGTACAGTAACTTCGTCTCTTAGACATATCATCGAACACATAATATGCATGATTCATGAACAAATTCCTATAGAAACGGGGATAGAGAGGGTTTAGGGTACCGAGTCAGAGTTTAGGAGAGAGAGACAGCGAGGACAGCGAGGAGAGCCGAGACCCGGCTTGATGGTTGGGTCGTAGTGTAGATTCCCCGCCCGTAACTTCTCTTCGTACACTTCTCGAGTCCCCATCCTTGAATAGTTGAATTGATTATTCTCTAGTCCCAATGGGATCGTGGAGAGAGGTACAGGTACTCGGAGTCCATGTTTGAAATTTGTATTTGTACGAGACTACGAGGTCTTAGTCTTACTCTAAAAGAGGTTTAAATCGTTGGGCCGCCTAACCCAATGGAATAAGGCTAAATAACAACTATCTATATTACAATAGAACTTCGATTAAACATGTGCAATTAGTAAATACTAATTAAGGGATATGATTGATTTTTTACCAAATTACTATGGCATAAATTAATTGATTTTTGTAAGTGTGTGAAAGACAATTAATCCAAATTATAATTCTAACTGTAAATATATTATAATAGAACTTGGATTACACATGTACATTTGGTAAATGCTAAGTAATAATTCATTTTACAGCTATTGTGTATAACTGTAAAGGCTTATTCTGTGGGGCCTGAGAGAAAAAAAACGCAGTCATGAGTGATAATTCATTTTACCATTATTGTTTTACAGTTGATTCATTTACACATTATTTGCTTCATTTATCCAGTCTATTCTCCGTTAACTTTCATAAATGAATTAATTTAATTTTAGTCCATTAGTAAGTTTTGAATATTTTTATTTTTTATTTTTAATTGTTATCGTAATTAACTTAATCAATTTAATTTTTTTCGACCCGCAATTTAGAATAAAAATAATTTAACAAAATCATAAGTTTTGTAATTTGAAATATTTTTTTTCTTTTTAACTTTTATCGTAATTAACTTAATCTATTTATTTTTTGTCTGACCCATTTTTTTTTGTTCGACCCGCAATTTCGTATACAAATTATTAATTAATCCCTCCGTTCCGGACAAAGAGGCCCTATTTGAAAGTCAATTTTTTTAAGAAAATAATACTTTTAGTAGTTCATTAATAATAAAATGACATTTACTATTTTACAAATATTTAGTTGTAGTTTCTTAATTGATTGTTATCGTAATCAATTGAATCTCAATTTAATTTATGTCTAAGTTTTGAATATTTCTATTTTAATTTTTTTCTTTTTAATTGTTATCTTAATTAACTTAATCAATTTTTTTTCGGCCCGCAATTTCGTATACAAATAAATTTAAAAAAAATCTTAAGTTTTGTAATTTGATATATTTTTTTCTTTTTAACTGTTATCATAATTAACTTAATCAATTTAACTTTTTTGATAATTAATCCCTCCGTTCCGGGCAAAGAGGCCATGTTTGAAAGTCAGTTTTTTAAAGAAAATAATACTTTTAGTCGTTCATTAATAATAAAATGACATTTACGGTTTTACAAATATTTAGTTGTAGTTTCTTAATTGATTGTAGTTTCTTCCCCATTAACGTGCATAATTAAATCAATTTAATTTTAGTCCATTGGTAAGTTTTGAATATTTTTATTTTTATTTTTTTATTTTTAATTATTATCATAATTAACTTAATCAATTTAATTTTTTTCGGCCCGCAATTTAGATTTAAAATAATTTCCAAAAAATTGTAAGTTTTGTAATTTGAAATATTTTTTTTGTCTTTTTAATTGTTATTGTAATTAACTTAATCAATTATTTTTTGTTCGACCCGTTTTTTTTTGTTCGACCCGCAATTTTGTATACAAATTATTAATTAATCCCTCCGTTCCGGGCAAAGAGGCCCCGTTTGAAAGTCAATTTTTTTAAGAAGATAATACTTTTAGTAGTTCAATAATAATAAAACGACCTTTACGGTTTTACAAATATTTAGCTGTAGTTTCTTTATTGATTGTTATCGTAATCAATTGAATCTCAATTTAATTTATGTCTAAGTTTTGAATATTTCTTTTTTTTTATTTTTATTTTTAATTGTTATCGTAATTAACTTAATCAATTTCATTTTTTTCGGCCCGCAATTTCATATACAAATAATTATTTTAAAAAAATTGTAAGTTTTATAATTTGAAATATTTTTTTCTTTTTAACTGTTATCATAATTAACTTAATCAATTTAATTTTTGTCCGGCCCCTTTTTTTTTATTCGGTCAGCAATTTCCTATACAAATTATTAATTAATCCATCTGTTCCAGGTAAAGAAGCCCCATTTGAAAGTTATTTTTTTAAAGAAAATAATACTTTTAGTAGTTCATTAATAATAAAATGACATTTACGGTTTTATAAATATTTAGTTGTAGTTTCTTAATTGATTGCTATCGTAATCAACTGAATCTCAATTTAATTTATGTCTGGCTTAGATTTATTTTTTTATAACAAAAAAATGTTCGTAAGTTTTGTAATTAATTTTTTTAATTTTAAATATTTGTATTTTAATTTTTTTTTCTTTTTGATTGTTATCGTAATTAACTAAATCAGTTTAATTTTTGTCCGAAAAAAATTTGTTTATAAGTTTTGTAATCAACTTTTATAATTTTGAATATTTGTATTTTAATTTCTTTATTTTCTTAAAAGTTGTGCTTAGTTTCTCTTATTGGTCTGAAATCTTTGTGATTTCTATTTCGAAATAATATTTTGTTAGTTCACTATGTTTTATTCAATTTATTTTATGGTTTTTGTTCGCGAAGATTTTCATTTTAAAGTTTATTTCAATTAACAGATGTTGGGTTGGTGTGTGTGTGTGTGTGTGTGAGAGAGAGAGAGAGAGAGAGAGAGTGTGTGTGTGTGTTTAGATGCTTAATTATACTATTTTAAGATGAGTTATAAACTTTTACAGCCAATAAAATGTATCATGTCTTTAGTTTTCAATATGTTGTTGTGTAATTTACATTAATAAGACGCCTACAAAATCTCAAGGATATATTAATTTATTTTCATAATGCTCGGTTTATACATTGATCACGCTCATACTGGCACCATGCCATCGACAGGGGCACGAGTTTATTTTTATAGAATGCTGCACATTTTCTCATTGTAGTGGTTTCATTTGTTAGAGCATGTGTATTGGTTTCCATTGATTTAATTGTCATTTTTTTACTTTTAGGATTAATTAATTTTGATCAAATGCATCTTCGTTTGCCTGTTATATTTTGTATGATAATATGTGGGAGGATTCGAGTTTTGTAGATGAAGCAGAAAATTTGGTTAACTGAATGTATTTGAATTTTTTTTGTCTCAGTGGAAATAATGGACAAAGTTATTACATCTTATGTTTCCAAGCCAACCCAAAGAACCATCAGAAGAAAAAGATTGAGTTTTCGTTATTGAGAAAATAATAAAATTTTATTTTCGTATTTTAAGAGTAGTTACAATTAAAATATTTATTTCTTGGTTTTCTTATGAAATAAATATCGAAGTAAAATGCTTTATTTTGTTAGGTATTTGGATTTTATCCCATTTTCGTTGTGTAGTGTACATATATCCAACCCCTACAAATTATAAGTAAATATTAATTCATTTCTACATTATCTGCTTCATTTATTGATAAGTTCCCAAACTGGCGCCGTGCCATCGGCACGGGCAAGAGTACTAGTCTATATTATAATTAAGCTCAGTTTTTCTGAAAAGTTAACTACTGGCCAGGATTCATTTTTACAAAACAAAACTACTGGCCAGGATTAAGTCTTTCTAAAAAGTTAACTATTTGTCAAGATATTGCTAGATTTCGTAAATCCCGGTAACAATATAGGAGATATCCCGTGCCAGGATTAAGTATTTCATTCTTACTTTTCATTTTCCTTCTCTCGTAATATCCCGTGCTAGGATTAGGTCCCAAAGAACTCCACCTGCAACACCACCTACGACTCTGATACCCCCTCCACATGCATCTCAAATTCCACCTCAAGATATGCCTATACTATTGTACGATGATATGTGAGAGGATTCGAGTTTTGTAAATCAGGTGATATGCTTTTTATATTTTAATTAATCTCTTATATGCATAAAATATAGTACAATTAATTTGTCTTAATCTTATTTATCTCACGTGTAGGTGAAAATACTGGACAAAGTTATTGCATCTCGATTTTCAAAGCCAGACATTATTGTGAAGCAAGAGCCTCCAGAAGAAGATTAGATTGTCGTTATTGAGAAAAAACAATACAATATTGTTTCTACATATCAATTTTTTTTCTTTAACAATATTGTTAGTATTTCCTTTTCGAGGTCAGGCTCCTCTATCATCCCTCCAATAAGGGCAAGACCGGTTCTCCCCCTCAAGTTTGTTATTTAATTTCTATTAATAAAATCTAGTAGGGTACCGCCCCTGTTTTCCTAAAAATAAAAATACTAAACTAACTTTTAAAAAAAAATTCTCATTGTTGGATGATCATATTGTTTTAATTGATTACCGAGAGGTGTTAATTTTAAATTGGTTATTTTGAATACGACATCCCCATCTTGACGCCGTGTCATAGGCACGGGCACAAAATCTAGTTATTATCAAAAGAACCAGTGCCGAGCACGGGCTCCATAACTAGCTAATTTATAATAAACCATACCTTCATATCTCTTCTTTCATGTACATAATCAACGAATAATTCAAATCGATACATCTTCGATGCATCCCAAATCTAAATCGATGCATCCCAAATCTAAATCGATGCATCATAATTTATAAATGACGCGTCCATATTTAACAACGAACAAATTCATGTTCTGGCATTTCATGGAACAGTTTACATGCATATCAACACAAATATAAACTGAGTCTATTTTCAATCGCACACAAACACAAAGAAAAAGAATAAGAAAACAACGTGGGAACTGAAGAAGAACAAGAGTGGGAAGTTAGGGTCGTGAAGACATAGTTGTGTAGTAACCACCGTTCTTCTTCACAACCCAAGTTCCCACTCTGTTTCATCTTCATCTATAACTACCATACCTTCTTTTTTTTTTTTTTTTTTTTTTTTTTTTGCGTTTTCAAGTAGACAAACTCAACGAAGACGGGGAAGAAGATGAAATTTATATTGTTTAAGTGAATGGGCATTATAGGAACAATTAAATGAAAGTGAACTTTTCTGATTAACAAAAAGAAAAAAGAATACCATGCGGTTGCAATTTTGGGAAAATGACTTGCTCACAATTTCTCGAAAAAGCAATGCATGGTATAGATGTAAATGCCTAATTTATTAGATTTAATTAATTTTTTGGTCCCTCATACAAATAATTTATTTGGTCCCTATATTAAAAAATTAATTTGTTTAGTCATACATGTTAATGTTTACCATCAAATTCCCCCATTACCCCGTTAACGTTAAACATTTTGTTATTTTTTTTTTCAAAATGAACAAAGTACCTTGTCTGCAACGGAGTACAACACATTGAGCTTCATAAATTTCATTTCCAATATTTTTCATTATATTTGATTTTGGGTGTATGCGAAGACAAGATTATATACAAAAGTAAAAGTAATTTATGTACAATCTATACACCTTGATTCTTCAGAGACGTCTTTCCTCATTTCCTGTATGACAGCTACCTAGCTAACTGAATCATAAATCTAAAACAAAACAAAAAACAGAGTAACATCTAAATATTACCAACCACCAAGAAATGAGTAATATTCAAATATCAATATCAAACAAAATAGAGTAATGTTCAGAGATAAGATAAGAAAGCTAAGCTTCTACTTGGTTGTTTTCCTCTTGATGATAGCAACTATCTAACATGCTTGCAACTCTCGCTGCACAAACAAAGGAGCTGGAAAGCTACTTACAGAGATCCACTGGCACAAATAACTTCTTTTAGATCAACGCCAATACGGATGTAATTTCTGTTGGTCGTCATTCACTATAATTGTTGAGAATAAGATGGCTCGATTACTCAGGCAATTTGCCAGTTCCCTCCGAGGTTTTGGACAAGGCGGTCGCTTAACATTGGTGCTAGGCGATCGCCTACTCATGATTGTTTCAGACCGATCTACTGGAAAATTGGAGATCGCTTACTCTTATTGTTTCAGGCCAAGCTACTGTAAAATGCGTGGTCGCCTAGTGTCGAGGACTAGGTGACCGCCTAGTCCCGTTCTCAAGTTTCGTATGGTTTTCTTAAGTAAAAGGTTTTAGGGTTTCTATTGTATCCATATAAATAGTGGTATCCCTAAAACGTTTTTAAGGTTGGCTCTAATAAAATTTCGACAGTCTGTTAATCCCAATATCTCTCTTATTTACTATTGATCTTATTAAACTCTGTTAATTTGTTTGTAAAGTCTTATTCTGTGCGCAACAATAATAAACTATTGGTCACTATTCTTCATTCTCCATTCTCTCCCTCCACCGTCGGCAAAACAAGCCCCAATTTTCGGTCTCTAGCTCCATCTCCAGCCATCGATTCCAACCATGTCTCGCTAATTTTTGGTTTTTGCCATCACTAGTCACCACTTTGTCTCTAACCAAGTCTCTTTCCCTTCGTCATCATCACCATCTCCAGTTGCCGCCCTAACTCCGGCGAAGACTTGTGGAACGTATGTTTGTGTCAAAATCGAGATCAAGGTTTTAGATCTATACAGAGATAGAGAGAGACATATAGATAGAGGGAGGGAGGGAGAAGTGTGTAGAGGAGAAAGCTTGGCACTGGGTGTAGGCAAAAGGGAAGGTTTCGGTGGAAAGGACGACGACACCGGTAAGAGAGGGATCGTGAGTTGAGGAGGAGTGGATCGAGGTGAATTTAGGAGATGGAGAACAGTGTGGAGGACAAGATAATGGAGGTAAGGAAAACGATTTTGGAATTTTCTTTGATTTGGGCAGTGAGCCTGATGAAGAGGAATAATGAATCTGAATATTACAATTATACCCTCATTTGTGTATTAACTCAACTAAGGATATTTTGGGCATTTTGAAAAAAAATGATGGAAAGTTGAACACTAAAGGGGTGAGGGGGAATCTGATGGTAAACGTCAATATTTAGGACCAAACGAATTATTTTTTTAGTATATGGACCAAATAAATGGTTTTTATAAAGTCGAGGGACCAAAAAATTAATTAAATCAATTTATTACTCATTGTATTGAACAAAACTTATTTAATGCCACTGTTGATAAGGGTAAGATACTTAGGACAGTAGGACTCACCCTTTGGTCTTTGTTTTTAGGGTTAATTGCACTATTGGTCCCTTGAGTATAGGTCATTCACAGTTTTAGTCTCTGAACAATTTTTTTTTTCAAATCTAGCTCCTTTGAGTATTAAATTTTTCAGCGATAGTCCTTTTGATAGATATCGTTAGTATAATACCGTTAAATTATCCATGTGCATTTTCTAAGGACTAAAATGATTTTTTTTCAAACCTAACTTATATCAAAATTTATAATTGAATCCCTAGAGTTAAAAATAAAATGATACTAGGGCCTTCTTCCCCAATTTTTTGGTAAACCTAGTCTACTCTCAAATCCAAGCCGAGAAGTCAACACCACCGCAAATAGTCCAAAAAGCTACTCCATTACAAACCAACTACCAGATGTACGACGACCCCTCCCCTCCACATCAATAATCCAAGTGTACGCACAATACAAACAAAACCCTACTGAAACTTTAAACTCACAAATCCATTAATATAATCTTTCCACTGCTCCCCCTCTTTATGATCGAATAACAACACTCTATTGTATATTATTACAATTTACTATGGCTTCTCTCTACAAACCCAATCAAATCCCCCTAAATCACTTACTTTTCCTAGCTCCTCCAATGGTTTCAATTGGGTTCTCTCTTTTATCCCTACCCATCCCAAAATCTTCCTTTAGCCGCCAAAACATAAAACCCGCGGTGGCAATGACACTGGCTGCGGCTACTACGATCTTTGGGTTTAAGAATTTGTTGGGCTACTATATCCCCTCGTTCTTCGTCTTTGATTTAATTTGATTTGGAAAAACCCACTCTGTTGTTCGTGATAACCTTAGTTTGTTTGTTTGTTTTTTTGTATCTGTCGCCGCTAATCGTATGCACAAAAATCCCACCGGCCACTGCTTTCTTCATTCACAATTACATTCATTATTAGAGAATAATTCTATAATATTCACCACCTTTGTGCTGTCTCTAAGCACATCGTCGCACTTAATGGCAAGCATTTGAAACATTGATGTTGGTTTCGTCGAATTCAGAATGCCACTAAGCTCCGTCGACCCAACAATCCAGTCGTCCAGTCACAAAGCTTCATCGATGACGACAAGGAGGCTATTGTAATCAGCATGACCCATATCACATTGATGAGTTTTGTAGTAAACATTGAACCCAAATTTTTATTCGGCTTGTTCCAAGAGTTTAGATGATTGTATGACTATGGTAGAGTAGTAGTCTTCATAATATGGTCTACATTTGGATGCTTAGATATCAAATGGATTGAAAAAGTTGGTGGGTTTACAAAAAAAATTGGGAAAGAAGGCCTTAGGGTCATTTTTTTAACTCTAGGGATTCACTCATAAGACCACGATGGAGACATTGAGTAAAAACAATAACAAAATTGAAAATCAAATCTAAGAAAATCACTACAAGAAAACTGGGCAACAGCAACGGAAATTCGCAACCGAATTGAAATCGGTTGCAAGTTGAAAGGCAAGCTACGAAATCTAACGTGCTATTTAATTTTTAACGGACAACAACGGAAACTATTTCGGTTGCAATACTTTTCGTGGGAATAATTGGAGGAACTATGCCGCCAAATTAGAAACAAAATTTGCAACTGATGCAATTCTGTTTCAAGGTTATCTTTCAAGTTCTGTTGCATGCTAAATGGAGGAAACATATGGCGCCTAAATTGCAACAAATTTGTAACAATTTTGAATTTTTATTTTATTAAATTACAATACCTATATAATAGAAAAACCTAAACCTATCCTAAATTAATTAAAACCCCCAATTTTCACACCCATCGTTTTCTCTCTCTCTCGTGCAACCTTTCTCGGCCGGTCTCTCTCCTTCGGCCTTCTTTTCTTAGGCTGTTGTCGTCTTCTTCCAGCGCTACACCTCACGCCGTCATCCTCACTCTCGGAAAGGAGTTTGGTCGATTGATTTTAACGATTTCACTTCCTCCGAACAAGGTATTCTCTCCCCCTCGATGTAGAGCTATGTTCAACTGAGTTTAAGGATGTCGTCTTCTTCCCTTTTTAGTAATTGATGCGTGTTAATTCTCTGTTTAGAAGCTAATATATGATTTGTTTGTTTATTGTCCCCAATTCTTTGATTCAGTGATAATGATTAGATTAGTATTATGATTAGATTGATAACCAATGGACTTGAATCTTTAATAAATTATATAGTTGTAATCATCTTGCCTCATTTTGCTATATGTTCTAGATGTGCTAGGCTTTATGTGTTATGTTTGTGGTTTTGATCACTGTGTTATGTTATGATAAATTAGTAATACTCCCTTCTCTAGGGAAATCAATAGGAGTAGAGGTGATTAGAAACTTCTGACAGAATAATTCAATTTGAATGCAGAAGTAAAGATGAAAAACAAATGGATAGCTCATCTTTTTTTTTTTTTAGAGTACACATCTCATAGTTGATAGTTGGTATAACAGGAAGCCAACATTGGTTTCCTCTCCAACATAGATGACAAACTTTAAACAAACACATCCTAGCACGAAACAAGATAAAAGTACAGTGCATACAGAGGTTTTCCTCGTAAATTAGATAGCTAATCCACATTTCAACCTCAATTTTTTTTCCACATGATTAAAATCGAAAGATTTGAACATGGCCCCTCCCTCCTTGGATTGGGTATTTAGTCTCCTTACCAGCGATGAGCGAAGACACCACTATTTCGAGACCCCGAAAAGGCTCATCAGTCTCCACAAGAACCATCTTTGCAATGGACGCCGAACAGCGAAGAAATAGCTCATCCACATGGCATATTGCTCCGGTTTCAAATAACTCAACGAGCGGCTTTAACTCGCCACTCCGGCATTCATCATAAGAACAACATAGTCTCCATCTTCTATTGTTTCTTGAAACCGCGAATTATTTCAAACCCTTCTTCATCCAATGGGGCACTCATATACTCATCGAGGGTGATCTTGGGAGCAATGGACTCGTTTGAGAAAAGGCACGGATGATAGATGAACGTGATACAGGGTTTTTAACATAAGAAGAGAGAGGCGAAGGGTTATGGTCAATGACATAAACATTGAAATCCTGAGGATGGATAGGATAATTGGGTTTCAATGCTTTTGCAATGCTAGAGTGAACCAACTCCCTTGCACCTATGTTAATATAAATCAACCTATTTCTCGAGGTTAATGGATAGCTCATCTAACGTTATCAATTTTGCTGAGTGTAGCCTTTTGCTGAACAATGGATAGCTCTTCTGCATCTGTTTAATAAGGAGATGAAGAAACACCTAGACAAACAAACTTTGGAAACACCTAGACAAACAAACTTTGGATCACTTGCTTGCATCTGTATCAGTTTTGCTCCATCTCAGGTCATAGTGATATTTAGTTCGATTTTGTTTCTCTATTCAAGTAAGTGGCTGCTAGCTTGCTTCAGTGATTTTAGGTTTATACTGTACTGGATCATGTCATGAATGATTCAACTTGCAAATAAATCAATCAGTGCCGACAACACACTCCAACTTTGACATTTGACTACAATTGGTAATTAAACACTGGACCAACAACGTCTTGTCTCGATTCCTTGACACCGTTTGTATAGATCCCATTTCATTATTTCAATGTTATGCTCTGTGTGGAATCATACCCTTTGTTTGAAATATGCAACCTCCCTCAAAGATTTTATTGATATTTCTTGCACATGTCAAAATCATCAAAGCTAGTTTTCCCATTGTATATCCAAGAACTCATTTCAATTGACCAAATATCAATCTCAACCTTTTTTGATAGGAGACTAGGAGTAATACTTAACACCTATAGGTTATAACAAGTTTGGACCTAAATTCAAAGTAAAATATGCTACACTTAGAAATAATATTGCCAGTTTTAAGGAGAACTCACCTGAAGAAATCATTGCTCTAATGCCTGAAGGTCTTTGAGCACAATAGAAGCCAGTTTCTAAAGCACTTCAGCAGTTACATCTAGCACACCTTTAAAGATGGCATAATTCATTAGTTGAATTGATGACGAGAACCATGTTTTTTTTTTCAATTTTACTTGCATTTTTTAGCTATAGATTTACACCTATGTAGATTTTTAGCTATAACATTTCTACTCATACCCAAAGTTTGTACAATTTACGCGATAGTAATTTCGTCAGATATAGTTATATCTGAACGTATGACGTTTACATAATACGTGCAAGAGGCTCCAACCATTATGAGATTTAGGAAGGTCTCTAACCTATTACACTTGTAGATAGGCCATGTCCTAGAAAAGGAAGAAAAAAGTGTTAAGAAATAAAAATAAAAATGTGGCGTCTGCGAACCGACATGAAGGGAGTAACTAAGTATATTTGTATGGATCCGTCACTAACCATGTCTAAAAACTCGGTTGATATACTTTCAAAATGTAATAGCCAAGAAAGTTCCAAAAATCCGTAACAGTTTTTCCAAAATTTGAAATAGGATAAGAAATGGAAAAATCCTAAAAAAAGAACTTAATGGATAATTATCATCGAGGTAAGGTGGAATGTGGAAGCAGGCTTATGATTGAGTACTTGATTGATAATAGATAGAGATAGCAAATTGAAGTCTAAACAGAAGTGACAGAATGGCAATAAAGTTTTTGATAGAGTAAAGTGAAAATACCCTACCGGGTTCTCTGGATGAGATGTCTTGAAAAAGTACTCGAGGAAGATCCTTCACTCTTGGTGAATCGACCATCAGACACATCTGATTTGTTATCTATATCATTGTAATCTGCATTTGCATCGTCTGTAAGAGAATCAGAGTCTTTCCATCTATCATTATTGACAACATGTATTAAGTTACATCCTACGCCAGGGAAAAAAAACTCGCTAGTGTTCAAGAACAAACCTCAATGTTGTTCTTGGCGTTAGGCACTGGATTTGAACCTGCACATAGAAGAGAGAATTCTTGTTTATAGGTAGTGATATTTTCTATCCCAAACAAATTATCATCTAGAACTTTGGGGGCAAATAATTCCTTATCCCAGAACTAGAAAATGCATTAGGAAAAATCATGGTATAATCCAAATCCAGAATAAAAAATATTGTGATGCACAGAACTCCACATGGCAGGGCCTTTCAGACACATCCATGTCGTATCAAACTCGGGAAAGACTAGCGAAGCAACCCACTGCCACTGGGAAATGGGCTGTGAATGAAAGCTGAAAATATGTTCACTTAAGAAACACATACTGCAACTCAAATTGCTTCTTATGAGATGGGAAATAGTGCATCTGTCAATTATGCAGTAGGAATGCATTGGGAACACATACTAAGATAGGAGTGTCTAGCATATGCATTAGTGCAAACCATTTTATATAGACAAACATGAAAAAGGCACAATGAAGATTGCATAAACAGCATAAAAGAACTATACAATTAAAGAAATGCATCCAGATGTACTTCAGAATCTATGGAACATATGTGAGAATAATGTGACTGTTTACAGTTAATCAACTGAGGTTGCTCAGTGAAAATCTATAGCTAAAAATGCAAGTAAAATTAACGTCTTGTAACAGTGCCAAAAATAGAATAGAAACAAGGAAAACATCTTGTATAGTTTAACTTGTTCTTCTATCTTTGTCTCTTTTTTTCTTTTTATTTTCTTTTCCTGGTTCCATTTCTTCATGCTTGTGGAGGGAATTTTCGTACGTATAATTTCTCCAAATAAAAAAAACAGCATTTTAGTGCATGCAGTGTCGAGATATTTTTAAGTTGATGCAGATACATTGAGTTCTCACTAACATCTAAGCAAATTAACTTCAGTATAGTTACTAGCATAGTCAAATTATAGAAGAAGAAGAAAATGAGTACCTAGACATAAGGAAGCCTGATAAGTAAGTACTGGAGCAGAACCTGATTCAGTTGATTCAGTTGAACTTCATGTTGTAAATTATAGGAAAACTGTTTCTTGATAGTGTTTCTGCATTGCATTGTGAATTTGTGTGGGTGTTTTGAGTGTGATACACTTGTTGGAGTTGAGATAAGAATGCTTATTGTTGGGAATAATTGGGTTAATCTGGGTAATTCATGCTTGTTTTAATATGGTTATTGATGTTTGCTATGCCTTGCCTAATCTTTGATAGGTATAAATAAAGGTTTTATTGTTTGGGAATTCTGGGGTCCTAGTTTCTTCTCTGCTTTGGCCAAGTATAATAGAATTCTCTGAGATTCTTTCAGTTTCCCAGACATGAAGCACACTGTACAACACCACTGTGTGCACACTGTACAACACCACTGTATATATCATCCTTCTATAGGGAGTAGTGGATGCTACACTTCAAGACAGAAACAGAGTAAGCTGGAGTTACTATGGTTTATAATTCAATTCTGTTCTTCAATTAAATTTTGCAGCTTTCTGTGTGCTTGAAATTAATTCTGTATCAGAGGACTATTGTTCCATAAAAGTTACATATTCTTAATTATTGCTCTCTGTAATTTGAAAGCTGGCCTTAGCAATTTGATAGTATCAACTTTTACCTTTATTATTTGTCTTTGTATATTTACATAAGAGTTTGGCAAGCTAAAAGCTAAAAAGATAAGAAATTTATTCTTTGTTATCAACTCCAATCTAAGTAAAATGAAACTTATACAGTAACATTTAAAATAACGCTCTGACTAACAGATCTTATATGTAGTAAGATTCTTTTGTATTTACTGGGAAGTTCAATGTTTAGTGTTTCATTCTATGTAAGATTAATATCTTTTATATGTGCAGGTTGATTGTGGTTTTGCAAGAAAAGACATACATATATGACATAAATAGTCTTGCTATTTTGGATACAGTTGACATAGTGCCAAGTGATATCTGATATTCTCAAGTTTTTGCCATAAAGATATAGTTAAGCACTTATTTATAGTAATTTTTGTCTCCACCATCACATTCACAATTAGTAACTATGACCTTCTCAAAGAACCTGTAAGCGTAGTAGAAACCAACACCAAACCGCAACTTTCGACTTTACAAAGCGTGGGTGGTTGATTGCCCGATCTTCTGGCCAGTTCATTAGTTTTCATTTTACGGAGTTCTGAGTCTTTACAAATATGGAAGAGGTAAAGATTTTGGCTCAGTAAAGTAGAGCTTAAACTTTTTTGAGGAGGTGTCATGTACATTCCTGATCTGAGATTTGATGAATAATAAATTGTTAGCTATCTTATTAAAGTTTAATGATTTGTTAGCCTTCTTTAGGGGTCCATTTTTCTACTAGTTGGCACCTATTTTTGTTCTAGTTATGACACTTTCTTACAGGTGCCTCCAACCTTCAGATTTGTGATGGATGGCGAAATGTCGGACTATTTTCTTGCGAAGGACTTGATCTTACAAATGCATTGTGGATTTTCCTGGGGCTTGGTGAACAATGCATAAAGTGTTTGAATAAAAACAATTAACAAGTTCCCCAGTCCACTTGTTTGCCATTCCCATCTTAGAAATCCCCTTATGCCATAGTTTACAACACAAAATGAGAGTTTTGGTTTGTCTTGTTTTAATGGACTGACAAGGCTCCTTTTTTTGGTATTTATATGAGTACATTGATAAACTTCCAATCCTTGTTGTATCTATAATATTTTCACATTGTAGATTATTGGTGAAATATCTGTTTTTGGTGCAACCTATAAGTCTATGGAGTTCGTTGGTTCAACTGTTGAAAGCTTAAATGTGAGTTTATTTACTACGCTTTTGAAATTACGTCGCATGCATTGATTTATCACATTCATTTGGTGCATATTTAATTTCCTTCCTTTGTGCTAAAAAGATGGAAGAAAGAATGACATTGTGCAACATGGTTGTTGAAGCTTGGGGGAAAGAATGGCATTGTCCCGACTGATAGTACTACTTTCAAGTACCTTGAGGTTAGTGTCATTGAATCTTTTCAAACGAATTTTTCGATAGGAAACTACACTCAAGGGTGCCTCTTTTACAATCTAGCTTTTTTGTTTTATCGAGAAATGCTCGATTATCCTACGCATTGATTTCAATGAAGTTTATATGGATAAGACTTGCACTTTTATTTTTTCTCCCCTTCCCCTTTGTGCTTTCACAGGACAAAACATCTTTGCCTTATGAACCAGTTTACAGTGATGGGAAAGCCAGGTAATTTTCTTTGTTCCTGCCCAGTTTTCAAAACATCTGTAATTTCTTTAAATTCATCCACTTGAATAGCAGGGACAGCAATAGGCTGGACATTTACAGTATGTGTATCCTTTGGTGCAGCCTCTGTTACCTCAAGTAGTCTAAACGTGTGAACATGGGATGGAACATAATTATGTCATTCTAGTCCCCACCTTGAGATAGGGAAGAAAAGTACAAACACATTCCTTGTCTCATTTTCAGACATAATGCCCTCATTACTTGCACAAGCTGCGTGAAAGCCCTGATCTCATTCAAGCTCCTACCACATGGTGTTCAGCTCTATAGAATAACAAACATACTTATGCTTCTGTCTAGTTCAAAACCTTCTTCAAGACTATTAATGCATATATTATTACCTCTTTGATAATTTTTTTTTGATAAGTTCCTCTTTGATAATATGATGAAAACATACTAGGTAGTAGGAGTCAGGTGCAGTTTAAACAATCTAGTTTCTTACATGATTGAAGGAGCTTGAATGAGCTTTTGTGACTTGTCCATGAGGTTGCATTCAACAAGTTATAGATTTGATTCTAAAACTTTCAGCAAAGTTCTTTCACAGACAGTTGTGACAAAGAACAAGTTGACAATCTTAGGAGAAAGAACAAGAATTCAATTTTTTTTCCTTTTGCCTTCTTTTTTTCCCAATAAAATCACCTCCTTTCACAATAAAATCACGAAAGGAGGGTGTTGGACTTCATTTATATATTGGAAATGGAACTCCTAATCCAAAAAAAAAAAAAAGCATCACAGTATGTTATTCAACTCAACTGGATTCAAGGAGTTTTTATCTCAACTATAGGTGGGGCTGGTGATAAGGATCAGGACGGGATTAGAATAAGAACTTAGAACAAGAAAGAAGTAGTGAACCTACCCTCGTGAGGGATAATAGAAACACACACAAAGCTCACAAGCTTGTTCCTGAACTAACATTGAATTCTATTTAACTTTGAGAGTTTTGATCTTTATTTATCTCTGTTACAACTCTCATAATACGACTAGGACTAGGTCTATGACTACCAACTATGAAATAACTTTAATAGTCTCAACTACTCCCTACAGAAACAACTCTATTAATAAAAACAATAACTATGTTAATAAACTAACTCTTTGCTGGATAATTCATTTGTAGTAATGATGATGCATCTGTAATGAAACAATTGGAATAATAATATTATTGATATGTTTCTCTTCTCTGTGACTCTTCCTTCCTTCTTTGTCATAGTAAGATGATCTAATTTCCTTTCAGGTTGGTAGTTCCGCCGCAGGACGATGGTGTCAAGTTTCCTTGTGTCGCTATTGGGATTAGGAATGCAATTCAAGGGAAATTTGTTGTGGGTGATGATGGCCCCACGTGGAAGAAAGTGTCTGACAATGCTGCAGAAATGGAGCAAATCAAAACTGATTTCAAGCTAATGCAAGAGGAAATTCGGTCACTTAGAGCCCAACAACCTCCACCAACGTCTATGTAGTTTAACAGTTAGACAATGTCTTTTGTTAGTCACTTAGAGGATCTCACTTTCGTGTAATCCGACACTTCGACAATGACTTTTGAATGAAATGCTTAAACTTGAGTTGTTTTAAATGTTTGATTTTAGATTTATTTTTTTTGTGAAATGTGAAATATGAAATGTTCAATCAGGTTCGATTATATATATATATATATATATATATATATATATATATATATATATATATATATATTATATTTGCAATAATAATTTTTTAAAAAAATTTCAATTACGAACTTGCAACAGAAATATATAAACATTGTAATGGAAAAGTCTGTTGCAAAAATGCAACGAAAAAGTCTGTTGCAAGAATGTAACAAAAATGCAACGAAAAAGTCTGTTACAAGAATGCAACAAAAAATGCAACGAAAAAATGCATTTGCCGAATGCAACAAAAAATGTCTATTGCAAGAATGCAACGGAAAAAGTTTGTTGCAAGAATGCAACAGAAAAAATTAGTTGCTATTTGCAACGGACATCAACTACCCTTGGAAGCACATTTGCAACCGAAAAATTTGAAATTGCAACGCTCGATTTTCGTTGCAATATCATGCAACGGAATACATTCGGTTGCATAAAATTTGCAACGAGGGTTTTCCAAACGGAATTTGCAACGAACTTTTTCCGTTTCAATCGTCTAATTGTAACATAATTTCATTTTTTGCAACGGAATTTTCCGTTGCTATTGCCCTGTTTTCTTGTAGTGAATTAAATTAGACCCCCACCCCCACCCCCACTACATTGTCCCCTTTTGATTCCTCCTTGCAAATCAAATCAGAAAATCAAGAACTCATTGTAGTCAATTATTATGCCAGATTGAGTAGACCGAGAAAATAAGACAAGGAAAAAATGTGTTATGTGGGTAAAGCTACCACGATCTTCATTTTTATTACCAGCTCCTTCGTCACAGAGTTAATCACAAATCCCAAAATTGTTCCAGTGATTATTGCCACCAGACCCCCGTCGCCTTCACTAACCCATATCCTCAGAGCCCAAATTTTAACCTAGTCCTAGCGTCGCCGCCTTACTCGAATCCTAGCTCCACTCCAACATACAGTGTATGTATTTCATACATAGCAAGAATGTCAAAATTATTCTCGAGAACCACTTTGAGGAAATTTCCAGCCCCAGATCCCATGTCTCTCTCTCTCTCTCTCTCACACACACACACCTACTAATGGCCTTTTTTGTCTTCAAAACAATCTCAAAATCTGAGAGGAAGAAGAAGAAGAAGCTAGTGTTGAGGGGGTTTCAATCAGATGCTTGGGCAAGGGTTCAGAAAGAGAGAGAGAGAGAGTAAAGTGTGTGTCGAACAAGGAAGAAAGGACAAGGGAAAGGTAAATGGGAAAACATATGTGCGCTGTATATTGGGGAAGAAGGCCTTTATGTCTTTTTTCAAACCCTAGGGACTCGATTGAAAATTGTGATATGAGTTAGGTTTGAAAAAAATAATTTTAGCCCTTACTAAATGCACATGAGACACATAGACGACTTAATGGTATTTCTCTAACGATATCCATCAAAAGAACTGAGACTGTAAAAATTTAAAACTTTTAGGATCCAATTGTTACGAAAATTTCTTAAGAGACTAATGATAAAAAAACTCAAAGTCAAAGGACTAATGGTGTGGTTAACCCTCGTAACAACTAACAACCTCAATAACGCAAGTGAGGATTAATTTCATATCCAAGGTACAAATAAAATGTGTTGATAGAGAAGTAAACTACGCCCTCATTCTCACGATAACCATCCTTGTTAATTATATTTGGGTTTTAAGAAATTATTTGGCTTTAAATTATTTTCCTCTAATTCATCACGAATGATATCAAATCAGTAGTATGAAATAGAGTACCTTTTTATTTTGCAGTAAAATTGATCTAAAAAACCTTAATTAATGGAAAATAGATAATTATTAAAGGTAAAAATTTAAATAGGACGGTCTGACAGATAATTTTTAGAAGACATATTCTCATTAACTACTCACCATATGTTGATAAGTTGAGCTGTGAGACAATGAGATAGGTATAATCGGTACATAATTATTGCTAGCAGAAAAAAATACATAGGAAGCAACAAAAAGCAATTTAAGATTGTCAATAATGAAGTACATAAACATCGTACTCCACAACAGCAACTGTCCTATCTATAGAGTGAGTCTTTGCATGTGCATGGCCACGAGCAAACCGGAAAAGCCCACTCCCTCCGACAATCGGCATCTCTCTCTCCGGCGAAGACACATCATTCCTCCCCAATATACTCAAAGTGCTTCCATTATACTCCCCTTCAACAAATACATAATTTAAAACCATTAACAAACCTAATTCTTTCAAGTCCGCGGATGCATAAATCCCTTGTGCTCTTCCTACAATCTTCGAGCTCGGTTCTGGCCCCACGGTCAACGGATCGTCGATCATGACAACAGAGCCGAACTCGGTGAGGGAAGTGTTTGTCATTGGTGCTTGGGCGACTCGAAACGCCGTCTGGTTTGGGCCACTCACTATGTCATGGAAGTAGAAGTGAAGGTGGCTTACCTTCTCTCTCTTGAGCCCAAATGAATTTTTTGACAACGTTCTCGAGAAAGGTTGTGATTGTATGGTTATGAATAGAGAGGAAATGAGAATGAGGATGATGAAATTGGTGGATGTGATGTTTGGGAAGACTTTGGCCATGATGAGCAATTGGTGATTTGAGAGAGAGGATGGGAAGTGAGAGAAAATGGTAATCTCAATTTGAAGATTTTAAAATTAGTTATATTTATCACGGTTTATAACAAATAGTTTATTATTCTATTTTGTGATATTTCATTTAAATAGTCTATTTTTAAAAATTAAGATATAAAAATATCATATTATTATTAATTAATTACTAAAAATGTCATTTTTATTAAATAAAATTGTCTTTCCAATAGGAACTCTTTACCAAAAATGTAGATAATAGTTTTGACTTAATGCATTTTTCAAAGACAGTTTTAATGGGTACTTAATTTGGTTAAGAAAAGAGGTGTTATCATATGTGTCATGATTGAATTGAAAAGTGATGAGAATTGAAGAGTTTCAGTCAAATTAAATTTGTATAAATTATATAGGATAAAATCTAGTTTAATTAAGCGATATTTGGAAAAAAAAAACAAAATATTTTATCATTTTACAGGAAGTTGACAAGTTATTTTCACTCGTAAATCTTTATCATAAAGTTGCTCGTAAAACTATATACTAAATTTGTTTTATCTTATCAAATTAGCTTTATGATTTTTATCTTATCTAATTAGATTTATGATTCTTATCCAATTATATTTCGGATTCTTATCTAATTAGATTTAGGATTCTTATCTTAAACTAATCAATTTTAGAAAAATAATTTTTTTTACCATTTTGAAGGTAACACATGGCAGCACATAATCTCTTTAAAACTTTTAGTTTTCCATATAAAATCATCACATGGCGGCAGCGACTTAATTATGTTTTAGTAATAGTTAATAGATTGAAGTCAATTAAATTATACTTCCTCCGTTCTAGATAAATGTTTCTAGTGGATAAAACACGAAGATTAAGAAATGTAATTAATGATAGATTGTAAAATATGTTGTGATAATAATACTCATCACACACACACACACTCTCTCTCATTAGTTTTAGTTATGTACATATTACATTCACACTCTCTCTAGGATATACAATAATGATAGTATTGAATGAAATGATATATTATAAAGAATGGTAGAAAATTTACACACCAAAAACCTTTAAAAATATTAGTTGGAACCAAAGTTTTAAAAATCGTTAGACGGATGCTAGGTAGCACCTATAGCACCTAGACGGGGCCAAGGCGAGTAGATGAATTAAGACATAATTACATTATTTTTTTTATGCTTAATGATAAATTATAACATTATTAATTAATAAATATTAAAAAAAATTAAATATACTAATAAATCTAACAATATCAAAACAATGATAATAAAATAACAAAATACTACTCAGTATTAGTAGTAATATGTATAGAATGTGATTGGAAAAAAATATTCTAATCTAACCTATCTGTTAACCTATTGCCGCCGGTCCACACCAAACCCACAAATACAAGTTACTAAACGGTCAACCACGGTCACATCCCTCTTTTTCTTTTACTTTTATGACTCCACTCTCTCTCTCTCTCTCTCTCTCTCTCTCTCTCTCTCTCTCTCCCTCTCCTTTTACTTTTAAAACCATGGAAGGAGTGTTAATCAAAACGATGTGTTTGGTAGGTGATGTGTTATGTGTGATGCGGCCTATGAGGCATGTTTATTTATCATTTCATGTGTAGTATGTGATACGTTAAGCATGGGAGGATATTCATTATTCAATTTCCGATGGAAAAATACTGCATTTGACCCAAAATAAATAATATTTTTATTTTAAAAATTACTTCAAATTAAACGATGTTATAGGATTTCAAGAAAAAATTATCCACATTCTACCAAACGTGCTCTTATTAATGGAGTACTTCTTAATTAAATGTTGTGTTGGGGATGAAAAAATAAAATGATAGTAGGAAAGATGTTAAGAGGAAAAACAAAAATAATGAGTATATCTCCTGTAAGACGGTCTTACGGATCTCAATTCGTAAGATGATCTATTTACTCTTTCGCAGCTCAACCTATCAACACACTGTAAGTTGAGTAAAGATGATCCGTATTACAAAATATATCCGTAAAACCATGTTTGCCCGGAACGAAAGGAGTATTATTTTAGCGGTGTGATGCATGCTACATAATATTTAATCTACATTTGCATTGGAGAGATCTTTTTTTTTCTCTTAAGCGAGAATGAGAAGAAATCGAATCTGAGACCTCACACTTTGTGAAGCATTATCTCTACAACTGAAACACCCTTTATGTAACGCCCCAAACTCGGTACCGACACCGTGGTCCCACAATTTGGCTATGTCACCATTACTAAATACTAAACCACAAAATATCTAAAATAAAACATTACAATTTTTCTAACCAAAATACATTACTGTCTATTACAATCCCAAGATGTAATTGGCTCCACTAATCCCAAAACAAATAATTGTTTATTTAAAATAACCGTAACAGAACGTCAAAGCTAAGGAATTTATTCTTGCACGAGTCACCCTCCACACGGTCCACTCGAGCCCAAAAGGGTCCCAAATTTACTTACGACCTGAAGAAAAGTAGAAAAGGGTGAGCGAACAATGTCCAGCAAGTTCATATACAACCCCTCCGATTTCTAAGGAGGAGTTGACCACAAGAATTATATTTTTGCAAAAAAATCAAATAGTTTCGATAAGACCAATAATTGCATCAACCAGTTGTAGAAACAGTAAAATCAATTACAAATATTAACCAGAAATTCCAAACGAAAGATAAAGCTCAAAACAAATACGAGATATCCAATTGCCGCCAACAGTCCCATACCGACTGAAAACAAGGAACACATGTAGACTCCATGATCACTTAGGTGGTCAATTCGACCTAGCTGACTACCCCAACAGGCCTGAAGGTATATCCGGATAACCTCACCACATGTCCAGTGGTGTTAAATAATTTCATCGTTTCATTAGTGTTACATATTTCACGTAACAATTTATTTTACTTAGTGATCACGGGAGAGTTCCAATAAAGTCAAACGTCCAAAAAATATATGAAATTCATTTTCTAATGAATTGATATTTCAAAGAAGTCAAACAAGTGTTACAAAAATTACAAATTTCGGAGTATGAACAAAAATAGGTTCGACGAAATTCAAAGCAAATATCGGCGAGTGTCGAGCATACGTTTACAAGAAAACGTTAAGACATGCAATAAAATCATAATGAAAACCTACTGAATAAAATAGAATGATCAAAATACTTAAGAAGTATAATCTCTTACCTTATTATCTTGTGAGTAACGAAATAAAATCACCAAATCTCGAACGAAGCGTTAACTCCTCTTGCCCAAATCTAAAAAAAATTCACATCAAAGCTAAATTACTTTACCAAATACTTTATTAGTATCAAGTAATTAACCAAAATTTAATAAATAAACCTTATTCACATATATCACCATCTCTCCCCCTTTTTCTTTTCTTCTTTTGTTTATTATTCTCTCCACCCGTCCCATCCATAACCCAATTTGGGATTAGCTTGTTCAGCAACAACCACTCACCAATGCTTAAGCCACATAATTTTTATACATTTTATTCCCTCACCCAACTCCCTCTCAAAAAGTCAACAACCTCTCATTCTTATTATCCCTTTCTCCCCACACTGTCTCTGCTTCTTCTTCTTTCCTTTTTTTTCATTCCCTTTTTTTCTTTCTTTCTTTCAAACCAGCTCTTTCTCTTCTCCTTCTTTCAACACTATTTTTTTCCCTTTTATATACCCAGATTAACACCGCGACGATTCCCAATTCAAAGGAAACCCACACAACTATCAACTCAACCGAAGAGTCGATTCTAGAAACTTGAAATGGAAGAATCAATGTCTAAACCTTCACCAAAACTCGATCTCGTCCGCCGGAGATTTAGTGCGTCGCCAATTTCTTCGACTCGAGACTTCACCAAGAACTTCCTCCGTGCACCCTTTCTCACCTTGCTCGTCCTCTGCTCTCTGCTTCTCTTTTTTTTTCTGTGAATGCCCAACTACAGGTAACCCACCCTCTTTTATACCCACCGTGAACCACCCCTTGAATTCCTCCATTATTGCGGCTAAGGAACGCCCAGTCCCATTTTCTCCTAATAACGAACGGCAACAAACACCCGCTCACACCCCCAATTTACTGTAGCAATTATAAGTGTTATAATTGTTGTGTTTATTACCATTATTATTATTATTATTATTATTATTATTATTATTATTATTATTATTATTATTATTATTATTATTATTATTATTATTATTATTATTATTATTATTATTATTATTATTATTATTATTATTATTATTATTATTATCATTATTATCATTATCATTGTTGTTGCTATGATTATTGTTATATTTATCAAGTAGACCATCAATTAGGCTTAAGCCTAATCACAAACAAATAACTCAATTGTGTACCAAAACTAAGTGAGTTCGCTATTAAATTAAAATAGGCCCAATTATCTATTTCATTCAAATTAGGCCAAACCATGAGATCACCAGGCCCAAGATAACTGCGTCATTTTAATCAATATAGGCCCACGTATATTTATTCTAATTAAAAATAATAATTAATCCCTCCGTTCCGGGCAAAGAGGCCCCGTTTGAAAGTCAATTTTTTAAAAAAGATAATACTTTTAGTAGTTCAATAATAATAAAACGACCTTTACGGTTTTACAAATATTTAGCTGTAGTTTCTTTATTGATTGTTATCGTAATCAATTGAATCTCAATTTAATTTATGTCTAAGTTTTGAATATTTCTATTTTTTTATTTTTATTTTTAATTGTTATCGTAATTAACTTAATCAATTTCATTTTTTTCGGCCCGCAATTTCATATACAAATAATTATTTTAAAAAAATTGTAAGTTTTATAATTTGAAATATTTTTTTCTTTTTAACTGTTATCATAATTAACTTAATCAATTTAATTTTTGTCCGGCCCCTTTTTTTTTATTCGGTCAGCAATTTCGTATACAAATTATTAATTAATCCCTCCGTTCCAGGTAAAGAAGCCCCATTTGAAAGTTATTTTTTTAAAGAAAATAATACTTTTAGTAGTTCATTAATAATAAAATGACATTTACGGTTTTATAAATATTTAGTTGTAGTTTCTTAATTGATTGCTATCGTAATCAACTGAATCTCAATTTAATTTATGTCTGGCTTAGATTTATTTTTTTATAACAAAAAAATGTTCGTAAGTTTTGTAATTAATTTTTTAAATTTTAAATATTTGTATTTTAATTTTTTTTTCTTTTTGATTGTTATCGTAATTAACTAAATCAGTTTAATTTTTGTCCGAAAAAAATTTGTTTATAAGTTTTGTAATCAACTTTTATAATTTTGAATATTTGTATTTTAATTTCTTTATTTTCTTAAAAGTTGTGCTTAGTTTCTCTTATTGGTCTGAAATCTTTGTGATTTCTATTTCGAAATAATATTTTGTTGTTTTATTCAATTTATTTTATGGTTTTTGTTCGCGAAGATTTTCATTTTTAAGTTTATTTCAATTAACAGATGTTGGGTTGGTGTGTGTGTGTGTGTGTGTGAGAGAGAGAGAGAGAGAGTGTGTGTGTTTTTAAATGCTTAATTATACTATTTTAAGATGAGTTATAAACTTTTACAGCCAATAAAATGTATCATGTCTTTAGTTTTCAATATGTTGTTGTGTAATTTACATTAATAAGACGCCTACAAAATCTCAAGGATATATTAATTTATTTTCATAATGCTCGGTTTATACATTGATCACGCTCATACTGGCACCATGCCATCGACAGGGGCACGAGTTTATTTTTATAGAATGCTGCACATTTTCTCATTGTAGTGGTTTCATTTGTTAGAGCATGTGTATTGGTTTCCATTGATTTAATTGTCATTTTTTTACTTTTAGGATTAATTAATTTTGATCAAATGCATCTTCGTTTGCCTGTTATATTTTGTATGATAATATGTGGAGGATTCGAGTTTTGTAGATGAAGCAGAAAATTTGGTTAACTGAATGTATTTGAATTTTCTTTGTCTCAGTGGAAATAATGGACAAAGTTATTACATCTTATGTTTCCAAGCCAACCCAAAGAACCATCAGAAGAAAAAGATTGAGTTTTCGTTATTGAGAAAATAATAAAATTTTATTTTCGTATTTTAAGAGTAGTTACAATTAAAATATTTATTTCTTGGTTTTCTTATGAAATAAATATCGAAGTAAAATGCTTTATTTTGTTAGGTATTTGGATTTTATCCCATTTTCGTTGTGTAGTGTACATATATCCAACCCCTACAAATTATAAGTAAATATTAATTCATTTCTACATTATCTGCTTTATTTATTGATAAGTTCCCAAACTGGCGCCGTGCCATCGGCACGGGCAAGAGTACTAGTCTATATTATAATTAAGCTCAGTTTTTCTGAAAAGTTAACTACTGGCCAGGATTCATTTTTACAAAACAAAACTACTGGCCAGGATTAAGTCTTTCTAAAAAGTTAACTATTTGTCAAGATATTGCTAGATTTCGTAAATCCCGGTAACAATATAGGAGATATCCCGTGCCAGGATTAAGTATTTCATTCTTACTTTTCATTTTCCTTCTCTGTAATATCCCGTGCTAGGATTAGGTCCCAGCAACTCCACCTGCAACACCACCTACGACTCTGATACCCCCTCCACATGCATCTCAAATTCCACCTCAAGATATGCCTATACTATTGTACGATGATATGTGAGAGGATTCGAGTTTTGTAAATCAGGTGGTATGCTTTTTATATTTTAATTAATCTCTTATATGCATAAAATATAGTACAATTAATTTGTCTTAATCTTATTTATCTCACGTGTAGGTGAAAATACTGGACAAAGTTATTGCATCTCGATTTTCAAAGCCAGACATTGTTGTGAAGCAAGAGCCTCCAGAAGAAGATTAGATTGTCGTTATTGAGAAAAAACAATACAATATTGTTTTTACATATCAATTTTTTTTCTTTAACAATATTGTTAGTATTTCCTTTTCGAGGTCAGGCTCCTCCATCATCCCTCCAATAAGGGCAAGACCGGTTCTCCCCCTCAAGTTTGTTATTTAATTTCTATTAATAAAATCTAGTAGGGTACCGCCCCTGTTTTCCTAAAAATAAAAATACTAAACTAACTTTTAAATTTTTTTTTCTCATTGTTGGATGATCATATTGTTTTAATTGATTACCGAGAGGTGTTAATTTTAAATTGGTTATTTTGAATACTGGCACTATCCCATACTGACGCCGTGTCATAGGCACGGGCACAAAATCTAGTTATTATCAAAAGAACCAGTGCCGAGCACGGGCTCCATAACTAGCTAATTTATAATAAACCATACCTTCATATCTCTTCTTTCATGTACATAATCAACGAATAATTCAAATCGATACATCTTCGATGCATCCCAAATCTAAATCGATGCATCATGATTTATAAATGACGCGTCCATATTTAACAACGAACAAATTCATGTTCTGGCATTTCATGGAACAGTTTACATGCATATCAACACAAATATAAACTGAGTCTATTTTCAATCGCACACAAACACAAAGAAAAAGAATAAGAAAACAACGCGGGAACTGAAGAAGAACAAGAGTGGGAAGTTAGGGTCGTGAAGACATAGTTGTGTAGTAACCACCGTTCTTCTTCACAACCCAAGTTCCCACTCTGTTTCATCTTCATCTATAACCACCATACCTTTTTTTTTTTTTTTTTTTTTTGCGTTTTCAAGTAGACAAACTCAACGAAGACGGGGAAGAAGATGAAATTTATATTGTTTAAGTGAATGGGCATTATAGGAACAATTAAATGAAAGTGAACTTTTCTGATTAACAAAAAGAAAAAAGAATACCATGCGGTTGCAATTTTGGGAAAATGACTTGCTCACAATTTCTCGAAAAAGCAATGCATGGTATAGATGTAAATGCCTAATTTATTAGATTTAATTAATTTTTTGGTCCCTCATACAAATCATTTATTTGGTCCCTATATTAAAAAATTAATTTGTTTAGTCCTACATGTTAATGTTTACCATCAAATTCCCCCATTACCCCGTTAACGTTAAACATTTTGTTATTTTTTTTTCAAAATGGACAAAGTACCTTGTCTGCAACGGAGTACAACACATTGAGCTTCATAAATTTCATTTCCAATATTTTTCATTATATTTGATTTTGGGTGTATGCGAAGACAAGATTATATACAAAAGTAAAAGTAATTTATGTACAATCTATACACCTTGATTCTTTAGAGACGTCTTTCCTCATTTCATGTATGACAGCTACCTAGCTAACTGAATCATAAATCTAAAACAAAAAAAAAACATAGTAACATCTAGATATTACCAACCACCAAGAAATGAGTAATATTCAAATATCAATATCAAACAAAATAGAGTAATGTTCACAGATAAGATAAGAAAGCTAAGCTTATACTTGGTTGTTTTCCTCTTGATGATAGCAACTATCTAACCTGCTTGCAACTCTCGTTGCACAAACAAAGGAGCTGGAAAGCTACTTACAGAGATCCACTGGCACAAATAACTTCTTTTAGATCAACGCCAATACGGATGTAATTTCTGTTGGTCGTCATTCACTATAATTGTTGAGAATAAGATGGCTCGATTACTCAGGCAATTTGCCAGTTCCCTCCGAGGTTTTGGACAAGGCGGTCGCTTAACATTGGTGCTAGGCGATCGCCTACTCATGATTGTTTCAGACCGATCTACTGGAAAATTGGAGATCGCTTACTCTTATTGTTTCAGGCCAAGCTACTGTAAAATGCGTGGTCACCTAGTGTCGAGGACTAGGTGACCGCCTAGTCCCGTTCTCAAGTTTCGTATGGTTTTCTTAAGTAAAAGGTTTTAGGGTTTCTATTGTATCCATATAAATAGTGGTATCCCTAAAACGTTTTTAAGGTTGGCTCTAATAAAATTTCGACAGTCCGTTAATCTCAATCTCTCTCTTCTTTACTATTGATCTTATTAAACTCTGTTAATTTGTTTGCAAAGTCTTATTCTGTGCGCAACAGTAATAAACTATTGGTCACTATTCTCCATTCTCCATTCTCTCCCTCCACCGTTGGCAAAACAAGCCCCAATTTTCGGTCTCTAGCTCCATCTCCAGCCATCGATTCCAACCATGTCTCGCTAATTTTTGGTTTTTGCCATCACTAGTCACCACTTTGTCTCTAACCAAGTCTCTTTCCCTTCGTCATCATCACCATCTCCAGTTGCCGCCCTAACTCCGGCGAAGACTTGTGGAACGTATGTTTGTGTCAAAATCGAGATCAAGGTTTTAGATCTATACAGAGATAGAGAGAGACATATAGATAGAGGGAGGGAGAAGTGTGTAGAGGAGAAAGCTTGGCACTGGGTGTAGGCAAAAGGGAAGGTTTCAGTGGAAAGGACGACGACACCGGTAAGAGAAGGATCGTGAGTTGAGGAGGAGTGGATCGAGGTGAATTTAGGAGATGGAGAACAGTGTGGATGACAAGATAATGGAGGTAAGGAAAACGATTTTGGAATTTTCTTTGATTTGGGCAGTGAGCCTGATGAAGAGGAATAATGAATCTGAATATTACAATTATACCCTCATTTGTGTATTAACTCAACTAAGGATATTTTGGGCATTTTGAAAAAAAAATGATGGAAAGTTGAACACTAAAGGGGTGAGGGGGAATCTGATGGTAAACGTCAATATTTAGGACCAAACGAATTATTTTTTTAGTATATGGACCAAATAAATGATTTTTATAAAGTCGAGGGACCAAAAAATTAATTAAATCAATTTATTACTCATTGTATTGAACAAAACTTATTTAATGCCACTGTTGATAAGGGTAAGATACTTAGGACAGTAGGACTCACCCTTTGGTCTTTGTTTTTAGGGTTAATTGCACTATTGGTCCCTTGAGTATAGGTCATTCACAGTTTTAGTCTCTGAACAATTTTTTTTTTCAAATCTGGCTCCTTTGAGTATTAAATTTTTCAGCGATAGTCCTTTTGATAGATACCGTTAGTATAATATCCGTTAAATTATCCATGTGCATTTTCTAAGGACTAAAATGATTTTTTTTCAAACCTAACTTATATCAAAATTTATAATTGAATCCCTAGAGTTAAAAATAAAATGATACTAGGGCCTTCTTCCCCAATTTTTTGGTAAACCTAGTCTACTCTCAAATCCAAGCCAAGAAGTCAACACGACCGCAAATAGTCCAAAAAGCTACTCCATTACAAACCAACTACCAGATGTACGACGACCCCTCCCCTCCACATCAATAATCCAAGTGTACGCACAATACAAACAAAACCCTACTGAAACTTTAAACTCACAAATCCATTAATATAATCTTTCCACTGCTCCCCCTCTTTATGATCGAATAACAACACTCTATTGTATATTATTACAATTTACTATGGCTTCTCTCTACAAACCCAATCAAATCCCCCCAAATCACTTACTTTTCCTAGCTCCTCCAATGGTTTCAATTGGGTTCTCTCTTTTATCCCTACCCATCCCAAAATCTTCCTTTAGCCGCCAAAACATAAAACCCGCGGTGGCAATGACACTGGCTGCGGCTACTACGATCTTTGGGTTTAAGAATTTGTTGGGCTACTATATCCCCTCGTTCTTCATCTTTGATTTAATTTGATTTGGAAAAACCCACTCTGTTGTTCGTGATAACCTTTGTTAGTTTGTTTGTTTCTTTGTATCTGTCGCCGCTAATCGTATGCACAAAAATCCCACCGGCCACTGCTTTCTTCATTCACAATTACATTCACTATTAGAGAATAATTCTATAATATTCACCACCTTTGTGTTGTCTCTGAGCACATCGTCGCACTTAATGGCAAGCATTTGAAACATTGATGTTGGTTTCGTCGAATTCAGAATGCCACTAAGCTCCGTCGACCCAACAATCCAGTCGTCCAGTCACAAAGCTTCATCGATGACGACAAGGAGGCTATTGTAATCAGCATGACCCATATCACATTGATGAGTTTTGTAGTAAACATTGAACCCAAATTTTTATTCGGCTTGTTCCAAGAGTTTAGATGATTCTATGACTATGGTAGAGTAGTAGTCTTCATAATATGGTCTACATTTGGATGCTTAGATATCAAATGGATTGAAAAAGTTGGTGGGTTTACAAAAAAAATTGGGAAAGAAGGCCTTAGGGTCATTTTTTTAACTCTAGGGATTCACTCATAAGACCACGATGGAGACATTGAGTAAAAACAATAACAAAATTGAAAATTAAATCTAAGAAAATTAAATTAGACCCCCACCCCCACCCCCATTACATTGTCCCCTTTTGATTCCTCCTTGCAAATCAAATCAGAAAATCAAGAACTCATTGTAGTCAATTATTATGCCAGATTGAGTAGACCGAGAAAATAAGACAAGGAAAAATGTGTTATGTGGGTAAAGCTACCACGATCTTCATTTTTATTACCAGCTCCTTCGTCACAGAGTTAATCACAAATCCCAAAATTGTTCCAGTGATTATTGCCACCAGACCCCCGTCGCCTTCACTAACCCATATCCTCATAGCCCAAATTTTAACCTAGTCCTAGCGTCGCCGCCTTACTCGAATCCTAGCTCCACTCCAACATACAGTGTATGTATTTCATACCTAGCAAGAATGTCAAAATTATTCTCGAGAACCACTTTGAGGAAATTTCCAGCCCCAGATCCCATGTCTCTCTCTCTCTCTCTCTGTCACACACACACACACACACCTACTAATGGCCTTTTTTTGTCTTCAAAACAATCTCAAAATCTGAGAGGAAGAAGAAGAAGAAGCTAGTGTTGAGGGGGTTTCAATCAGATGCTTGGGCAAGGGTTCAGAAAGAGAGAGAGAGAGAGTAAAGTGTGTGTCGAACAAGGAAGAAAGGACAAGGGAAAGGTAAATGGGAAAACATATGTGCGATGTATATTGGGGAAGAAGGCCTTTATGTCTTTTTTCAAACCCTAGGGACTCGATTGAAAATTGTGATATGAGTTAGGTTTGAAAAAAATTAATTTTAGCCCTTACTAAATGCACATGAGACACATAGACGACTTAATGGTATTTCTCTAACGATATCCATCAAAAGAACTGAGACTGTAAAAATTTAAAACTTTTAGGATCCAATTGTTACGAAAATTTCTTAAGGAACTAATGATAAAAAAAACTCAAAGTCAAAGGACTAATGGTGTGGTTAACCCTCGTAACAACTAATAACCTCAATAACGCAAGTGAGGATTAATTTCATATCCAAGGTACAAATAAAATGTGTTGATAGAGAAGTAAACTACGCCCTCATTCTCACGATAACCATCCTTGTTAATTATATTTGGGTTTTAAGAAATTATTTGGCTTTAAATTATTTTCCTCTAATTCATCACGAATGATATCAAATCAGTAGTATGAAATAGAGTACCTTTTTATTTTGCAGTAAAATTGATCTAAAAAACCTTAATTAATGGAAAAGAGATAATTATTAAAGGTAAAAATTTAAATAGGACGGTCTGACAGATAATTTTTAGAAGACATATTCTCATTAACTGACTCATCGTACGTTGATAAGTTGAGCTGTGAGACAATGAGATAGGTATAATCAGTACATAATTATTGCTAGCAGAAAAAAATACATAGGAAGCAACAAAAGGCAATTTAAGATTTTCAATAATGAAGTACATAAACATCGTACTCCACAACAGCAACTGTCCTATCTATAGAGTGAGTCTTTGCATGTGCATGGCCACGAGCAAACCGGAAAAGCCCACTCCCTCCGACAATCGGCATCTCTCTCTCCGGCGAAGACACTTCATTCCTCCCCAATATACTCAAAGTGCTTCCATTATACTCCCCTTCAACAAATACATAATTTAAAACCATTAACAAACCTAATTCTGTCAAGTCCGCGGATGCATAAATCCCTTGTGCTCTTCCTACAATCTTCGAGCTCGGTTCTGGCCCCACGGTCAACGGATCGTCAATCATGACAACAGAGCCGAACTCGGTGAGGGAAGTGTTTGTCATTGGTGCTTGGGCGACTCGAAACGCGGTCTGGTTTGGGCCACTCACTGTGTCATGGAAGTAGAAGTGAAGGTGGCTTACCTTCTCTCTCTTGAGCCCAAATGAATTTTTTGACAACGTTCTCGAGAAAGGTTGTGATTGTATGGTTATGAATAGAGAGGAAATGAGAATGATGATGATGAAATTGGTGGATGTGATGTTTGGGAAGACTTTGGCCATGATGAGCAATTGGTGATTTGAGAGAGAGGATGGGAAGTGAGAGAAAATGGTAATCTCAATTTGAAGATTTTAAAAGTAGTTATATTTATCACGGTTAATAACAAATAGTTTATTATTCTATTTTGTGATATTTCATTTAAATAGTCTATTTTTAAAAATTAAGATATAAAAATATCATATTATTATTAATTAATTACTAAAAATGTCATTTTTATTAAATAAAATTGTCTTTCCAATAGGAACTCTTTACCAAAAATGTAGATAATAGTTTTGACTTAATGCATTTTTCAAAGACAGTTTTAATGGGTACTTAATTTGGTTCAGAAAAGAGGTGTTATCATATGTGTCATGATTGAATTGAAAAGAGATGAGAATTGAAGAGTTTCAGCCAAATTAAACTTGTATAAATTATATAAGATAAAATCTAGTTTAATTAAGCGATATTTGGAAAAAAAAAACAAAACAAAACAAAATATTTTATCATTTTACAGGAATTTGACAAGTTATTTTCACTCGTAAATCTTTATCATAAAGTTGCTCGTAAAACTATATATTAAATTTGTTTTATCTTATCAAATTAGCTTTATGATTTTTATCTTATCTAATTAGATTTATGATTCTTATCCAATTATATTTTGGATTCTTATCTAATTAGATTTAGGATTCTTATCTTAAACTAATCAATTTTAGAAAAATAATATTTTTTTACCATTTTGAAGGTAACACATGACAGCACATAATCTCTTTAAAACCTTTTAGTTTTCCATATAAAACCATCACGTGGCGGCAACGGCTTAATTATGTTTTAGTAATAGTTAATAGATTGAAGTCAATTAAATTATACTTCCTCCGTTCGGATAAATGTTTCTAGTGGATAAAACACGAAGATTAAGAAATATAATTAATGATAGGTTGTAAAATATGTTTTGACAATAATACTCATCACACACACATTCTCTCTCTCTCATTAGCTATGTATACATTACACTCACACTCTCTCTATGATGTACAATAATGATATTATTAAATGAAAGAATATATTATAAAAAATGGTAGAAAATTTACACACCAAAAGCCTTTAAAAATATTCGTTGGAACCAAAGTTTTAAAAGTTAGGCGGTTGCTAGGTAGCGTCTATAGCACCTAGACGGGACCAAGGCGAGTAGAGGAATTAAGACATAATTACATTATTTTTTTATGTTTAATGATAAATTATAACATTATTAATTAGCAAATATTAAAAAAAAATTAAATATACTAATAAGTCTAACAATATCAAAACAATAATAATAAAATAACAAAATACTCCCTCCGTCCCTAAATTATCAAAATAATTATTCACTTTGAAACTTACCTTAGTAGTAATACACATGTATAGAATGTGATTGGAAAATTAAAAATTATATATCTAAAAAAAATTATAATCTAACCTATCTGCTAACCTATTGCTGCCGGTCCACACCAAACCCACAAATACAAGCCACCAAACGGTCAACCACGGTCACATCCCTCTTTTTCTTTTACTTTTATGACTCTTCTCTCTCTCTCTCTTCTTTCTTTCCCTTTCTCTTACCTTTTCATTTTTCTTCATCCCTCAGTTCTCCCGCGAAGTGTTTCCTTCGTTTTCTTGTGAAGGATCACAGTGTGTCTGTAGCACTCATCCAAACTTCATATGAGGTCTCTCTCTCTCTCTCTCTCTCTCTCTCTAACCCTCTCCTCTCCCAAACTCAAAATTCCTATTTTTATCTTCTGTATCCCAGTCCCATCGCTCTCCACCTTCCTTTCTAATTTCAACGAACTAGGGCGACTAGTTGACGATTTTTTTTTTGACCAATTTAAAAAAAATCACGGCGTTTGAGTGACTTAAGCGCCCGCGCCAATTTTTAAAACCATGGAGGAGTGTTAATCAAAACGATGTGCTTGGTAGGAGTGTGAATGCACATGTTGCCACCTTGTTTGGTACGTGATGTGTTATGTGTGAATTGTGATGCGGCCGATAGGGGTGAGCAAACTCGCCTATCAGCCCATAAGGCCCGCACTGCCCACAATGCCCATGCCCATAATGCCCATGCCCGTAAAGTGTCAATCAGTTCTGGGCTTTAAAGTGAGGAATGGGCTCGGCAAGTTGCTCTTATTTTTTAATGCCCGTTGTAATCTCTATTTACAATACTTATTTTTTTAATAATTTTATATAATATATAAATATAATACTACTACTTGTGTCTACTTTACTTAACTTAACTATTTACTTAAAGAAATAAAAAGTTAAAAACTTTAGTTCACTTCACAGTACTTAATTAGTTAATTAGTTAAAAAGTTTAAGACCCTACTACTTTAATATATATATATATATAGTAGACAAAGTTGCACTAGCATTCACTAGTTCACTAATCAATTTTGTCTGAGTACTTCGGTGTATAATTTTATTGTTCATCAATTCTTTAGTTCTTTCCTTTTCTCCAAACCTCCAAGGGAAGACGACACAAGGTTTGATAGGTATAAAAATATCGAAACATATAATTTCAATCCATAAGCCCATCAAAGCCCGTGCCCATATAATGCCCATGAAAGCCCATCAATTTTATGCCCGCATGAAGCCCACTATACTGGGCATTGAAAACTGAAGCCCATGGCTAGATGGGCGCATACTGGGCTATGCCAAAGCCCGTGTGTTTAGAGCCCATGCACACCCCTAGCGGCCGATGAGGCATTTTTATTTATCATTTCACGTGTAGTATCTGATACGTTAAGAGTCCAGATCTCTTGTATCACTTGTATGTATTACTGGTGTATCATTTTTTATTTTCATCATTGTATCCCAATCATTACATCTCAACCAATGATTGAGATGAAAAGTGGTACACCAGTGGTACATATAAGTGGTACAGGAGATCTGGACTCATACGTTAAGCATGGGAGGATATTCAATTTCCGATGAAAAATATTGCATCCGTCCCAAAATAAATAATATTTTTATTTTAAAAATTGCGTCAAATTAAATGATGTTATAGGATTTTAAGAAAAAAATATCCATATTTTACCAAACGTGCTCTTATTAATGGAGTACTTAATTAAATGTTGTGTTGGAGATGAAAAAATAAAATGATCCCAGGAGAGATGTTAAGATGAAAGAGAAAAATAACGAGTATATCTCATGTAAGACGGTCTTACGGATCTTAATTCATAAGATGATCTATTCACTCTCTCACAGCTCAACCTATCAACACACTGTGGGTTGAGTAAAGATGATCCGTATTACAAAATATATCCGTTAAACCGTGTTTACCCGGAACGGAAGGAGTATTATTTTAGCGGTGTGATGCATGACACATAAGATTTAATATACATTTGCATTGGAGAGATTTTTTTTTCTCTTAAGGGAGAATGAGAAGAAATCGAATCTGAGACCTCACACTTTGTGAAACATTATCTCTACAACTGAAACACCCTTTATGTAACGCCCCAAACTCGGTACCGACACCGCGGTCCCACAATTTGGCTACGTCACCATTACTAAATACTAAACCACAAAATATCTAAAATAAAACATTACAATTTTTCTAACCAAAATACATTACTGTCTATTACAATTCCAAGATGTAATTGGCTCCACTAATCCCAAAACAAATAATTGTTTATTTAAAATAACCGTAAGGTCCGTAACAGAACGTCAAAGCTAAGGAATTTATTATTGCACGAGTCACTCTCCACACGGTCCACTCGAGCCCAAAAGGGTCCCAAATTTACTTACGACCTGAAGAAAAGTAGAAAATGGTGAGCGAACAATATCCAGCAAGTTCATATACAACCCCTCCGATTTATAAGGAAGAGTTGACCACAAGAATTATATTTTTGCAAAAAAATCAAATAGTTTCGATAAGACCAATAATTGCATCAACCAGTTGTAGAAACAGTAAAATCGATTACAAATATTAACCAGAAATTCCAAACGAAAGATAAAGCTCAAAACAAATACGAGATATCCAATTGCCGCCAACAGTCCCATATCGACTGAAAACAAGGAACACACGTAGACTCCATGATCACTTAGGTGGTCAATTCGACCTAGCTGACTACCCCAACAGGCCTGAAGGTATATCCGGATAACCTCACCACATGTCCAGTGGTGTTAAATAATTTCATCGTTTCATTAGTGTTACATATTTTACGTAACAATTTATTTTACTAAGTGATCACAGGGGAGTTCTAATAAAGTCAAACGTCTAAAAAATATATGAAATTCATTTTCTAATGAATTGATATTTCAAAGAAGTCAAACAAGTGTTACAAAAATTACAAATTTCGGAGTATGAACAAAAATAGGTTCGACGGAATTCAAAGCAAATATCGGCGAGTGTCGAACATACGTTTACAAGAAAACGTTAAGACAATAAAATCATAATAAAAACCTACTGAATTAAATAGAATGATCAAAATACTTAAGAAATATAATCTCTTACCTTACTATCTTTTGAGTAACAAAATAAAATCATCAAATCTCGAACGAATCGTTAACTCCTCTTGCCCAAATCTAAAAAAAAATTCACATCAAAGCTAAATTACTTTACCAAATACTTTATTAGTATCAAGTAATTAATAGAAATTTAATAAATAAACATTATTCACATATATCACCATCTCTCCCCCTTTTTATTTTCTTCTTTTGTTTATTATTCTCTCCACTCGTCACATCCATAACCCAATTTGTGATTAGCTTGTTCAGCAACAACCACTCACCAATGTTTAAACCCACATAATTTTATACATTTTATTCCCTCACCCAACTCCCTCTCAAAAAGTCAACAACACCTCTCATTCTTATTATCTCCTTCCTTCCACACTGCCTCTGCTTCTTCTTCTTTCCTTTTTTTTCCATTCCCTTTTTCTTTCTTTCTTTCAAGCCAGCTCCTTCTCTTCTCCATCTCTCCACACTATTTTTTTTTCCTTTTATACACCCACACAGACACCCACGGCACTGATTCCCAATTCAAAGGAAACCCACACAGCTATCAACTCAACCGAAGAGTCGATTCTAGAAACTTGAAATAGAAGAATCAATGTCTAAACCTTCACCAAAACTCGATCTCGTCCGCCGGAGATTTAGTGCGTCGATGGTTTCTTCGACTCGAGACTTCACCAAGAACTTCCTCCGTGCACCCTTTCTCACCTTGCTTGTCCTTTGCTCTCTCTCTTTTTTTTTTTTTTTTTATGTGAATGCCCAAGTACAGGTAACCCACCCTTTTTTATACCCATCGTGAACCACCCCTTGAATTCCTCCATTATTACGACTAAGGAAACGTCCCCAGTTTCTCCACAACGGCGAACAACAAACACCCGCTCACACCCCCAATTTACTGTAGCAATTATAAATGTTATAATTGTTGTGTTTATTATTATTATTATTATTATTATTATTATTATTATTATTATTATTATTATTATTATTATTATTATTATTATTATTATTATTATTATTATTATTATTATTATTATTATTATTATTATTATTATTATTATTATTATTATTATTATTATTATTATTATTATTATTATTATTATTATTATTATTATTATTATTATTATTATTATTATTATTATTATTATTATTATTATTATTATTATTATTATCGTTGTTGCTATGATTATTGTTATATTTATCAAATAGACCATCAATTAGGCTTAAGCTCAATCACAAACAAATAACCCAATTGTGTACCAAAACTAAGTGAGTTCGCTATTAAATTAAAATAGGCTCAATTATCTATTTCATTCAAATTAGGCCAAACCATAGATACCGGCCCAAGATAACTAAATCAATATAGGCCCACGTACATTTATTCTAATTAAAAATAATAATACTATCAAAAATTAGGGATATTACACTCTCACCCCCTTAAAATAAGTTTAGTCCTCTAAACTTGACGTACCTGGTCACACAAATAGCTTGGGGTACTTCTCTATCACCTCTTCTTTGAGCTCCAAAGTGGCTTCCCTTTCGGTATGGTTGTTCCACTGAATTTTTACATAAGGAATAGTTCCCTTCTTCAAAACATGGTCCTTCCGATCCACAATTCGGACAGGTTGTTCATCATAGCTCAAATCTTCTCGGAGTTGTAAGGGTTCATAGGCAATCACATGACTAGGGTCTGACATGTGCTTCCTTAACATCGACACATGAAACACATTGTGAACTCCGGAGAGTGTAGGTGGTAGAGCGAGTCGATAGGCGACTTCTCCCACCCGCTTGAGTATTTCAAACGATCCAACAAACCTCGGACTCAACTTACCTTTAATACCAAATCTCATAACTCCTCTCGTGGGTGAGGTCTTTAGAAACACGTGATCCCCCACTTCGAATTCAAGTCCACGTCGACGGTTGTCGGCATACGACTTCTGCCTGCTCTGTGCCATAAGAAGTCGCTTTCTAATCAACTACACATTCTCTGATGTAGCTTGCACTAACTCGGGTCCCGTAAGCTTCCTTTCACCCACCTCATCCCAATAGGTAGGTGATCGACATTTCCGTCCATACAAAGCCTCGTACGGTGTCATTCCAATACTTGCGTGATAACTATTATTGTACGTGAATTCAACCAACGACAAGTGATCATCCCAATTGCCTTGCAAATCCAATGCACACATTTGCAACATGTCCTCTAGTGTCTGTATGGTCCGTTCTGACTGACCATCTGTTTGTGGGTGAAAAGACGTACTCATGCTCAACCTTGTACCTAACGCCTTCTGCAAACTAGCCCAAAACTTGGATGTAAACCTTGTATCACGATCTGACACAATCGAGACTGGAACCCCAATGCAACCTGACAATCTCATTAACGTACATCCTTGCCAACTTCTCCAAAGAATATGTAACCCGAAAAGCCAGAAAATGTGTAGACTTGGTTAACCAGTCCACAATAACCCATATAGCATTATGACCCTTCAAGGTCCTAGGCAACCCTATCACAAAGTCCATGGTGATATGCTCCCACTTCCACTCGAGCGGCAACCCAATAACTCCCGGCTTCTGATGCTCGATCTTCACTTGCTGACATACCAAACACTTGGAGATGAACTCCACAATCTCCCTTTTCATGTTGTCCCACCAAAAGGTATCACGCACATCCCGATACATCTTAGTATTACCAGGGTGTACCGCGAACCTCAAGTTATGTGTTTCCTCCAAGATTTCCTTTTTTCAATTTTGGGTCTAAGGGAACACAAACGCGGGATCCAAAACGTAGAATTCCATCACTACCAATCCGGAAATCTGAATGATGACCCTCTTTGAGGCCTTTCGAGACTTCAATCAACTTTGGATCCACAGCATGTCCTGCCTTAATCCTTTCTAACAATGATGGTTGCACACTCATTGCGGCTAAAAGTCCCCTACTGCCTGGAACCCTAACTTCAATTCCCAAGCATTCAAGGTCATCTAAAACTCTCCTTTCCATAGTGATCATAGCTGCCAAGCTCCCTTGGTTTTTCTAACTCAAAGCGTCAGCCACGACGTTGGCCTTCCCAGGGTGGAATAGTATCGTACAATCATAATCCTTAAGTAGTTCCAACCATCTTCGTTGCCGCATGTTTAACTCTTTTTGAGTGAATATGTAGTTAAGACTTTTATGGTCGGTATAAATCTCACATTTCTCCCCATACAGATAATGCCTCCAAAATTTTAAAGCAAACACCACACCTGCCAACTCCAGATCATGAGTTGGATAGTACTTCTCATAGTTCTTAAGTTGTCGGGAAGCGTAGGCAATTACCTTGTCATTCTGCATCAAGACGCAACCTAATCCTTTTAGCGATGCATCACTGTAGATCACGAATCCTTCTGACCCAGATGGTAAGGTAAGGATCGGAGTCGATACCAACCGATTCTTCAACTCTTGAAAACTAGCCTCACACTCGTCTGTCCACACAAACTTAACATTTTTCTGGGTCAATCTAGATAAGGGTACTACTATATTCGAGAACCCCTCCACAAATCGGTGATAATAACCGGCCAACCCTAGGAAACTTCTAACCTTCGTGACAGTTGTTGGTCTCTCCCAATTTACTACCGTCTTAATCTTAGCTGGGTCCACAGAGATTCCATCCTTCGATACCACGTGCCCCAAGAAAGCTACTTTTTCTAACCAGAATTCACACTTATTAAATTTGGCATATAACTTCTTTTCTCTTAAGATTTGCAGCACAACTCTCAAATGTTCTTCATGCTCCTCCCTGGTCTTAGAGTAGACTAAGATATCATCAATGAACATAATCACACAGCGGTCAAGAAACTTCTTGAATGCTCTATTCATCAGTCCATTAATGCTGGTGGGCATTGGTCAGCAAATGGCATAACCGGAACTCATAGTGGCCATATCTGGTTCTAAACGCCGTTTTGGCAATATATTCCTTCCTAACCCTTAACTGATGGTAACCTGATCGGAGAGCGATCTTGGAGAAGTAACGAGCACCTTGCAACTGGTCAAACAAATCATCAATTCTTGGTAGAAGGTACCTATTCTTTACTGTAACCTGATTCAACTCCTGATAATCAATACATAACCTCATAGACCTGTCATTCTTCTTTACAAACAACACCGGGCGCCCAGGTGGCGCTCGGCCTAATTAATAGGGTGGCCCGACCCATGAGCTTGCGTACAACCCCGTGCCGTGCCCGTGGGCGATACATAATCTTGGGCTTTAGAGATATTAGATGCCCACAGGCTCGGGCACACCCGGGCCTTCAAGTTCTAATGCCCATCTAAGCCCGGCCCGGCCCATCATCACATTATGTTTTAAAATTATAAATATATTATAATTAATTAATTATACCATTACAGTAACAAAAAATAACCTTTGTTACTGCTACCTGCCTACCTTCGTTAATTATATTATTATATAGTGATTAAGTGATATACCAAATTACCAATACAAATAGCCAAAACTCAAACAAAAGGCAAAGTAAAACTTTGAAACCCTAAAACGATAAAACCTAAAACAAATCGACGACTACACCTTCTTTCGTTCCTTCGATAGCTCTACCTGCCTACGTTCGTTTCTTCGGCTCTATTAGTCTATTATATAATTACATAATACATAATGTAATTTTTGTGTATAGTCACAGTTTGGATTTGGAGGAACTAGGCGAGTAGGTGTCATGGTTCAGGTTCAGCTGCCAAGACTTTTAAAATTATGTGTAATTTTAAAAACATGAAAATCAATCAGAGAGCCCATCTAAGCCCGTGCTCGTTCAATGCCCGTGGGCTTGTCTACGGTACTGGGCTTTTTAAAATGATGCCCGCTGCCATATGGGCCTATACTGGGCATTACCAATGCCCGCGGGCTTAGGGCCCGTGCACACCCCTACTAATTAACCCTTTTTCCAACAGTTCTTGCAACTGTTCCTTCAATTCCTTAAGTTTTACCGGCATCATCCTATATGGTGCCTTAGAGATGGGTGCCGTCCCAAGCACTAGGTCAATCATAAATTCTACATCTCTCTCTGGTGGTAGACCGGGTAGGTCCTCTAGAAACACATCCCCAAACTCATTAACTACTGGAAGTGATTCAAGGCTAACTCATTCCTTACGAGTATCGATGATGGAAGCTAGATATCCCTGGCAACCCTTCCTCAAAAGTCTCCTTACCTTTAGGAAAGAAATAAAACCTGACACGCCCACTGATTTGGAACCATTAAACCTAAATTCTGGCTCACCAGGAATGCAAAACACCATCTCTTTTTCAAAACAATTCACCCTAGCATGGAAAGCAGCTAACCAATACATTCCAAGTATAATATCAAAATCTTGAATGTCTAAGGGTATTAAGTCAACAAGCAACTCCCTATCCCTGAGTTTCAGAGGGCAAGACCTAAACATTGTAGTTACCGGAATAGATTCCTTGATTGGGGTATCTATGATCAACTCGACATCTAGATCTTGGGGAGATAATTTCATGCGACGCGCAAGAGCAGCAAAAATGATAGAGTGGGTGCTACCAGGATCAATTAAAACATACACATTGCGGGTATATGATGTGCGCAAAAACACATCTCGGGCAAGATTACTCGGCCGTATCAAGTAATAAAGTTAAGCTCTGATACCACTCTGTAACGCCCCAAACTCGGTACCGACACCGCGGTCCCACAATTTGGCCACGTCACCATTACTAAATACTAAACCACAAAATATCCAAAATAAAACATTACAATTTTTCTAACCAAAATACATTGCTGTCTATGACAATCTCAAGATGTAATTGGCTCCACTAATCCCAAAAAAAATAATTGTTTATTTAAAATAACCGTAACAGAACGTCAAAGCTAAGGAATTTATTCGTGCACGAGTCACCCTCCACACGGTCTACTCGAGCCCAAAAGGGTCCCAAATTTACTTACGACCTGAAGAAAAGTAGAAAAGGGTGAGCGGATAATGCCCAGCAAGTTCATATATAACCTCTCCGGTTTCTAAAGAGGAGTTGATCACAAGAGTTATATTTTTGCAAAAAAGTCAAATAGTTTCGATAAGACCAATAATTGCATCAACTAGTTGTAGAAACAGTAAAATTAATTACAAATATCAACCAGAAATTCCAAACGAAAGATAAAGCTCAAAACAAATACGAGATATCCAATTGCCGCCAACCGTCCCATACCTGTTAAAAACAAGGAACACACGTAGACTCCATGATCAGTTAGGTGGTCAATTCGACTTAGCTGACTACCCCAACGGCCCTGAAGGTATATCCGGATAACTTCACAACATGTCCAATGGTGTTAAATAATTTCATCATTTCATTAGTGTTACATATTTTACGTAACAATATATTTTACTTAGTGCTCACAGGGGAGTTCCAATAAAGTCAAACGTCCAAAAAATATATGAAATCCATTTTCTAATGAATTGATATTTCAAATAAGTCAAACAAGTGTTACAAAAATTACAAATTTTGGAGTATGAACAAAAATAGGTTCGATGGAATTCAAAAATATCGGCGAGTGCCGAGCATGCATTTACAAGAAAACGTTAAGGCAATAAAATTATAATGGAAACCTACCAAATAAAATAGGATGATCAAAATACTTAAGAAGTATAATCTCTTACCTTACTATCTTGTGAGTAATGAAATAAAATCACCAAATATTAAACGAAGCGTTAACTCCTCTTGCCCAAATCTAAAAAAAAATCACATCAAAGCTAAATTACTTTACCAAATACTTTATTAGTATCAAGTAATTAACCAAAATTTAATAAATAAACCTTATTCACATATAACACCATCTCTCCCCCCCCCCTTTTTCTTTTCTTCTTTTGTTTATTATTATCTCCTCCCGTCACATCCATAACCCAATTTTTGATTAGCTCGTTCAGCAACAACCACTCACCAATGCTTAAACCCATATAATTTTATTCCCTCGCCCAACTCCCTCTCAAAAAGTCAACAACACCTCTCATTCTTATTATCTCCTTCCTTTCGCACTGCCTCTGCTTCTTCTTCTTTCCTTTTTTTTTTTCCATTCCTTTTTTCTTTCTTTCTTTCCTTCAAGTTAGCTCCTTCTCTTCTCCTTCTCTCCACACTATTATTATTATTACTATTTTTCTTTTCATATACCCACACAGACACCCACGTCACTGATTCCCAATTCAAAGGAAACCCATACAACTACCAACTCAATCGAAGAACCGATTACTAGAAACTTGAAATGGAAGAATCAATGTCTCATCTTCACCAAAACTCGATCTCGTCCGCCGGAGATTTAGTGCGTCGCCAGTTCTTCGCCTCGAGACTTCACAAAGAACTTCCTCCGTGCACCCTTTCTTACCTTGCTCGTCCTCTGCTCTCTCTCCTTTTTTTTTTTTTCTGTAAATGCCCAATTACAGGTAACCCACCCTCTTTTATACCCACCGTGAACCACCCCTTGAATTCCTCCATTATTGCGGCTAAGGAAACGTCCCCCGTTTCTCCACAACGGCGGACAACAAACACCCGTTCACACCCCCAATTTACTGTAGACATTATAAGTGTTATAATTGTTGTGTTTATTACTCAATGAACATAAACAGACAAAATTCAATCAATAAAAAACTATTTCCATAGAAAAACATCTTAGCAATACAAACAATTCTAAGAAAAATGAAATAAATATTTTTATTAACTGCCAAATGCTATTATAAGTCACTAATTAACAAACAAATGCTAAGCAGCAAAATTCACATATGTTCCATGAAAAAACTATGAGGCCAAAAACACAAAGAATTACGCATGAAAGCACAAACCTGAACTTCAATTGCAGCCTCCCGGCCTACAGTCAACATCTGTACAGTACCACGCTCCTTGAAAGACTCACGGAAGTTTGGTAACTGGATTTTCTTCCCAATGAGGAAATCTGCCTCAAAGAAAAGAGTTTATATATAAGCTCAAAGATACAGCAACATCAGCCCTGCTTCAGTAGCAGAAATCGAATGCGAAAAATCATTAGAAAAAATATGGAGAGAAGAAAAAAAAACCATGTTGTACACCTATTTCTTTTTAAATAACCACTATGTGCTTGACTTCAACAGAGTAATATTATATTATCAATCTGAGTAAGCCAACTTAAAACATTACTAGCATTCAACTTTTACAAAATGGTTTTACCCATGTATTGTTATACAAAAAAATTATACACAACCATAACACAAAAATATATATGTAACAAAAAAAATCACATGATGTCCAAACACCACAACCAGAACTCATGTCAATACCAATAAATAATTCATTCTGAAAGTACAACATAAATCACTTCAAAAAACCACCTAATCACGTAAACTACCTAAGAATTGCAAAACAAAGTGTAATGAAAAAGTTGACAAGAATAAACTGAAATAACTACGACAAAAAATAATCCATATTTATGAAAATTTGCAAAAGTGACCGTGGAGAACTGAGTGAGCACCCCTATATAGTTTATCTCTAAAAGGAAATGCTCAATGAACATAAACAGACAAAATTCAATCAATAAAAAAATATTTCCATAGAAAAACATCTAAGCAATACAAACAATTCTAAGAAACATGAAATAAATATTTTTATTAACTACCAAATGCTTTTACAAGTCACTAATTAACAAACAAATACTCAGCAGCAAAATTCACATCTGTTCCATGAAAAAACTATGAGGCCAAAAACACAAAGAATTACTCATGAAAGCACAAACCTGAACTTCAATTGCAGCCTCTCGGCCTACAGTCAACATCTGTACAGTACCACGCTCCTTGAAAGACTCACGGAAGTTTGGTAACTTAATTTTCTTCCCAATGAGGAAATCTGCCTCAAATAAAAGAATTTATATATAATCTGAAAGATACAACAACATCAGCCTTGCTTCAGCAACAAAAATCGAATGCGAAAAATCATTAGAGATAATATGGAGAGAAGAAAAAAAAACCATGTTCTACCACTATTTATTTATAAATAACCACTATGTGCTTGACTTCAACAGAGTATTATTATATTATCAATCTGAGTAAGCCAACTTAAAACATCAGTAGCATTCAACTTGATCAGAATTGTTTTACCCATGTATTGTTATACAAAAAATTTATACACAACCATAACAGAAACATACATGTAACAAAAAAAATCACATGATGTCTAAACACCACAACCAGAACTCATGTCAATACCAATAAATAATTCATTCTAAAAATACAACATAAATCACTTCAAAGAACCACCTAATCACGGAAACTACCTAAGAATTGCAAAACAAAGTGTAATGAAAAAGTTGACAAGAATAAACTGAAATAACTAGGACAAAAAATTAATCCATATTTATGAAAATTTGCAAAAGTGACCGTGGAGAACTGAGTGAGCACCCCTATATAGTTTATCACTAAAAGGAAATACTCAATGAACATAAACAGACAAAATTCAATCAATAAAAAATTAATAAAAAATTATTTCCATAGAAAAACATCTTAGCAATACAAACAATTCCAAGAAAAATGAAATAAATATTTTTATTAACTGCCAAATGCTTTTATAAGTCACTAATTAACAAACAAATGCTCAGCATCAAAATTCACAACTGTTCCATGAAAAAACAATGAGGCCAAAAACACAAAGAATTACGCATGAAAGCACAAACCTGAACTTCAATTGCAGCCTCCCGGCCTACAGTCAACATCTGTACAGTTCCACGCTCCTTGAAAGACTCACGGAAGTTTGGTAACTGGATTTTCTTTCCAATGAGGAGAGTTGCCTCAAAGAAAAGAAGTTATATATAAGCTGAAAGATACATCAACATCAGCACTGCTTCAGTAGCAGAAATCGAATACGAAAAATCATTAGAGAAAATATGGAGAGAAGAAAAAAAAAACATGTTGTACACCTATTTCTTTTTAAATAACCACTATGTGCTTGACTTCAACAGAGTAATATTATATTATCAATCTGAGTAAGCCAACTTAAAACATTAGTACCATTCAACTTTTACAAAATGGTTTTACCCATGTATTGTTATACAAAAAATTTATACACAACCATAACAAAAACATATATGTAACAAAAAAATCACATGATGTCCAAATACCACAACCAGAACTCATGTCAATACCAATAAATAATTAATTCTGAAAATACAACATAAATCACTTCAAAAAACCACCTAATCACGGAAACTACCTAAGAATTGCAAAACAAAGTGTAATGAAAAAGTTGACAAGAATAAACTGAAATAACTAGGACAAAAAATTAATCCATATTTATGAAAATTTGCAAAAGTGACCGTGGAGAACTGAGTGAGCACCGCTATATAGTTTATCTCTAAAAGGAAATACTCAATGAACATAAACAGACAAAATTCAATCAATAAAAAATTATTTCCATAGAAAAACATCTTAGCAATACACACAATTCGAAGAAACATATTATGTAATGTAACTGAGAGAAACATCAAAGTGAACTCAATCTAAAAGGTTTATACAAAACTAAAAATCGGCAGACTAGATAACATAATCAGCTAGAACATTAATTTTGATAATCCCTTCCACTTAGCTCATCAAATTAAACAAACTACAAATCAATAATATCTACTTAAATATAACACATACACAAGCTCATTCATATAAATTTTATAACTAACGCAAGCAGAAGTTTGATTAGACCGGGAAAGAGAATCTAAACTATCAAAAAAAATAGATACGATAAATAGAAGATTTTATCCTATCTGAAACGACAAACATGAACAAAAGCTAAAAATCAAAAGCACGAAAAACCGAACCACATAAACAGATGAAACACATAATCGATCGTTAAGCTCCGTAACACAAACAAAATAATAGAATCACATAAGAAAATATAATTACGATGAACAAATACATACCGACAAACATTTGTCCGTCACCCATTAATTTTTTCATTTAGTTATGTAGTTCTGGAACAGATCTGGACCAAGTCCGCAACAAATATGTAACAGATCTAGAACAAAATGACAGATCTGGAACAAATCGACAGATCCGGAACACATCTAAAACAAATCTGCAACTGGAACACAAAAAAAAAATCTTTCAAATCTATACACGAAATTAAAATTGTATATGATTTCTACAAAAATTACCTTATAAAGTCAATCACCGAAGCAGCAATGTTGGAACCAAGTGTAGATCTCTCGCATACCTTCAATTGAATCTTCAAATCGTTGGATATAAATAACATATGATCGGTTTATCATATGTAAATTATCTTATTGAAGGAAGAATAGTGAATGAAATTGTAGAGGACGGGATGTATTTCATAATGAGTTGAATCATTGGTTAAGAGAGAGGGTGAGAGAAGGCTGTAATTGGGAAAGTAAAATGTGAGTGGATCACTAGGGTGAGAGGCGGCTGTAATTAGGAAAGTAAAATGTGAGTTGAACACTAGGGTTAGGTAGGTTTCTATTTATATATAGATGTATGATTCTTCTCCTATTGTACCCGGTTTTGGGCTAAAGGAAATGATTTAACCTTCATTAACGGTTGGGTCAATGTCACTCAAATGGGCCTCATATATTAAGGGGAAAATTCTGACCGGTCCCTTTTTTAAAGTTTTAAATCTCAAAAGTTCATCGTTTTTTTTTTCAACCGTAAAAGATCGCTTTACGAAATATTGTTCCAAAAATGTCATCGTTTTCTTCAACAGCTCCGGCAACACACTTTGAATTTTAAAATCACGATTGTTCGCAACGAAATTGGGTCCGGTTTTTTATGATTTTGTATCGCGGTTTAAAAATTAATGCACTAAAATTGATGAATCGCAGTTCAAAAATAGACTAGCAATTACACTATTGAACCGCGGTGCAAAAATTAATGCACTAAAATTGATGAATCGCGGTTCAAAAATAGACTAGCAATTACACTATTGAACCGCAGTGCAAAAATTAATGTACTAAAATTGATGAATTGCGGTTCAAAAATAGACTAGCAATTACACTATTGAACCTCGATGCAAAAATTAATGCACTAAAATTGATGAATCGCGTTACAAAAATAGACTACCAGTTATATTATTGAACCGCGGTACAAAAAATAATGCGATAAAATTGATGAATCGCGGTGCAAAAATAATGACCTCCGTAGCGCACCTACCGTTTATTACGGGTATCGTGGTCATTTTGCCATCACAAGTGACTTATTTCGATTAAAAATAAAAATGTACTTTAGTGATTGAACATTTCAAAAAATGGACTCGCCCGCAATTTCTTCTTTCCACTATGTGAACAACTTAGGGATAACTAGAGTTCAGCCTCTTTTTAATGTTTGCAATTTCTACAATCTACCGTTTTTTTTAATTACAAAATGACACTTTTAGTGGAAAAAAAAAATTGATTGACTTAATTAACCGAGTGCGCGCTACGTTATAATGTTTTCCCCGCGATGCATCAAATATAATTAATCTAATCATGTTTTTCATAACATCAACTTTGGTAAACGTGATGAAAAAATGTAAATGATCTAATATAATTTAAAGATTGTGATACATCATTTAAGCACCCAATTAATACATCGCGATGCACATAGTGATGCATCAAACTGCAAAATTATAATGAAGCTTGGTTGCATATCATGTTCACTCTGCTTCCTTATTCGTCATACGTATGTTTCTTTCTTGGTTGTTCTTTTTCTGTCACTACTGAAAAATCATCCAACCTAGCGAAACTTATTTCATTTTCGTTCCAATAACAAATGTTGTCCGAAGCTGTGGATTGAGCCAATCTAGACATTATAGGAACAATTTTTTTGAAAATTGACTTTAGCTATTTAAAAAAACCAATGGAGTCCAACGATGAAATATATGTTCAAATTATATGCCAGCACTTTCTCCAACAATTTACATAGTATGTTGTCTTCAATATATTTCTAATGGCTAAACACATGATTCCAAATTTTCCATCCGTTCCATCAAAATATTTAACTTTTTAAAATGTGAATTATTAAACGGATTTATTAATGTCGTTGAAGTTTGTCAAATTTACAAAAAATAGTTATATTACAAACAATTTTATAACAATTACACTAGATTTTATATCAGTTGTAATTTTAGTAAAAAATATTAATTTAGACTTTTAAAGTTAAACATCCCAAAGACGTATCATGAACTCTATATGTACAATGGATGGATTATGTAATTTGAATTTATTCTTATAAATAGTTTTGTAAATGTTTTTAAAAAATTATATTTTAATTGGATATCAGTAACTATGAATGACCATCTAGAAAATGAATGTTGAGCTTCGCACCAATATATGCTTGGTATATATATTTTAAAAGGTATATATATGTCTTCAATTCCTGCTCTATCTGATGTCAACACGATATTACACTTAATTATGTTATAAAGTACTTCATTATTAATTTTTCCATATATATATATATATATATATTACTATACTATTTTTGTACAGCGCATTGAAAGATTCGGATTATGAGTAACTCTCATTTGGATTGCGGGTCGTCGGTTATAATTGCAAGTACCTCTACAATTTATCGTCCAACGACTGATGATGATGATTCAAGTTGCATTCCAACAAAAAAATCGCGTTTCGATACTTCGTTGTCTTCACCTATATGTAAGGATTTTTTTTTTATAATTTTCACTTTCATATGCTATAGTCAGTTGCATACTTTTTCCTCATGCTTTATTCAAGCCATCATTCCTATCTATTAAGTTACTAATATTACGTCATATATTAGTATGCAGCATACCCAAATTATTGTGTTCAATTTTCGTATGCATTATATATTTTCATTCGGTGATGATTTCAATAATATTTCCATATTGAGACATGAAATAATAGAAACCATAATTTTATTACAATGTCTTTGTGAAATAATTTTGTGTTTTGGAAACAAATTTTATCTTATATAATAGATAAGCATTAATAAAGTTGGAATCATTTTTTCAAATATTATGCAGAATATATTTTATAAAATTGTATACTTTTCCAAACTTAATCACAAAAATACCAAACTTAATCACAAAAATATGGGTCTTCCTTTTTAATACTCAAGTTTTATGTTATTTATATATTTTAATAGTAAAACATTTTTATTTTGCAATTGTGGTTGATCATAGAAGTCTGGATTTTGTATCTACAAATTTCGACAGAGATAGTTTATGTCTTACGAACGATGAACGTGTTTCACTTTCCTCACTTGGTTTGTATAATTTTTGTACTGTCATCTGTACATTTACTTTTGCAATATTTATGTACCTTTCATCATTATTATAACTAAACTATTACAATTTTTCATTTATTTTAGGTTATTGGGATATTGGCGATCCAACTTTCACATGTACTTTTTGTGGTGCTTGGTTTTGGTACGAGGAGAGATTAGCTTGACATTATAAGACCCGTAAACCAAAGTTCAGTTTATGTTGTAATCAAGGAAAAATACAACTTTCTGCCCTAAAACCACCCCCTCCAGAATTACAAGTATTGTTATATGGAAACACCGATAAAAGTAAACATTTTCGTCAAAACATACGGTCGTATAACAATATGTTCAGTTTCACTTCAATGGGAGGGAAGATAGACAATCGTGTAAATCAAGGTCGTTCTCCTCCTGTTTTCAAACTTCATGGTCAAAACTATCATTTAATTGGAAGCCTTCTTCCACCCATGGGTGCAACACCAAAGTTTGCACAATTGTATATTTATGATTCTGAAAATGAAGTTGCAAATAGAATTGCTGCCGTAAGGTAAAGACATTTAAATCATTAATACTCATTTTGTTTTTACATGATTGCCAACATATTATATTAATTTTATAATTGTTTTTCATACAAGCAAGATGTCAATTCTCATGATCTTCATTCTGAAATTGTATCTGATTTGAAGACCATGTTAGATACAAATAATGTTTTGGTGCATTCTTTTCGAATGACGAAAGATAAAATGGTCCAAGAAGGTAGATCAGAAGTCAAATTAAAATTGATAGGAAGACGTAGTGGTGATGCGAGAAGGTACAATCTCCGACGCATCCGAGGTTCTTTGCGTTGGTTGTTGGTGATTTTGATCAAATGTTAGGTGATAGGGATATTTTACTTGAGAGTCAAACGGGACATCTTAAGCGTATAACCGAATTGCATCCTGCTTATCTTCCTCTCCAGTATCCATTGATTTTTCCGTATGGCGAGGATGGATACAGAGAAGATATTCCATTTTATGAATTAAAAGATGGTTCAAAAGGGCGGAAAAAAGTCAGTATAAGAGAATTTTTTGCGTATAGATTGAATGAAATGGATTGTGAGCCGACAACCATTATGTTTTCCAGAAGACTATTTCAACAATTTGTCGTCGATGCATACACTATGATTGAAAGTAACCGGTTACTGTACATTCGACTGAATCAGAAGCAACTGCGTTGTGAAATGTACAAAGGGTTGCATGAAGCTTTGTTACGTGGTGAAACAGAAGCTTCCACGCAAGGGAAAAGAATTATATTGCCTTCATCTTTTACTGGAGGTGCAAGATTCATGATACAAAACTATCAAGATACTATGACTATATGTAGATGGGCAGGTTACCCGGATTTATTTCTCACATTTACATGTAATCCCAAGTGGCCTGAAATTGATAGATTTGTTGCAGCACGTGGATTAAAGCCTGAAGATCGACCAGATATTGTTTGCAGGGCTTTTAAAGTGAAGCTTGATGGACTTATCAAAGATCTTTGTAAAAACAAGATTTTTGGAATTGTCAGATCAGGTAACATTTTCTTTTATTTATAGATGAATATTTTTAAAAACATAAAATTTCTATTTTAATTCTAATTTATTTACGCTAATTATGGTTTATTTGTGTGTCATATTTTCTACAGTCATTTATACTGTGGAGTTTCAGAAGAGGGGTTTGCCGCATTGTCACATATTATTGTTCCTTTCTTCCGAAGAAGAATCCGACAGCGGATGCAATTGATCGTTACATTACGGCGGAGATCGGATGGCCCGAGGACCCAATTTACTATCTTTGCGGTTCGAGATTTTATGATACGGTCCGTGTGGTGGTGCTCGAAAGGATGCTCCTTGCATGATAGATGGGCGTTGCTCAAAGCATTTTCCAAAAAAGTTTGTTGAGATGACTACAATTGACGAAGATGGATATCCAGTGTACATACGTCAGGATAATGGAAGGACAATTGTTAAGAATGAAGTTGTTTTTGACAATAGACACGTCGTTCCTCATAATCGATACTTATTGATTAGTTATGGGGCCTATTTGAATGTTGAGTGGTGTAATCAATCGCGTGCAATAAAATATTTGTTCAAGTACATAAACAAGGGCAACGATCGTGTCACTGCCACATTTTATCAAAGCTCAGGTGATGCTAATGTGGATAAGAATATCGATGAAGTTAATTTGTACTACGACTGTAGATACATTTCATCTTGTGAAGCTGCATGGAGAATTTTTGGATTTGAAATACAATACAAAGACCCGCCCATTGTGCATCTAAGTTTTCATCTTCTGAATCAACAAAACGTTGTTTTCTCAGATTCAGATAAAATTGACTATATCATGGATCGGGAAACCATAAAGCATAGTATGTTTTTGGCATGGATGGAAGTAAATAAGAAGTATCCTCTGGGAAGAGAATTGACTTTTGCAGAATTTCCCAAGAAATTTGTTTGGAATTCGAAAATACGGGAATGGACCCGAAGAGTACAAATTGGTTTTGCAATTGGACGAATATTTTTTGTTCCTCCAGGATCTGGTGATTTGTACTACTTGAGATGCCTCCTAAATGTAGTTCGAGGAGCCACTTGCTATGAAGATTTATGTTTTATAAATGGGGTGCAATTTCGTTCTTTTCGAGACGCTTGCTATGCGCTGGGATTGTTAACTGATGATAAGGAGTATATTGATGGAATAATCGAGGCTAGCCATTGGGCATCGGCTCAATCATTGAGAATTCTTTTTTCTACACTATTATCATCTGGAACGATGAGTCAACCTGAAGTAGTTTGGGATACATGTTGGTCTTATCTATCCGATGACATTCTGTACAACCAACGAATTTTGCTTCAGTATCAAGGTTTGTTAAAAAAATATATATATTAGAAATTTAAGTTGTTACGTATCTCAAAGTAATTACTTTTTATTTTGTAGGTTTGCAATTAAACGAGGATCAAATCAGGAACTATGCACTTGTGGAAGTTGAGAAGATTTTAAGACGTTACGGAAGGAGTATACGTGAGTTCCAATCAATGCCATATCCAGATGATCAATTTTTTGATTTCTCGCGTAACAGATTAGTTCATGATGAGATGTGTTATGATCGAATAAGCTTGGCAGAAGAACACAAGAAGTTCGTCTCAAATTTGAATGCCGAGCAACTCCATGTTTATGAAACTATTATCACATCAGCTAATTAAGAAATTGGAAAGATTTTTTTCGTGTATGGTTATGGAGGTACTGGGAAAACGTTCATTTGGAAAACTTTATCTGCTCGATTTAGATCAAAAGGAGATTGTATTAAGCGTGGCGTCGGTGGCATAGCTTCCCTTTTGTTGCTGGTGGTAGAAGCTGCGCATTCAAGATTTAAAATTCCTTTTAATCTGAATGAAGATTCAACTTGCAACATAAAACAAGGGAGTCCTATTGCGGAGCTTATACTTAAGGCCAAGCTTATTATATGGGACGAGGCTCCAATGATGCATAAGCATTGTTTTGAAGCATTGGATCGAAGTATGAGAGATATCATGAAAGTAATTCATCCATCTAGAACTAATATTCCTTTTGGAGGTAAGACGATTGTGTTTGGGGGAGATTTTCGTCAAATATTGCCTGTAATTCCAAAGGGCAGTAGACAGGACATCGTGCATGCCACTATTAATTCATCGTATTTGTGGAAGGATTGTACTGTTTTGAAGTTGACAACTAATATGAGATTGCAAAATATGGGGTCCAACGAAAATTGCGAAGAATTGAGACTTTTTGCTGAGTGGATTGCAAATATTGGCGATGGGAAAATTGGTGAACCAAATGATGATTGTGCTTCTGTAGATATTCCCGATCACATGTTGCTTAAGGAATTCGACTATCCGATTGCTGCAATTGTTCAAAGTACATATCCTTCATTTGGAAGTTGTTCCTATGAGTCATCGTTTTTTGATGATAGAGCTATTTTGGCACCGACTCTTGATGTAGTTAATTCAATCAATGATTACATGGTATCGATGAACAATTCTGAAGCAAGACTTTATTTGAGCTCAGATTCTCCGTGCCATTCAGACATAAATGTTGATCTTCTGAATGATATACATACTCCAGAATTTTTAAATGGAATTACATGTTCTGGAATACCAAATCATGAGTTGAATTTGAAGGTTGGAACTCCAGTTATGTTGCTTCGTAACATTGACCATTCTCTTGGGTTATGCAATGGCACGAGGTTAATCATTACAAGATTGGGAAACCATGTTTTAGAATGTCGAGTTCTTTCAAATGGTACCTATGGCGATACTGTTTTGATTCCGAGAATGTCATTGACACCTTCTGATCATAGAATTCCATTCAAATTTCAAAGAAGACAGTTTCCGTTGATGTTGTCGTATGCAATGTCTATAAATAAAAGTCAGGGACAATCATTGTCTAATTTGAGTCTTCTTTTGAAAAAACCTGTTTTTAGTCATGGGCAATTATATGTTGAGTTGTCTCGAGTTACAAATCCTAAAGGTCTTCGAATTTTAGTATGTGATTGTGATAGTGGTAATTGTCGTACATGTTCAACGACAAATGTTGTGTATAAAGAAGTATTCCAAAATCTGTAATTATTTTTCAAAATTAATGTCATGTTCTAAATTTACATTCACATTTTATTAATTCTTTATTAATGTTTTCGCATTGAAGTTTTTTGTTTTATATTATTCATCTTTGTTTAAATATATGTTTTTTCATCTATAAACTATTCGTGCATCGCACGGGTGAAATACTAGTGAAGAGAATAAAGGAAAAGAAACAAATAGAGAGGTTCCTCTATTGGGTTTGTACTTACCTGGAATATATAAGCGGACATAAATATATAATATAATGGAGTATAAATTTCTATTAATATATATTTCATTCGTTTTGGGTAAAAAGTTTTTTATTTTATTTTGAGTTGTTTTATTTAAAAAGACCACTTTTAAAAATTAATAAAGTATAAAAGTGTCATTTTATTACTAATAAGCTACTAAATATGTATCATTTTCTTAAAAAATTTGACTTTCAAACATGAATTATTTGCTCAAAATGGAGGGAGTATTTATTTTTAATTTTTGAAAATAGATTATTAATATTAAACCATTTTAATAGCACATATACAGAGATATATATGTTATCCACCTTATAAAATAGCAAGTGCTTACTAGGAAATAATAATTGGCAAAAGTGCACACGTTAACTTCACCACGACATAGATATATTTTTTGGGACAAATAATTAAAAATAAATAAAAACTCATTTAAAAGGGTGTATAATAATAATAATACAGTAAGTGAAATTACGATATATAAGAATTTAATAGATCTCTATCAAATTCAAAGAAGACGAAATCAAAAAGTCTTGATCAAAACCATTCTCGACCATTTAATCTATGACTTCCTAAACTTTTAATATCGCATTTGACTAGCTAAATAATTATCATATCTCTAAAAGGAGAAAAAAATGGGATATATAGCTAACATTAGAGTTGGTCATAATTACAGTTGTAACGATTCGAACCCTAGAACCATGTTTGCTACGTGTAGCCCACAACCTACTACAAGTTAATCCAAAAATTCACGAATGATGTTTGTACTTTATACCTAACGATAGTGTGCTGCCACCATAAAAACATATTCAAGCTTCACATCTACCAAATATGAGATGTGGTGCTATAACAATAGTAGTTGAGTATAATCAATAACATGGATAATAAAGTGAAAACGTTACAGAAAATGAAAACATAATTGTTAAAAGTAAACTTTTTAAATAAAAATATCACAAAATAGTATAGTAAACTATTTGTCTGAATTGGAGAAAATATCACTCTTTTTTCTATACAAACAAAAATAGAAAGTGCAACCCTTTTGGGACAAAATGTCTAATGATCATTTTCAGAGCATGTACAATGGTTTTGTCAAATCAAACCAAAAATTAAATATAACTCATTATAAAATAATAAAATAATTTATTAAATATCTATTTGATTCAAAACAATAAAACATTTCTAATGGTGGCACAAAATCCAACACATTTGCATACCCCACCATCTTTATCTCCATCAATAATGACTAGAAACTTGAAAAAATCATAATTTTTTTATATTATCCAAATGAAACAAACCAAGTCTTCATTTATAGGTAAAAATGTATACTTTAATTTTGGAAAACAAATTAAAAAAATAAAAAAAAAATGGCTAAAAATTGGTCAAAAAAGGTAATGAAATAAAATAAAATGTTATCTACTCAAATGATGACACTTGGAAAAGAGACCTAGGATTTTAGGGACTTTAGGGTTCAAGGAATGAATTTTTTTTTTTTGTTATTGTTAAAATCATTGGTTGATTTGGAGATGATTTTTTTAAATTTCCACTTAGATGGAAAAATTTGGCGAAAAACCTCCATTGTACATGCTCTCAGGACTCATCCAGTTGCCTTTGTAATGAAATTCAATTGCACTCACTTCATTATCATATTCAAGACAACTTTCATCTTTTAGATGCAAAGATAAACTACTCAAGCGGTATCTTTCACATTAACTTCAAAGTGCCACTTAAAAGTACCAATTAGTTTGCATCAAATAAAGTGGTACGTGATATATGTCTTACATAAAATATCCGTAAAACAATTTTTTCTAAGATTTTATTAAAAAGAATTGAATTGGTAATTAATTTTGTATAATACTCCGTATGTTGTTTTCCTTAAAACACATGAGCATGTAACCGATAATTATCATAGTGTTATCATAAATAAGTAAATAAAGTTTACAAAAGATTACGTAAGTTGTCACCTCGTTTGTTAAATGTGTTAGAATTTGTGGAGGCCCAAAATCAAAATAGTGGCGGCCTTCTAATTAAATCTCCCTAAGCCCAATCCAGCCTGATCCAACTCTTGGCAGCCCTCTTCATCCTTTGCGATTTAGCGAAGGGGCTCTTTTGGCATTTGTTTTCTTGTGGCAGCTATCCCTTGTTTGTGACCCTTACTTTTTGCAACCGCCGTTTATATTGATGTGCCCTTCGTCATTTGCAGAGGAGAGGGAAGTGGATTTTCATAATGCAAAGAGCGAGAGTTATAGAGAGAGAAGGTGAGTGTCATGTGAGAGAGAAAACCAATGAGAGTCCAATGATTCCTCCTCAGTCCAATACTCGAAATCTTCGAGATTTCTTCCTTCTTTCACCTAGATTCTTTGTGAGCTTTGGTTGGTGAGTGACGGTGGTGGCGAGCCCTTTGTGAGCTTCATTTCCGTCTTGTGAAGTACTGGTAGGTTGGGGTTCTTGGGTTGGGTTTTCTCTGGGTTTTTGTTCTGTGAACCTCTGTTCTTCTTCTCTGGCTGACTCCATTCTTGGTTGTCGGAGGTTGGATCGAGTCTTGCTCTGTGGCTTTGACCTTGGTATTAGTGGGATGGTTCCTCATTTTGGACTCTTTGGTGGATATGGCTGGTGAAAGGGTGTCTGAGTCGACGAGAGCTTAGCCGAGGTCTTCGACCGATTACGGAGAGTCGTGTTTTGGAACACGGTGACTGATTGCTCTCGTCTGTGCCTTCATTTTTATTTTGTTGCTATTTTTCCTGATTATTCTAACTCTTCTGTTGTGCAGCTCTGTTTCTTCGTTCTAGTCCACAGTGTATTTCCTCTCTGTTTATTTCATAACATATAGGTGGAAATACAGTGACTTTGCTTTCTAGTTTATTTAATGTTTAGACCCCAACATGTTCCAATGTTATCTCCACCCCAGATTTGTAATCGTGTGCCAAGTGTGTGGATTAGTTATTCTGTAAGAGCTAACTGTTATTCATTTTATTTGAGTCTGTAATATTCTGGTTATTCCAATTTTGTACGGAACTGTTCCTGACTGCAAGTGTGGTGCAATCACACAACAAAATGATTTTAAACACTCCTTCCGTCTTTAAATTATTATCTTGTTTTTTATTCTCGTCTGTCTCAAAATAGTTGTCAGTTTGAAAGTTTCGTTCTTAGAACATCACTTTTATAACTTTATTCTTATTTATTCTTCTTATTTTAATTTTTAGCCACATATTTATGAGTTTAAAAAAAACTATATACTATTTTAATATTAATAATTAATTTAAATATGTTTTTCTCAAACCATGCGTTAAGTCACGATAGTATTTAGACTGATGAAGTAATATACTTTGTAAATGTCTTTATCATGAGTCGTACTTAGAATTCCTCCCACCCCTTTTCAATAAGGTCTCGACTGATGAAGTATTATACTTTATAAATGTCTTTATCATTAGACCATTTTCAACCCAAAAACCTCAATTTGGGTCCAAACTTATCCCAATTTGGGGCAGTTTCAGCACTATTCACTATTCCAACTCTAACCCTTCACACCAAATCTTACACCAAAAAGAATATTCCTTAGTATATTCTATTTTGATTTTCTATTATAATATTTAAAATTGTAATTATTAAGATTACACAATTAATAATTATTATATCTAATAAGTTTATTTTTATAATATTATTTATATAATTAATTATATATTAAAATTAGTAATTTAATATATTTTAAATTACAAACCATATTTTATTTTCAAGTTGTATGTCATTTTTTATTTTTAAGTTGTATGTCATTTTTTATTTTCAAGTTGAATGTCATTTTTTTTAAAATTACATTATTAATATTTATTACATAGCTATTATTAGTTATTAATCAATTAAAATATTTTTAAATTCATAATATAAATTATGAATAATTTTTTGTATTTAAAAATCAATTTGTTGTATTTAAAAATCAATTTTTTTATTTTAAAAAGATGTGGGTCCCATCAACCCCAATTTGGGGTTAGATGAATAGTGTTGCCCCAAATTTGGGATGATACTATTCATGGTCTCAAATTAGTGTTGGGTTTGGGGGTTGGGTTGGAATGGATTTAGGGTAAAGTTAGACCCAATTTGGGGTTTTGGGGTATGGGTTGGAGTTGCTCTTAGTCGTACTTAGAATTCCTCCCACCCCTTTTTAATAAGGTCTCATTCCAAATCACATTAATTATGCATTCAATATTATATATTCTTTGTTGCATTAACCAAATCTCATGTGATCTGCTTGATGTGATATGTTTAATTAAGTAGAGATCAAATATGTACAGTACAATGAACTGTATTTTGATGAGGAACTAACATTGAACCCAATAAAATATGATTAATTACCGGGAAGACTGTTTGTTTATGCAATTATGCTTATGTTATTACTCCATATTAGCAATATTAACAAACTCTATTATTTCATTTAGGAGTAAGTCTTATATGAAACCGTTTTACGGATTTTAGTTCGTAAGTCGAAACAATATTTTCTCACAATTCAATTCATTAGTACATGGTGTCGGTGGGTGGGGTGAAAGGTATCTATTGACTGAGAATAGCCAAACGATTAATTAGAATTATACTTCATCTGTTTCAAAATAAATGTCTTTTTAGAGATTTGATCACAGATTAAAGAAGTCTATAAAAACTATCTACCCTTTTTTCGTTTTTTATTTAATTAGAGAGTAATTAATATGAATAATTTTGACAAAATAAAGATAAATTTGTCTTAAAATTAACAAAACATCATTTATTTTGAAATAATTTTGTTATTATTACTAAAACGTCATTTATTTTGAGACGAATTGACTAAAATTCATCACTGAATAGTGAAACTTCAAATAATAAAGTAGTTTAAACTGATTTCTTATTTGGACACAAAAAAATTTGGTGCTGATTGATTAGTTTGTAAATAGACAAAACACACAAATGGGCCACCCAGCTTTTCTATTTTTTGCAATTTGGTCACCGAAAGTTTGAAATATCTATTTTGGCCACCCAACTTTTGTCCAGTTACAAGCGAGCTCATTTTCTAACGCCCGTTAGAAAATGACATTAACTTTAGGGACAAAATAAGAAAAAACAACACTAAAAATGTCAAAACTATTTGGATTTTCTCCTAAATCTCTGAAATCTCCACCACCATTGTTGCAGCTCTAATTTTTCCCTGAATATATTCTTGGATTGGAAAAATACCCAGATGGATATTGCGTTCAAATAATGAAATTGACGACCACTACCACAGAAGCAACAACATATTCACATCTAGCTTCAATTTCAATTCCACTGTTGCCGACATAACACCCATAGTCTCGATATCATCAATAGCTCTGACCTCCAATCTCCGATCTCTTTCCTCTTCATCTCCGGCCAGAGCCTCTCGAGTAGCTCCTAAACCTCACTGAAATCCCCACAACCATTGTTGCAGCAATGTTTTCCTTGAATAGATCTTGAATTGGAAAAATACCCAAATGGGTTATGGGTTCAAATAATGAAATTGACGACCACTGCCACAGAAGCAACAACATATTCACATCTAGCTTCGATTTCGATTCCACCGTCGCCGACATAGCACCCACAGTCTCGCCATCATCAACAGCTCCGACCTCCGATCTCCGATCTCTTTTCTCTTCATCTCCGGCCAAAGCTCTCGAGCAGCTCCTAAACCTCACCGAAATCCCCACCACCATTGTTGTAGCTCTAATGTTTCCTTGAATAGATCTTGAATTAGAAAAAATACCCAAACGGGTTATGAGTTCAAATAATTAAATTAACGACCACTGCCATAGAAGTAACAACATATTCACATCTAGCTTCTATTTCAACTCCACCATCGCCGACATAGCACCCACAGTCTCGCCATCGTCAACATCTCTGCTCTCTTTCCTCTTCATCTCCGGCCAAAACCTCTCGAGCTCCTTCTCTCTCCGTTTCCAATCAAATTTATCAGCTCCATTGCCGGCCCAACAGCCTCGAGCCACAGCCGTGCCATCTCCGAAGATTTGAAGCTTCGGCGGTGCTAAGATTTTTTTTCTCTCGATTAGAGAAGATGATGAAATGGGTGTAATTGATATGCGGTAAGGGTATATAGCTTACAAAGGGTATAATTGTCCAATAAAATACATAAAGTTAATGTCATTTTCTAACGGATGTTAGAAAATGGGCTCATTTGCAATTAAACAAAAGTTAAATAGTCAAAATAGATATTTTAAATTTTTGATGACCAAATTATAAAAAGTGGAAAAATTGGGTGCTCAGTTGTGTGTTTTACCTTGTAAATACAACCCCGCTTTTGATAACGGAAAAAGGGAAAGGGCGATTCCAGGGACCACTGACCAAGTGACCAGGGGGTGAATGCGACATTTGAGTTTGCATTGGAATTGGAAGGGCCCCCGAGGCAGCCCCACGATTTTTTATTTGTCTACTTCTTTTCAACTCTTTAGACAAATTTCGATACGATTTTGAATTATCGTCTTAAATTATAGGTATCAAAATTAAATATAATAATACTTAAAAAAATTATATCCAATACATATCATAATATAAAAAATATAATTAAAATTCTAATAAGCAATAATTTATCAATGTATATCGTGATATAAATATATGATCAAAATAAAAAATATCAAAATTAGGTTAGATGTGGTACTAGGAGACTATCAAATTTGATACCCATCCTCTAGTACTACACCTAGAGATGTTAAAAGGGTCAAGGATTGCAGAACTTATCCTGTTATACTGTAACAAAAAAGGGTTATGGTCGAAAAATGGTAGCCCTATTAAATTCAGGACTAATAGGGCTAGCCTTGTAGGGCACAACCCTACAGGATTAGAACATATATAACTAGAGATGTTAAATGGACGAGTATCGTCGGATCGATCCTATTAAACCGAAATTGAAAAGGATTAGGGTCGAGAAAATGTGACCCTATTAAATTCAGGGCTAGCCCTATAGGAACACAACTCTATAGGTTTGACTCAATAAAATTAGGGTCAACCCGATTAACATATCTAGCTACACCTAATTTTGATACTATTCGATTTAATTATTGGAAAGCCTAGTACTCCACATATATATTAAAATTTAGTTTTGACCCCTACTATTTAAGTTGCCGAAACACACTTTACTTCATTTATAAATTAAGACAGAAATTAATTTAAAAATAATAATTAAATTATACATTATAAAATTTATAATTTAATTAATAAATTATCTATAAAACACATATTATACATAACTCGTACACGTTTTATTTAATATATTTAATATTTAAATATCTGTATAAATAAATTAATTTATAAATTAAGACATTAATTAATTTAAAAATAATAAATTACTAAATAACATAAATAGAATATTATAAATAACAAATTACTAATTTATAAAAAAGGAAAAGAAAAGAAAATTGGCACCAATGTAGCAGCAGATGAGCAGACAACAACGAAAGGTTTGTCGTAGGATTAAAAAAACCAATTTGGAAGTCACATTTTGGTGTATGGCCAGTTGCTTTGATTTTTTTTTATTTGGTTTTGATTTGTAGTATATATTGATCTAAATCAAACCAAATCAAATAAAAATTATATTAAATTTTATTTAAATACAATGTTGTAAGCTAAAATTTAATTTGATTTACCCTTTAATCCTCCGTTGTTCATGCTAGTAGAGGTGACAAACGGTAGTCTAACAATGGCAGATATAGTCACATTTCCCATTAAGCAACCGTCTAGCCCCCAATTTTTTTCACCAAAGCCTAGCATACAACAGATTATGGTGTCGTTTGGTAGCCAAGATTAAGGTCAGATATGATTAATAAGCCGAGCTGTCTGATGTTTGGTACGCAATAGGTGATCGGGACTAATAACATGAGTTATACCGATAAAGTCATTATCCCCTCACTATTAATACCAAAGGGGAGGGTGATATTATTAGTGCTCTCATTAAAAAAATTGGGATTAACATTTGTAATCTCAAAACTACCCACGATATACAAGTGAGGATTAATAGCGAGTGTACTAATAGTACTGAGATTAATAATACTGTTTATCCTTATCCGACTACCAAACAAGCCTTACGTTTTTTATTAAAAAAAAAAGAAAAAAAAATAAGTTACATTTTTATTTAAAAATACTCGATTTAACTCAAAAAATAAAAAGAAAACAATAATATAGGAACAATGGGAGTAAAGTTTATGACAATGCAGATAACTGACGTAGAGAGAGTGAAGACAAATATATCGATTCATGCACTAGAACTAGAAGTAACAAACTACTACAGATCTCTCAATTTTTACTCAATAATAGTGGAGAGAAATTGATTTTAAGTCGAGTATAATTAATAATCAATTCCCATATTTTTTTATTTATTGTAGTCATTATAGTTATGACTTTGATTAGCCCCTACGTGCATCATTTTTTTCATGAACGTTAGATATTAGCAAGCCTAGCAATTCCAACTTATAACCCGTTAACCTACCCGATCCAACCTAAAAGTTACCAAATCAACCTAATCCGTTAATATTTTTGGATTATAACTCATTTTAACCCAAAAATAATAATCGGTTAGTTTTGGTTAAATCCGATTATTCCCGTTACCCATTTCACCTGATAATTTTTTATTCTATAAATATGTGTTGTTTAGGAAAAAATCAGTTTAAAATGAGCCGAATCATTTTAACCCGACATGATTCAAAACAACCCGTTTGATATCCAAGGTTCCATTGTCTTCCGACCCGTCTCGACCAACTGTCGGGGCTAGATGTTAGTAACTTTAAGTTTTTAACCTCAATGTAAAGCATACTAGCTAGTAGCTAAGGTTAAAATATTAAATTAACAATTAAACATGTAAACGTTCTTCAAATCGAGATTTCACTCTAAATGTGTGTAAAATTTAATCAATCCAGGATTAAACCTGGTTAAAAAAAACAATAGCGCAAAAAACCACAAAACGCTAATTACAAGAAGCTAGCATATTAATGAAGTGGTAGAGTGTTAATGTCAATAATGGAGGACATAGACATTATATTCAACAACAGCATCCCCACTTTTGAGATCGAAAGAATGAGTTTTTGCTTGGGCATACCCACGTGCAAACCGGAAAAGACCACTCCCTCCGACGATCGGCATCTCCCTCACCGGAGAAAACACACTATTCTTCCCCAGTATACTCAAAGTGCTCCCATTGTACTTTCCTTCCACAAATGCATAATTCAATACCATTAACAACCCCAATTCATTCAAGTCTGCGGAGGCGTATATCCCTTGTGCTCTTCCCACTATTTTCGAGCTCGGCTCTGGTCCCACGGTCAACGGGTCATCGACGATGACCACAAAGCCGAACAGAGTGGCGGAGGTATTTGTCTTGGCGGCTTCGGCTACCTTTACAGCGGTGGGGTTTTTGCCACTGACTATGTCGTGGAAGTAGAAGTGAAGGTGGCTTAGTTTCTCCCTCTTGAAGCCTAGGGATCTTTGTGACAAGTTTCTTGAAAATCGGTGCGATTTTCCGGCAACAATGAGAGTGAAAATGAGGATGGTGAAGAGAGTGGTGGTGTTGCTTAGTATAATGGTTTTCGCCATGGTGTCTTCCTGTGGTGGCCTTGGGATCGAGGGAGGGTGGGAGAGGGTGGGGTTGTTGGTTTCCTGATTATTGGGTGTCAATTGTGTTAAGAAGATGTGTTAGGGCTTAAAGATGTGACCTTTATATAGAGCAAATATTTGAGGGACAATATTATACATTAAAACCCGTGAAAAAACTTAGAAAAAATTGTCTTATGAGTATTTTTTATATGATAAATCATTCTGATTCGATCCATTATGTGTTTATTAGTTAAACTATTAGAGAGTGAAACTTTATGTTACGAATTAGGATCTGTATAATAAGATCATGAATGCGTTTTATACTTATTTATTGGGTATTATTTCAGTTTAAATATTGCTATTTCTTGAAGTTTTTATTGTATAAAATTTGTTTTAGTGTTGTTTTATAATTTCAGGGACTTGGAGAAGATTTGTGTGAAATATAGATATTTTATGCTGAATTGAAAAACTTCATAGTCCAAAATATAAATTACTGAAAGTTAGAGTGGAAAAGCTGAAAATCAGCTTATTTCCTCAAAGATCAGCCGCCCAGGAATTGGGCTTAGGAATAGTGCGGCCACTTTGGTCAACTTTTAGGGTTTCTAATTGTTCTCTATCCCTTTTACCATAGTTGTTATATAATTATTAGGTATAAATAGACTTCTTTTAGGTCAGAAAATAAGAGAGAGAGTTTCTGTATTATTTTTCTTTATCTATGAAGAAACATTATCTAAGAATGGTTCGAAGTTTTGTACTTAAAATTATGAGGAACTAATCCCATAATTCAGGAATTAAAGGTAACTTGTATTTAAGTATTTTATTTTAATTATTAAATTCTATTCAATTAATTATTGAAGTTATCGCATAATGTCTGTATTAGTGCATGTGTAGGCTCTTGGGTATGATGAACTGCACGACCTTATGCATAAGTCATACACTGTCCAACCTAATTGATAAATAGGTCTATCTGATTCTCGATCGTAGGCTAAGGATTAGATTTAAATTCGTATTGTGTGGGGAGTACAGAGTTGACTCCTTTTCACTTTAGTTCTTAGGGCCCTTAATGGACTCTTAATTACTGTATGGACGGACCAAGAAAGCACATCCAAAGCAGAGTCAAATCTCGGCCAGTAAGTCTCAATCATTTACTTAGCGAACGAACCTGTAATTGGTTGATACATAAGATAAACGAACATAAGATGCATATATACAAGTGAAACCTAATTTCTAGGTGTTTTTACAAGCTTTGACTTATCTCATATTTATATGCTTTGTTAAATTAGTTTATTTTAATAAAATGTAAACATTTTTATTAATTACTTTATTTTGTTAGATTAGTTGAATTTACTTTAAGCAAAACTGAAATATCTATGGTTCAACCCTTGCTAATATATATATATTCTACAATAGTCTTGTGCACTTGTAAGATAAATTTTTAAAGGCATCATAAGACAATCTCAAAGTACTACTGAGTTAAGTCGGCCGTGGGTGCCATTTGTTTGGTTCTTAGTGGCAACATCAATTTGATCTTAATTTATTTGGAACTTTTATAAATATAGAACTGCATTATTCTGTAAATGTCCCATAACGTCAATTAACTAATACACCAATTGCTTTCTTGGTTCGATAATGGACTATGGACGGAGATTGGTTAATTTATTAGAAGGAACTCACTTAAAGAAATCATAAATGATGTGTTAGTGTGGTATAAACTATAAAGGTTTTTAATTAATTTGGTTTTTGAGTTTCCATTGTATTGATTAATGAAAAAGTAAGAAAAAGATAAAAGAGAAACTATGGGGCCAAAGAGAGAGAAATGGAAACCCAAAATAAAAGTTTTAAAATCTTGGCAAAATTCGGGTGGTCCACTTTTACCAAGTTTCTAATCGCTAAAATATATTTTCTTTTTTTAAAACAAAAAAAAAACCACTTTTGGACGCAAAAAGATTGCAATACCCTTAATGAGCAATAGGCGCGCTACGTCAAGTTCATATATCGCGGTGCAAAGTTTATAAAATACTCCATCCGTCTCTAAATTATCGTCCTCCTTTCTTTTTTCGTCCGTCCCAAAATAATTGTCCAGTTTGAAACTTACGTTTTTAGAATATCATTTTTACCACTTTACCCTTATTTTTTCACCCTATTTTAATTATGGGTCATATACACATGAGCTTTAAAGGAAACTACACATTAAGTCAATATAAATAATCAAGTCAATTGTTTTTTCTTAAACTGTGCGCCGGGTCAACCAGGACAATTATTTAGAGACGGAGGGAGTACAAGTTTATATATCGTGGTACAAAGTTTCTTTCATCAATTAATTTTATATATTTTTGCATCGCGATTCAAAGATTCATTTTTAAATATTTTTTATAGCAAGTTTATATGTTGCGGTGTAAAGTTTATAAAATGCAAATTTATTTATCGTAGTGCAAAAATTAATATGGTAAAATTGATGAATCACGGTTAAAAAATAGACTAGCAATTACATTATTGAACCGTGATGTAAAAATTAATGCACTAAAATTGATGAATCACGGTAATTAATAGACTAGCAGTTACACTATTGAACCGCGATTCAAAAATAGACTAGCAATTTTATTATTGAACCGCTGTGCAAAATTAATTCAATGAAAATTGATGAATCGTGGTTCAAAAATAAACTAGCAGTTACACTATTAATTGACCCGCAGTGCAAAAAACAATGCGATAAAGTTGATGAATTGCGGTGCAAAAATAATGAACTCTATAGTGCGCCTACGGTTCATTTCGGGTATCGTAGTCATTTTGCCACCAAAAATGATTTTTTCCGATTGAAAAAAAAATATGTACTTTAGCAATTAAAAATTTCACATAATGGACCGACTCGCAAATTTTTCTAAAATCTTCTTTGGAGAACAAACCCAAATTGACGTGGGGGTAATTTGTCACCTTAGAATCATGTTAGACATTGAAAGTAGGTGTTGTGTAAATTGGAAGACTTTCCAAACAAATAAAGAGTAATATCAAGATCAATTACAGAGAAGAGAGAAAAATGTTTGGGTCAACGGACTATTAAAATTTTATTATGTCAACCTTAAATATGTTTTAGGATTACAATTATATATAAGATATAATACCAAACCCTAAACTGTCTAATTAAAGAAAACCGAAAGCAAAACTGTCGCACTGATGTGATCGCATCGTCTTACTCGATGCAACCGCATTCCTCTTCTGAGTGGGACCGCATTGTTTACATGGACTTGTTTCTGATTTCTCCCTTAACGATGCGCCCGTATTGCCCAGCAATGCGATCGCTCTGCGATGCGGTCGCACTACCCTATCGCAATGCGCCCGTATTACATCAAAATGTCTAACAATCCGTACCACGGGGGGAAGAACTGACTTGTTTACTAGGATAATTGAGTCATCTCATTCACTGCAATAAGGGAATTGATTTCCGTAAGTTTTATCTTTTTCCATGCCTTCTTCTCTTCCAAATGTATCTCTCTCTCTTACACACACACTGTAGTGGTGGAATCAGAAATATATTTCAATCGAATTATAAATTTTAATTATCACATAAAAAGTTTAAAAATCACAATTTTATTACATAAAAGTTTAGAAATCACATTTTTTAGCGAGGTCCCTTCCCAAAGCAACGTAATTTTGTAAGATAATTTTTATTTATTTTTCAGTGGGGTCCCATGCCCCTCACCTTAAAGGGTGGATGCCTACGCGCGCACACACAATTTGCCATAAGTTTGTGTTTGATTGGAAAGAAGAAATACGTTTTAAAGTAAGTATTAATTTTCTTCATATTAATGAACAAGAAAATTACTCTTGTCCATAAATGAGTGTTACGTTTTTTTTTTTTTTTAAATTATTCATAAATGAGTGTTTATTTATATGTAAGTCCACTAATTTCATTTTTGACACATATATCCTAGGGCAGACTCTCAGTGTGTTATATGTAGACATTAAGTGTACTAATGTAAACATGGAGTACTAAAATATCACAAAAGTTAACTGTTTTTAATTTTAGCGAAAAAAAAGAAGTAAAAATGGATACTCATTTAGGGACATAAAGAGTAGTATATGTTTTGTATTCCCTCCGTTCCGGACAAAAAGTCTCCGTTTGAAAGTCAAACTTTTAGTAGCTCATTAGTAATTAAAAGACACTTTTATGTCTTCATTTTTGTAAGTAAATTCTTTAAGTGAAATATTTCAAAATGAAATAATGGATTATTTGTTCGAAACGGAAGGAGTATTGATGTCCATGTGATATATGTTGCAACTCATCAATGATGTAGGAAGCAAATCAAGGATGAGCTTAGATACATGCATACGTTTGCGACTGACTAAAAAGATTTTCGAAACAAATAAACAGAATTATCGTAACTTAAATGTGAATGTTAAGATGAATATGTGATAGAAATACAGAACAAACACACTTACTCGAGAAAGGTAAAAGAAATACACATTTACTTTGGTACTAAAGAGAATAAGGAGTATACAAAATCTGATAACTTGATGAACTTTGGCGATCCAAGTCCATTCGGGACATTGCGGTAATTATACTGCTAGGGCTTGTTTGCTAGTCGGACAAAGATAAGCAGTTTTATTAATCACAGTACTATTAGTGTCCTCGTTATTAATCCTCACTTGTATATTGAGGATAGTTTTGAGATTACAAATGTTAATCCAAATTTTTTTTAGTGAGGACGCTAATAATACCACCCTCTCACTTGGTATTAACTATTAATAGTGAGGGGGTAATGACTTTATCTGGATAACTCGTGCTATTAATCCCGACCACCTATTATGTACCAAACATCAAACAACTCGGCTTATTAATCATTTTTGACATTAATCCTGACTACCAAACAGCACCCTAATGTCTTTTTTTAAACTCATCGGTAGGTATGAATTAACAATCATATATATGAGTTGATATTGCGCATCTTAATTTCTAAAACGGAGCCTCTCTCTCTCACAACATAATCCATCAACACACGATTGATCGAATAAAAAAAATTCGTCTTACAAAAAATATTCATAAGACCGTCTTACCCAAATTTTTGTGTATATATATAGTCTTTTTTATTTACCCTAGCTAATCACTCAATAAATTATTATGCTTTGTTCAAATTGATAAGTTGAGATGGCAAGTTTCAATCTATACCTCGAAAGTGGATAACTCAAATATACTCCATTTAACTGTATAATGTGAAATGAAAATATACTCAAAATTGAGATTATATGTTTGAAATTCATACATGAAAAAATGAATCACTTAAATATACTTCATTTGAAAAAATAAAAGAAAAGAGTTTTTTTAGAACACTCTTAAGTCAACATATGCAAGGAAAAATCTTGTATCTTCTTAACTGAATAAATTAGTCAGAACGAGAACTAGAATCATTTTTACAAACGTGATGACACTTGTATTTTCAGGAGGGTGCGGTGGAGGAAGAACACACTTACTCGACAGGGTGTGAAACACACACCTTGATGGACCCCAAACGAAATATACAAGTGGGGGAACAAAAGAACATTGGTTTGATGGTCAACAATCAATTTAACTTAATTGACACATTTAATTATTGGAGTGTAAAACTTTTGAACACATCAACACACCTATTCTATGTGTACCCATATTTAAAAAAAGGAAAAGATTATAGCTAGTCAAGGGTTGGATTGAATGTGATGCTTGTTGTCATGTTTTTCACTCTTGATTATAAATAACTGAGAAAAGTTTATGGCAAGGTAAAATGCTATAACTAATCCTAGTTTCTAATGATGGAATAAGTACATTCTATTTATGTTTGATAATTTGGTGAGTTGAGTTGTGAAGGATATATCTAATTATATATTATACAGATTCACTATCAAAAACAATAATTACGGATTACCTTGTGCGAACTTGAACCTTGTGCGAAGCGGAAGAATTTCGCTTGAGCTACGATCTTCTTATACCAAGAGCTATGATCATTCGTGATGGTGTATGTATTCTCTCTTCCGTCATGGACAACCCAACGATCGATCGAATTGCCACGGCCGTACCAATAATACATGGCACACGTCCATAGGAACCACATCGCAAATTAAGGACTTCATCCTCATAATTTCCCACAGAGGAGAAAATCAATGCTTGCTTATCCACCCTTACTTCGGAACTGTTATTGAGCCAGTGCAATTTATAAGGACGAGGATGAACAATAGGTACCTGTAGCTTTTTGATAAGAATGGTTGAGACGGTGTCGGTGCAACTTCCCTCATCCACTACCAAAGTACATACCTTGTCTTGGACTAAACACTTGGAATGAAATATTTGCTCCCTAGCCTCCTCTCCCATGACCGTCCCCTTTGGGAATGACTATCCCCTTTGTGGTAGCTTTGATCCCTTTCTAATCCATTGAAGGTACTTTTCGGTGTCCATGGTTCCCTCGAACTTCGGGATATCGAGTTTTAAACCGCGATCATCTTCATCCTTCTCCCTTCTTGACCGAACCATAGAACCTTCATCTTCTTCATCATCGGATTGATGATTCTCCACCACAACTAGTTGCATGGATTGCATTCCAAGCCGAAGATCTTCAACAAGTTTTTTGAGTTCTCACAATTCTCGATCCCTCCTTATATTATGTGCCTCCTCCAACATATGTCCCGATGGGCATCCACTTTCTTCTGCCATGATCGTCTAACGAATAAGTATTTGCAAGAGCCGTGCTCTATTACCACTTGATGCGTGACGAATCCCTTGAATCTTCAAGCTGCCCTCAACGAATTAACAATCCTAGGCTATCCAAAATTTGAAGATAAAACAGCCCCAAAAACCCTACCCGAATATTATCAACCTTCTGTAAAAATTACAACCCAAAAACCCTAGCTTTGTTTACTCACTCTAAACAGCCAAGATTCTCCCCAAAATAACTGAGCAAAACACACCCTAATCTGCCCAACTTACCTTGGTTGAAGAGTCCAGGGAACAAGCGAAACAACCACACTTTGATGGCACACACGCTGCCACGACAACCCCACAGCACAACCCTTTCAATCCCACCCCAAACTGTCCATAATGTGTTGCCTTGGCCGAGCCTTTAAAAGACTCCACAACAGCCCTATAACTCTTGCAAATTCCACTAACAAAATAAGAATAAAGAAAAGGATAGTCAGCTTCACCGGTTGAGTTTCACTCACTCAACGTAAAAAATGTCGTTTGATTCGACACACAAAGCTTCACTCACCTTATAAGAAGAATCAGGAAAAGAACAAACCCGTTCTATGCTCAATGCTTTCACACTTAATGAAAATCTACTTTATTCATAAAATAAAAGACCTTATAGAGGCTTACAAAGAAACCCTAACTTCTAATGTGAACATAAATAAATCCTAACTCTACTAGAAAACAATAAAGTAAATCCTAGATTAATAAGCAATTTAAATCCTAGTCTAATAGCATATTTGTTTCCTAAATTAATTAACTCTCTCATTGTTCACATTGCTCATGGAGGTCGTCCCTCCTTCCAAGCAAAACCATGCCCTCCTCCTTGTATGCAACGCCATGCAAGGTCTTCTAACCGTGTGCCACCTTTCCAAGCGTCCACTAGAGCCCAAACTCTAACCTCCTTGAAGTCGTGCTCTAGGTCCATGAAACACTTCCATTTTGTTTGTGGTTTGATCCCTTTGGTTGTGCCCCCGGCCTTTTGGCCCTTTAACCCCTTTGCAACCCTTGTTTCCCCTTTAGTACATGGCTGCCTTGCCCTCCGTTTATCGTCCTCATGCATTTCTTCATAACTTCTTAAGTTGATGGTATCTTGAGCCCATGCTCCCGTATCACCACTCCCTTCGACGATCGGCATCTCCCTCATCAGCAACAACACTGAAGTCTTCCCCAATATACTCAAAGTACTCCCATTATACCCGTCTTTTACAAAAACATAATTCAATACCATTAAGAACACTATACGGTTCATGTCCGCGAAGGCATACATCCCTTGTGCTCTCCCTACTAGCTTAGAGCTCGGCTCAGGCCCTACGGTCAACGGGTCATCCATCATGGCTATGTCATGAAAGTAGAAGTGAAGGAGGCTAAGTTTCTCCTTCTTGAGGCCTAGGGATCTTTGTGGCAAGTTTCTTGAAAATCGTTGCGATTTTACGGCAAGGATGAGAGTGAAAATGAGGATGATGAAGAAAGTGGTGGTGTGGTTTTGGATGGCTTTGGCCATGGTGTGTGTGTGTGTGTGATGGCTTGGGGATGGGTTGTTTATAAAGATGGGATGCAAATGTTTTAAAAGATGGGAAAATTTATCTTTGGGGCATAATGGTGTTCACCTTTATATATCTCAAATATTCTTAAGTTCTTTATGTGTAGAGTGGGGTCCGTCTTGGAGATTTAATTATTTATCTTAAACTTTTGATTTTCTAGTGAATACTTGAAGAAAAAAAATAAACAATAGATGGAAACAAAACTAATAAAAAAATAAAAAATCCATTTATTAGAAAATTTTACTAGCTCAAAAAAACGAAGAAGAAGAGAGATCAAAATTTATATTAATACTTTCAAAGGTCATTAGGTAGTCAAACAAGGATAAACATATTCCCTCCGTTCCAAAATATATATCATTTTGGAGTTTTTCACACATACCAAAGAAACATATTAGAAAGACTAAATTGTCCTTATTTACTTTACTTCAAACATTAATGAGGTGTCTTTTGATACTCTTGCCCAAAAAGTCAAACATAAGTTACGAAACCAATAAATATGGGTAGAATTAAAAGAAAAAAAAGTTCATTGAAAATTACAAAGTAATATCTATTTTAGAATAAAAAATACCCTCTCAAAAAGACTTATATTATGGAACGAAAGAAATAATTATTAGTAACACCCCTCTCTCTAGTATTACCGGCGAGATGATTAAACTCTTTATCCAGGTAGATGCAAAAAGAATATTAGACCGAATAAAATTTTTATTAATAAAGATTTTGGTCGTTCTATTCACATGCAAATTAGTCACTCCCTTTTGTTCCTCAATTATTCTTTTATTCATATGTCAAATTTTCATTTTAAAAATTATCAATAAATTAGGAACAAATACACGTCAAAATTTTATTTAAAAAACAGTTTGTTTAATTCAAAAATTCAAACATAACAATAATTTAGCAATTGGTCGAAAGGGGTGGTTTAAGGTAGTTAAATGTTAGTGGAAATAGTAGATAGTTATTTTAAATTAGGTAGTAGTAAAATAATTATTAATTAGTGTTAAGGGTATTTTGGCAATATGAAGAAAAAAAAGGCAACATGACTTTATTTTAGCCAAAAAAAAAAAAATATATATATATATACGATTTTACGATTATTTTATGTAGGACGGATCTTCTTAATCCGACTCATCATATATTAGTGAATTAAGTTGTGGAAGAGAGACTCCGAGACGGTCTCTTATTCCAAGTTTGCTGCTCTGTGGTGCTAGCAAGCAAGTGGAGGATTATGAGATGTTACAAATTCGATGTTGTTTAACGGGTATCAATCATTTAGTTAATTATGTTATACAGTGACGGATTTATAGATAAATTTAAGCGCGGTCACAAATTTTTGCTATGTCAATCATGTATACCAATTTTAACTACTCCCTTCGTTCCTAAATAATCGTCTTAGTTGATTCGATGCGTAGTTTAAGAAAAAACAATTAACTTGATTATTTATATTGGTTTAATGTGTAGTTTTCTTTAAAGCCCATGTGTATGTGGCCCATAATTAAAGTAAAGTAAAAAAGTAAGGATAAAGAGGTAAAAATGATGTTTTAAAAAGATAAGTTTCAAATTGGACAATTATTTTAGGACGGACGAAAAAGAAAAGGATGACGATAATTTAGGGATGAAGTGAGTTTTATATAAATATATTTTACCTTGAATGTATATATGTGTAGAATTTAAGCAAAACCAAAGTAGCACAAACGAACATATAAAGGTACTAAAGTATACATATATAAATGAGAAAAAAATACAAAAAAATGGTACACATATAGGTCAATAATGGAGCACATAAACATTGTACTCAACAACAGCATCCCCACTCGTGATATTTAAAGTATGAGTTTTGGCATGAGCATACCCACGAGCAAACCGGAAAAGCCCACTCCCTCCGACGATCGGCATCTCTCTTACCGTCGACATCACCGAATTCCTCCCTAGAATACTCAAAGTACTCCCATTATACTTCCCTTCAACAAAAGCATAATTCAAAACCATTAAGAAACCCATTTCATCTAAATCGGCGGAGGCGTATATTCCTTGTGCTCTCCCTACTAGCTTAGAGCTCAGCTCAGGCCCCACGGTCAACGGATCGTCCATCATGGTTATCATGCCAAATGAGGTGAAGGAGGTGTTTGTCGTGGCTCCTTCGACCACCCGGACAGCGGTGGGGGTTTTGCCACTAACTATGTCATGGAAGTAGAAGTGAAGGTGGCTTAGTTTCTCCCTCTTGAGGCCTAGGAATGATTGTGGCAAGTTTCTCGAGAAATCTTGCGATTTTCCGGTGAAGACGAGAGAGAAAAGGAGGACGGTGAAGAGGGTGGAGGAGAATATGTTTGCGATGGTCTTGGTCATGGTTTTTGGTGGGTTGGTGGTGGGGGTTCGGGTCGGGTTTACCGGTGTCAAAAATGGTTTTTAACTTCCAATATGGGAGAGTTGGTATGTTAGCTTGCCTCTATATATAGCAAATGTTCTTAACTTGTTTGGATCCAAAAGTGAAATACAGTATTTGATTAACTCATTTATTTTCTTCTAAACTGGGGCCTACTTGTTTGACAGGCTAAGATTTTCATTGAAGACAAACGTAGAAAACACTCGCAAACAAGTCTTCCTAGTTCCTAGTCAAAACAAAGGATATTTCCTCGAAATTGGGCAACTAATACTTCCCATTGAAAAAACTAGAGCTGTCAAAATAGGTTGACGGAGTAAGTCAATTCACAATCTACTTCAATCTGTTATTTAGTTGGATAGGACGGATCAGCCCAAAAATATGATGGATTTAAGAAATACCAACCCAACCCAATCCACCACTTTTAGGTGGCGGGCGCTTAGCAGCTTTTCTGGCGGCCGGCCCACAATCTACTTCGATCCTTCATTTGGCGGAGGGTGGCGGACCAGCCCAAAAAGGTGACGGGCCTAAAAAATACCAACCTAACCCACCTTTTTTAGGTGGCGGGGCGGGCTAACCAAACGGGTCCAATCCATTTTGATTATCGTGTGTTAGTGGGTTGAGTTGTGAGAAAATGAGGTTTCATCTTACGAACTAAGATCTGTAAGACCGTCTTATAAATGACTTACTATTCGAGCAAAGCATCTAGTATTTTATTAGTGATGTTTTACTTAAATAATCTATTTTTTAAAGTTAAATATATTTTTTTATATTTTTTTTAATTTTACGCTCCAAATATAATAATGTAAATATATTGATTATCCTCAAAATATTTTGATAGTTATATTTAAATATATTGATACTTATATATCACTTAATTATTAGATTTTGACGTAAAAGAAAATCAATTTTAATTCACTACTAGTAACGAGAAATTACATAAATAGATGCATATTGTCATCCTAAATAGTGTAAGGTAACAAAAAGAATGATAGACCGGGCCACCAAAAGAGTACCAAAATATTTATATAGAATGAGATGTCAAATGTTGTGATGCACAAAACAAAATAGAAAATTACAATTAATTGTATTTTTTGTTTAACAACTCAACAACTTGGAATCCAATGACAAAACCAATTAAGACAATTGCAAAAATTACCCTCAAAGTGAACAAATATTTGTTTACGATTTTCTATGATAATAGTTCGATATTAACAACATATCAAATTATTTCAAACACACATATGTTATGTTTTCGAAAGTGGAATTTTAATAATAGAAAAAAATATTCCACATAAAAGATGGTATTTCGTTCCACAACATACGTCTTTTATAATTTGTTCATAATTAATCAATCAATGAAAACAAAAACTTAGCTAAGACGGTCTTACGACTATTTTAATATAAAACGGATCTCCTTAACCTGACTCACCATGTATTAATGGGTTGAATTGTGAGAGAGTGGAGTTTCGTCTTACGAATTAAGATCCATAAGACGGTATTATAGGAAACTTATTCAATCATGAATTTTTTTTAAAAAAAAATGATATTACATTTTGAAATTCTGCAAGAAAAACAATATTATGTGTATATATTACTCAAAATTTAATTGAACTGAACAAATTAAAACATAAAAATAGACTTTAAAATATGTAAAGCAACGATTTTTTTGGTTATGTCATGAACTAATTATTCGGAAGGTTTAGAAGGTCAAAAAAGGAGAGGAAACCTAACCCCACTATCACGGTGAAGAAAAGAACTTATTGGCCACTAATGAGAAAATCTTGGCGGAATGGAAAAGTCTAGACATTTTTGTGTCCATAAAGAAAGGAAGACCCATGCTTTGACATTTGAGTTTACTAATCACACTTACTAATAGTATGATTGAAAATATAATTAAATTAGTATTTCGATGGCACGGCATCAGTTTGGAAATTTATCAATAAATGATGCAAATAATATAGAAATGAATTAATATTTACTTATAATTTGTCTAAGTTAATTATGATAACAGTTAAAAAGAAAAAAACAAATGTTTCAAATTACAAAACTTACGATTTTTTTTTTAAAATTATTTGTATAGGAAATTGCGGGCGGAAAAAAATTAAATTGATTAAGTTAATTACAATAATAATTAAAAATAAAAAATATAAATATAAATATATTGACTTATAATCTGTCTAAGTTAATTATGATAACAGTTAAAAAGAAAAAAAATATTTCAAATTACAAAACTTACTATTTTTTAAAAAAAAATATATATTTTTATACGAAATTGCAAGCCAGAAAAAAATTAAATTGATTAAGTTAATTATGATAACAATTAAAAAGAAAAATTTTAAATATAAATTTATTAACTTATAATTTGTCTAAGTTAATTATGATAACAGCTAAAATATAAATATTTAAAACATAGACATAAATTAAGTTAATTACAATAACAATTAAAAAGAAAAAAATTAAAATATAAATATATTTACTTATAATTTATCTAAGTTAATTATGATAACAGTTAAAATATAAATATTTAAAACTTAGACATAAATTAAATTGGGATTTAGTTTTAAAAAATAAATTGATTAAGTTAATTATGATCACATTTAAAAAGAAAAAAAACAAATATTTCAAATTACAAAACTTACGAATTTTTTTAAAACATTACTTTTATGCTAAATTGCGGGTCGAAAAAATTTAAATTGATTAAGTTAATTACGATAACAATTAAAAATTAAAAAAATCAAAACTTACTAATGGACTAAAATTAAATTGATTCAGTTATGCACGTTAACAGAGAAGAAACTGGATAAATGAAGCGTATAATGTGGAAATTAATTAACTGTACAATTACAGTTACAATTACAATTTGGATTACAGTTACAATTACAATTGGATTAATTGCCGTTCACACATGCAACATAAGGAAGAAATTACGACTGTAAAATTAAAGTAAAACAATAAATCTCAATCGTTACTTATCCTAAGTCAATTGCACACGTATAAATTGAATTGTATTATATTATAGATTTTAACCCAACTACGGTCCTAAAATCTTTTTTACACTAGCCATATTAGCACATATCATGTTATAAGGACAGCTTCTATAAAAAAAAATTTACTCTTGATATTCAGAGAGAGAGAGAGAGAGAGAGAGAGAGAGAGAAGTCATGGCCTCGAATAGGAAGATGGAAAAGTAGGAGGCATGGGGGTAGAAGTGTTGTGGAGAAGTTGGAGGCTTCCAAATTAGTATTATTATTATAATTTTAATTGGAAAAGTAGTTGCCAAGGCATGGTGGAGTAGGAATCATGTTTGGAGGTTAATGGCAGACCAAGTTTGAATAAGATGTTTTCTAGTCCTTTTATGGAACTAAATTACGTTTCTCTTCCATCTTCGTCATTGTAAACGGAGAGTTCAAGTTTGAATTCCTGAAGACATATTGATCATACCGTTTTCTGTCCCAAAGATATATCCGAGAATCTGATCAACAAGTTTGGGTCGGTATTTGAAGTAGAGAAGCAAATTTTATTTGAGCAGACGCCAGAGGGTGATCCTACAAATCCCTTCTGACAGATCTGTATGATAGAGAATTGAATTTGACGGAGGGAGGTAAAAAAAATTACGTATCTTTTTATGAAAGGTTAGAACCTTTATATAGGTAATGTATGTATTTAGAGTTCGTTATGCCATCGTAGCCTTCTAGAAGGTGAGTCTGTGCTAAGGAGGACAAAAAGCACGTGATATAGATCAGTTGGCCATAATAGATAGTTGGGCTGTGACAGTGATGTGGTTTAGTTGGAGTGGGTTATGAATATGTCGCGGCCTGTTTAAGTGATGGACAGACAAATATACTCTCTAGCGTCGGCAATAGCGGTTAAATAAGCATGGTCCGTCCATAGTACCTTTGAGGTTCAAGTCTCCCCTTGTTATGAGTTGTTGGGTTGTAAAGACGTTCTTATTCATACTAGCAATTATGGGCGACTCAGATATAGTGTACCACATTATTTATATTTGTGTCACCTACCAATCTGACTTATGGATGGCCCATGACTAAACCTGATAATTACAACCTAAAATCTGTTAACACACCTAACCCAACATGAAAATTATCTAACCATATTTCGACCCAAAAAATATTAATGGGTTAGGTCGGGTTAAAGCAGTTCGAACCTCATTACTCATTTTGACATGATAGTTTTAACTCTATAAATGTATGGATTTTTTAGGAAAAATCTGGGTATAGACATGTTCTAACTCATTACTCATTATAACCCGAACTAATTGACCCGACTCATTTTGACCCGTTTGATATCCAGGGTTCTAATGAGTTTTGACTCGTTACTCGACTCATACCCAACCCAACTCTTCCAATTGACATGTCTACCCATGACCCATGTTCAAATTTAATGGAAGCATAGAGATGGGTATACTATGTGGTATAAAATATCTTAATTCTCTTTAAGGGCTCGTTTGTTGTGGCTGATGACTTATAACTTATAGTGATAACTTGGTGGTGAATGACTTGTGATTGTATGATATTTTGTTACACAATTTGGCTTATGAGTTGTTATAATTATTTGTTAAAAACTTTAAAATTAGTATTTATATTTTTATGTATATTTCATAAAATGATGAAATAAAGATAATCAAATATTTATTAATGAATAGTTATCTTCATGTTTTAAAAAAAAAACTAAATAAGCTTAAAATTTTGGCTTTTTGGCTTTAACTTTTCAATGCATAAAGTATGTTGTATCTTACTTATTGGCTTTTAGCTTATAAGCTGAAACAAACACTCTAAATATGACTTTTCAAAAACTAAAAGTCAAAAATCACTCTAAATAAACTGCAACAAACGAGCACTACGAATGTTGAGTAGTAGACCAATTTCTTTCCATTTATAACAACTATCTTCGTCCTACCGAAAATTTTGGATTGCTTGTAAAGTTTATTTTTGATACAATGTTAATATAAAAACTAAAAAAATGATCTAATTAGTTGGTCAAAGTGAAGCACTTTAGTCTTTAAACTAGGTTATTACATGTGCAATACACGGTTGATTTAGTGTTGTTTTTTAAACTTAATTTGGTAGATATAATCTGCAACCTATTTGAATGAACCAACAACAGCAAGATGTTCACATAATTAATATATTTAAAAAAAAAACGTAAGATCACAACGAATTATCAAACCAAAAAATCATGCAAATTATAAAATCGAGCAAATATTCTTAGGGAGAGTAGGGGAAGTACTACAAAGACAGACTCGTCAAGGAGGTGTTTGATGGAGAGAAAGTTTCACAGTGATTGTTGGTGGTTTTTGTGGAACATGTTTAATCAAATTTGATAAAATCTATTTTAAATTGACCGAGTTTTGATAAAATAATAAAAATTTAAAAACTTCTACCATCACAATTGAGGAATATTCCTAATCAAATGAAACTTGTCTAAATCAAATGTGATAAAATATATCCGGTACAAACCGATTTTGGCAACAAAAAGTTGTAAAAAACAAATTACCATGAGAATTGAATAGTTTTAATAAATTGAAACACGCCTAAATCAAATGTGATAAATTTTATCCGCAAACAAAACTTTACCATAAAAATTTGGAGTCCTAATCAAGTGAAACACGTTTAATTCAAATGTCATAAAATATATATGATATTAACCGATTTTAACAGAAAAATGGTTTTAAAAAAAACTTTTGTCATGTATAAAAGAGACAGAAGTTTCAAAATCTATTCAGTTTTGATTTTTGACAGCTAATATATATATATAGTACCGTATGCATAATTTTAATAGTTTTTTTTTTTTGCAAAGGTTGTTTATAATAAGATGATTTTCTAAACTTGTAACAAATAATTAAATTTTTTAATTAGAATAATTTGAAAAAAAAAAAAAAAAGTTCAAATTTGATCATATGAATATGTTATCGAAAGATTAAAACCTATGAAAATTGATAAAATCTACTCGGAAAAAAACTTTTGCCTTGAAAATTTGGAGTACTAATCATGTGAAACTCGTTTAAATCAAATGGTATACAATATATCATGTATTAACCGATTTTGACAGAAAAAAAATGTTTAAAAAAAAAAAGCTTTTACCATGTATAAAGGAGACACTAGTTTTAAAATCTATCCAGTTTTGATTTTTGGCATGAAATTTATTATATATATATATATATATATTACCGTATGCACGTTTTATTATTATTATATATATATATATATATATATATATATATATATATATTACCGTATGCATGTTTTAATAGTTTTTTTCTTGTGCAAAAGTTGTTTATAATGAGATAATTTTCTAAACTTGTAATAAATAATTAAAAATATTAATTAGAATAATTTGAAAGAAATGAAAAAAAAAAAGTAAATATTCAAAATTGATCATATGAATATGTAATTGAAATATTAAAATATTTGAGAATTGATAAAATCCATCCGCAAAAAAAAACACTTTTACTATGAAAATTTGGAGTCCTAATCAAGTGAAATGCATCTAAATCAAATGTGATAAAAGCTATCTCATACTAACCAATTTTGGTAGCAAAAAATAATTAAATTTTTTTATCATATATAAAGGAGATACCCGTTTTAAAATCTATCCGGTTTTAATTTTCGGCACAAAAAAAAAAGAAAAACAAATTTACAACTTCACAAGAAGGTGTCACGTCAAAGTACATAAATCCCTTAAAACTTTAAGCATTCAACAGAAAGTCGTCACGTGACAGCATCGACTTATATTTTAATAATAGTTAATAGATAAATAATAGATTATTAATTAATGATTAATAAATATATATTAGTAGAAGAACAAATAAAATAAAATTGTCTCATGGATAATTTGTATAAATTAAATAGTAGGAAAATGAAAAGAGAGAGAAACTGAAGAGTTTCTGTCAAATTAAATGTGTATAAATTGCATAGGATAAAATCTAGTTTAATTAAGCGATATTTGAAAGAAAAAAAATAAGAACAAAATCTTAAATCTCTATCATAAATTTACTCGTAAAACTTTATCATAAATATATCTTATCAAATTAATTTTATGATTTTTATCTTATCTAATTAGATTTATGGTTTTTTATCTTAAACTAATCAATTTTGAAAAAAGAAAAAAACTTACCACTTCGAAGGTGACACGTGGCAGCACTGAATTTCTTTAAAATATTTAGTTTTTTTTACAGAAATCCGCCACGTGACAGTAGTAGCTTCTGTTTTAGTAATAGTTATAGATTTTCACTTTCTCTCTCTTTCAATGCACCAACTTCTCTCTATATTTCTCTTACTCGTTCTTCAACTTTCTTCAAGCATTACAAATTGAATATCCAAACTCTGAAATCAACCTAAAAACTCGTATGCCAAACAAGATCTTGATCAAGCCTAAATATGGTTGTTTATTACAAAACGAAAATTGAAAACCGAAAAACCAAAATCAAAATAAAGAAAACAGACGAAAACCTTAGAGAGCAAATTCCAATCTCATCTGACTTAGTTAGAGGGATGAGATCACAGATAGGTTCAATCTATATTATCGATATTATAAAAGAGCTTGGGAAACACGCTCGCAATTGACTAGGGATAAAAAATTGCTGTGATTTACTGTTTTAAGGTGATCCAACGTCCAGTATTTCCTCTAGTGTCCGCATGTGCGAAGGGCGGTTATTCTGGACACTTCTTTTTATCTTCACGCATTCAAACCAAATCTATCTCTCTCTCTTTAATCCGTCTCTCACGCGTCACTTTCTTCTTCTTCACAACAGACTCTAACATAGACTCATGTCTCCAGATATCAAAAAGTATTTAATTAATTGAAGATTAATTATGAAGGGTTAGATCATCTCCTACTTCTCTGTCTTCATCAGTTAAGGACGTTCGGGCTTCTTTGTATAGCAAAGATCTTCTTTTCTTACTCTTCTTTCTTGAATGGAGCTGAGGTCGGCGAACGAATGCTTTATCACGGAACCAATCCTTCTTACCTTCCTGATGGACATAGGTTTCAAGTAGAGAGTTAATTTAGGTGTGGAAGTTGGAGAGGGGAGTGGTGGCAAGTTCTTCCAAAGTTCACTGTCCATGTCGGCGATGAGTCCGACGACACCAACGACACCAACAATTCTGTCGCTAACAGCGACAGTGCGAAAGGAGAACGCGTTGAGGACTGTATTTAACTCAGGGAGTAACCTTGCCCCTAAGGGGTCTTGGTTTTGCGCTCATTGACAAACCTGAGCCCAAATCTCTCACTGTTTAAGGTTGTGTTTGGCACATGACTTTTTGAAAGTGCTTTTTACTTTTTAAATTTCGTTTGTTATAATTTTTTTTTTAAAAGTAAGAGTGGAAAAGTTAAAGTCTTAGTCCCTAGAAAAAAGAGAACATACCCTAAATTAAATGGTCATATTGAACAGAAAGAGTGAATATTGGACTCGAAAAAGGCGTATTAAATTGCCTATGTGTTATCTTAAATGTGTGTGTGTGTCGAGGACACATCTCTAACATCTATATTAAAATACAACTTAGTCTCGCACACTTGAGATGGTAAAAGCTAACTACTAATCAGAATTTATTTTTACCAAACATAACTACTGGTCAGGATTTGTAATGTAGGATTGACTTAATTGAGCCTTGGATTTCTCATTGGTTAAGTTTTAGTCAATTTATATGATCTTGACAAACAATTTCATTATTGTCTATGCTTTACATACAAAGATCTTGAGGTACTGCAAATGATGTAGTACCATGACCATGCAACCACAAAGATTCACAGCCACTATCTCAACTACACCGATCAACCACCACGTTATTTTGCAACCAGCAACTCTATGATTAGGTCTAGCTAACACCATATGCAAACCATCACGAGTAATATATGGATATGTAATTAATTAGTAACTTTCAGCTAATTATTTTAGTGTCAGTGTTTCTTTTTGAATTGGGTGTTTGTTTGAAAATCATGGGTCTGAAAACTATTATAGTTACCGTTGCGATCTGCTTATTTTAATGCATTTTTTGTAATTATTTTATGTAATTATGAATTTTTACAATTTCAAAAAAGAGTGTGGGTGTTTCTTTTAGTGTTAGTGTTTCTTTTTTAATAGGGTGTTAGTTTGAAAAGCATGGGTCTGAAAATTGTTAGAGTTACATTTGCAATATGTTTCTTTTAGTGCATTTTTTGTAATTTTTTTTAATTATGAATTTTTACATTTCAAAAAGAAACACTAACATTTTATCATACATTGATTTATTCGAATATTGCTCGCTCCATACTTTGAGAAGTCACATACTCACGCCGTGCCGTAGGCTCGGGCACAAAATCTAGTTAAATATACAAAAGAGATTCTTCATAGAAGGACTATTCTCATTTTTGATTTACTAGACGCCAGACTTGAATTCGTTTCCACAACTTCTTTTACATTGATATCAGACGATGCATGCATTTGTGCATTGTGATGCATGATGTAACTAAAAGTGTCTTTTTCCAAGTTGAAAAAAAAATATGGAACTTGAAAACTTTTTAAAGTGTACCGAACTAAATTTCTCCCTATTTCATTTGGGAATAATCATGGGTCGGTTCCCTTTTATAAAATTATAACCGCTCAACTACCATTTTTTTAAACTGCAAAAGTTCACTTTTATTAATTTTTTCTTAAAATGCCCACCGAGCACTGTCCACTCTCTCACCATTCCACTTTCTCTCTCACCAGTCAACTTTCTCACTCTCTTAATATTATTGACTTACTGTTTAGGAGATGAAACAAATGTCAAAGCATTTCAGCATCCTGAAAGATCATTCTCCAAACTTTTGGAGCCATTGCTGGAGCCATCTTTCACCACAACGTCATTCTTTGGATTCTTGTACTCGATCACGTCATTTACAAAAATGCAAGACAATGCTTGCAAATAATTCAAGCATGAAATTGTGCAACATTTGGATATTGCTCGAGTTGATGAACGAGCTATAGTGAAAGGCTACTTCAGATTCACTTTATCTTCCTTACTTTGAAGATGGATTCCAACCTATGAGAGCGTCGTTGGCTATGATGTGTGCGTCGTTGCCTCTAATTTGGGTGTCGTTGCCATGACCAACACACCCACTTCATATGCAACACAGGCAGAACAAAAGAAATAAATGAAAATGTGACTCATAAGCTCAAAAACAACATGGTTTATATTCACTGGAGCTGTCATGATAATGATTGTACTATTCATATGCAATGCCACAAAACTTGCATGTTGTGCGTCGTTGCCTCCAATTTGGGTGTTGTTGTCTGCAATTTTGGCGTCGTTGCCTCCAATTTGGGCATCGTTACCATGGTCAACACAACCACTTCATATGCAACACAGTCATAACAAAAGAAATAAATGAAAACGTGACTCATAAGCTAAAAATAACATGGTTTATATTCACTGGAGATGTCATGATAATTATTGTACTCTTCATATGCAATGTCACCAAACTTGCATGTTGTGCGTCGTTGCATGGCCAGTATACTCACTTCATATGCAACACATGCAACACATAATAAATAAATGAAAACCATGGCCCAATTCATCCCTGTAATTCTTGCTAAAATCCTACAATGAAGATTTAGACTCATTTCGTGATTAATGATCGATACCCAAAATTAATGATCGATGCCTAATTTTTGTATTGCGATGCCCAAATTTGGGCGAGGATTTTTGCTTTGTGATGCCCAAATTCAATAGCTTTTTCTGCGCGCATTTTCTTCATTAATGATATCTTTGTCATTTCCCCCAAATTCTTGTAGCGGTTAAAACATATTGTGGTGAACTTTTGCGGTTAACATTTCCCCGCATGGTACCGGCCCAAAATTTCTCCTTTTCATTTGACCAAATAGTGCCCAAACTACAAAGGCCCTGTTTAGCGTGCAATTTTTTGGATTGTATGTATAGCCCCCCAAGATGTAAGTTAAAAGGTAAAATTGCGGGTCGGACCACTTTTCAAAGTTTTAATTTGCTCTAGTACCGTGTTTTTTTTGTTAACCAGAAAAAGACACGTTTAGGGACGAAATAACTGTGATACCCTTAATGAGTCGGAGGTGTGTTATGAAAATGCACCGCGATTCAAAAATTGATGAATCGCGATTCAAAAAAATTCTGCACCGCGATTCAAAATATTAATGCATCGCTATTCTTTTTTTTTTTTTTGGAAAATGCACAGCGATTCAAAAAATGATGAATTGTGATTGAGGCAACGGTGGCTCCGAGAATTAACACTTTACAGTATCCTCTTCTCTCTCTCTCTCTCTCTCTCTCTCTTCTCTCTCCCCCTCCCCCTTCGTCAAGACACACATACACGCATGGAACATTTGATTTCTGTATATATTTTCTATATACCTCTCTAAATTATCCATTATGTTGTGGTTCTCACTTGGTATAATAATTTAGTATACATTTCGATTGATAAATATTATCCCCTCTTCTATTACTATTTAATAATGTGACTTTAAAATTGAATAATCTCCATTTATCGTTTCTAGCTCTTTGGGGATCCCCCAAGAGGGTCAGGCCAGACATCAAAAGGGCGGGTTGGTTGATTGAGATTTTAAATGGCGACGGATCTAAACATGAAATTAGCTCTTTGGTTATGACTAACAATGGCGATGGATCTAAACCTGAAATCCGCGCTATGGAGGTCGATCCCTGTTTCATTGTCCAACAATGGTGATTTTTGAATCTAATGTGTTTGTCAGAGTTGTTGAAGAAAACGATAGTATTTTCGGAACAATATTTCAAAAAATAACCTTTTGCGGTTTTTTTTTAAAAACAAGATACTAAATGGGTTACAAACTTTGAAAAAGAAAATGTAGATCTTCAATCCTTCCTTTGGAAGCTTTTGAAGATTTGGACTTTTCCTCAGATCAGAAAAGGCCATGTCTAAAATGAGAGCAATGATAATTGTGTGGACTTACACGTAACGGGCCTATATTTAGAAATGCGAAGGACCTGTCTGTTTAAGAAAATAAATAGGCCCAGTAAAACTGAGGGTTTTCCTCGGCCCAATAACCCAGAACCCTAGCATCGTCATCTACACTCACGCCCACACCAGCCGCAGATAGCAATAAAACGCGCACAAGATCCCAACTAGGGTTTTACCTCCTCCATTTTCAAACTCCAGTGAGTTCTTCTAGAGAGAGAGAGAGTTCGGAGAGAGAAACACGGACACAAAATGCCGGCCGGACATGGACTGAGGTCGAGAACCAGAGATCTGTTCGCTCGTGGATTCAGGAAGAAGGGTACGATCCATCTCTCTACCTATTTGAAAACTTACCATGTTGGTGACTACGTCGACATCAAAGTTAACGGCGCAATTCACAAGGGTATGCCTCACAAGTTCTATCACGGCCGTACCGGTCAGGTCTGGAACGTTACCAAACGCGCTATCGGTGTCGAAGTCAACAAACAGGTCCTCCATCTCTCTCTCTCTCTCACACGCACACACACTCTCCCCTTCGGATAGATACAGCTGGTTTCGTACTGAATGGAATCATTCTTAAGATTTGGTTTGAGTTGATCGAACTTTTTTTATGTGTTAGTTTATGATTATGCTTTACTGGCTGACTTATGTTGGTAGGTTCGATGCATAATTTATGAGAATGCTAGTGGTAATTTTGAGTTTCTTAACATTCGGGATTCGTATGCGGATTAGTTTTTGTTTAGCTATTTAGTTTTTTATTTTTATAAGTATATGTCAGCTGAAGATATTATTTGTGCATTTTATGGTTTTTGATTGAAAAGAATGCTAAGTGCTAAGTAGTCCTATTTTTCATCTATCGTGATTAGAGAATGACAGAGTGAAGAGAAGACGTTTGCAAAGCAATTTTTAGCTTCTGAGCTTTTGTTATGTAGCTGCTAATCTGTTCCTTGATTGATTTCTTTTGTGGTTCAATTGTTGCAACAGTTTAATAGCCAATGAGAATTATTAGCTCATGTAATTACCCTTCATAAAAAAAGGGTGTAGTTGGCTACTTGCTAAGCATTAACTCAAGGAAGTAAGCTTAAGCTCTGTTTGTTTCACGGAAAATATATTCCGGAAAATGACACCATCTTATATTCAGTTGTTTGGTAAATCATATGAAAATGCTTTAGAAAACATTTTTTTAAGTGTTTGGTAAACATTGTGAAAATGTGTTAGAAAATAACGTTTGCAGTAACACTTCGCAACTTTAGTCTATGTTGTACATCGTCTAGAAATCAACCATAAATCATTGAGAATCGCATTTTTGTCATCGAAGCATGGATGAACAACTATTGGCCTCTGATGCAAATGGTATTTATAAAGGATAATCTTTCCCACAACAAAATGTTCCGTAGGTGATGGGTTATTGTTCAACTACGAAAATATTATGTAGGCAATGTTTTGTTGTCTAACTAAGAAACTATTGTGTAGGTGATGGGTATCGTTTAACTACGAAAATATGTCGTCAATGTTAGTGCTTCATCTTACTACCAGGGAAATATTTCGTTGTCAACATATTTATACAAAACCAGTTCATGAGGCACCAATCTTTGACCTACCTTAAACACACCAACAACTAGGCAGCTATATACAAATCCAGTCTAAAAGCAAGAGAAACTTGCTCCACCTCCAAAACTTATGCAAACCACCTACTATTGCTGCTTATTAGAGACTATCTACTTAAAACAAGTCCACATTGATGAAAATCAGTAGTCTATCAACATTTGAAACTAGCAACACCAGCTGATCGGGTTCCAAGTTATCTCGCACTCAAAGTGACCTTCGAGCTGCAAAAGTAGATAGGGTTAGTGAAGAGTACTCCGAACATGATAAATACGATGATTTAGATAATAAGAAATGCATTATAATAGTCTCCCATTCAGAACTCTTAAGCTGTTTTTCTGTCATAGGGAATTGAATATGACAAGGATTACACTACCAAGGATTGAAACAATTTTAAAAATTATATTAATTTAATAGAAAACAACTGGGAGTATATTGTAGTATTAGGAAAGTGATGTTAAGGTTGTAGTTGAACAAAACTCAGGTTGTGTATATGCTAGAAATTTTGAAGAATTTGCAGTAATTGTCATTAGTAGCAAGTTTTTTTTAACTAAGTATATTGTCAAGTAACTTGCTGCCTTCTTGGTCTCCATCTACACTTGGAAGCCATTACATGAAGAACAAAAAATCAGTTTTGCTATTAAGACGATTTTGAAGCAAAAAGAATCCTTTTGGTCTGAACCTCAAGTAAAAAGGCAATTTAGACATCTTAGTCCCACAAATTTCTTCCTCAAGTCAATCTTGATAAATCAACTAAGAAAATCCATAATTTTGAAAATAATGGACATCATTTGAGAAATAAAAAAAGCACCCGAACCCATAATAAATACAAAATATATTATTTCTATGAAAAATTATTAGAGTAGAGGATGTTATACTGACCTTTTCATTCCTAGCCTCTAAAGTGGATCCTCTCAAATCTCACCTCTTGATAAATCTACAAAACCAAAAATGGAATCTATTTAAAACGCAGTGATAAAAAACTAAACTGTAATGAAGAAATGTTACAGAACTGGTATAATTTTTGCTCAAGCCCTAAAACTTATGGAGTATAAGCACGGAGAATTAGAGAAATGGCGTACCTTGAGAGAGATTGGTGTAGAGAAACGCAAAGAAGTTGAGAGCCATAACAGGAGAGAGAGGGATTGAAGCTTTTGAGTAGCGGTTGGGAAATGTCTTACGGAGGCAATGGTCCGTATGTCATTTTACCGAGTAAAATGAAGCATTTTCCTTTGACCGGAAAACATTTTACATTTGACCAATTTTCTTAAGTTTTGCCAAACATCGTAAAATGCAGAAAATGTTTTTCGGAAGTCATTTTTTGTGAAACAAATGGAGCCTCAATGATGTGTTAAGCTGTCCTCCAGTCTTTTGACTCAAAGGATCCATGGTTGGTAGATACAATTTTATATATCCTCAGCTCCTCCCATGAAAATTCTCATCAGATAAGATTGTTGCTCAACATGTTTGTACTGTCTTTAAGTCTTTAAATTGCACAAAGATATTTTGGAAATGAGACTATTTTCTATAAACAAGACTATTGTGTTTAGGACGGAGGGGATTATGTGATAGAATGGTTCTTTGAAATACCCTTGATTTTAAGGATAATTCAGTTTTTAAAATTTAGGTTTGATGCCGAAGGTTCATATAAACATACAGTTGACATATTACTTTGTTAATTCAAACCCAATAGATCTTGTCTTTAACATATTGGCAACAATGGATCCATCAAATCAAGAAAAGGAAATGTATGAAGTATGTATATAATTACAATAGTGGTTGCTCACAATAAAATGTATGGAGTTCTATTTATTTCTATTTGTTTTTATTGGTTGATGTTTATTGCCTGTCCGTTTTCATTGTGGCTGTGATTGAAGGTTGTGATTTAACTCGTTTGTGCTTTCATTGTGGTTGTGAATTGTGATGAACATTGTGATTTAACTTGTTTTTGTGCAACTTTATCCAGGTGGGCAATAGAATTATCAAGAAGAGGATCCAATGCGTGTGGGCACGTTATGCCATCAAGGTGCACAGAGGTTCTCAAGCAAAGGGTAAAGAAGAATGAT